>JAANYP010007848.1:0-50000 GCA_020465985.1 Centrapalus pauciflorus | reverse complement strand
CCTCATTCATACATTAACCACCCCACCCCACCAAACCTAACCCTACCTTACCTATGCTATCCAACCTACTTTTACTAACTACCCACCATACCTACCCCTACCCACCCTCCCAACCCCTCATGCACCCCATCCCACCCACCCTACCCTACCCTACCCTATCCATTTCATCTTATTTCTATCTTAGAGACTTATCCACATCTACCCACCCCCTACCCAACCCCATCCCACCCACCTCAACCCACCTACCCCTACCCTACCTATGCTATCCAACCTACTCTTATCTACTACCCACCATACCTACCCTACCAACCTACCCATCCCTCATCCATCATACATTACCCACCCCACCCAACCCACCTACCCTACCTACATTATCCAACCTACTCTTACCTTCCCCTACCCAGCCACCCATCCCTCATCCACCCCACTCACCGCATCCCATCCACCCTACCCTATCCATATCATCTTATTCAGACTTATCAACCTCTACCCACTCATCCTATTCTACCCTATCAACAAATTATGAAATTGAATTCCAATTCCATTTTTAGGCAACCAAACATGATTTGGATTCCAATTTCAATTCCTTACAGATTCCAATTTCTCAACGGATTTCAATTTCTTTTAAAACATTTTACGAACCAAACGCTACCTTAGGGTTTTTATTTTTTTAAAAAAAAGTTTTCTCCTTTTGTTCAATCTCGTATGCTAAGCTAACAAAGTCGACAACACAACATTTTACTTTTATTGGGCTATAACTATTTAATGGGCTCTTAGTAATATTGATGGGCTAAGATGTTTTGTTTGTTTATTATTTTATTTTTTTTTGGCGTGGCGGGTGTTGCTCCTACCAATCATAATGATTTTCAAACTTAATTTAGGTTAATCGGACCAAGAAGTTCATCTATTTATAAAACTAGGTATTTTTACCCGCGCGTTGCGACGGGAATAATATCCGATATGATATTTATGAAATATTGTAAATTAAAATAATGCGATTATAATAAGATATTCAAATTTTAATAAAATATAATATATCAAAGGTTATCACAGAAAAAATTATATGTTGTATATAACGTAACAAAAAAGTTAGTCATTTACATGTCTGTCAGCTAGCTTTATTATTCGGTGAACAGTGAAAGAGTGCGATCGATCAATCAACTAAGTAATAAAAATTTTATCATTTTAAAATAGCTGACATGAAATATATTTTATGTTAAAATGTGGATAAAAGAAAAGCGATCATTATGATAGATTTGAATTTTTATAAAATATAATACATCAAAAGTTATAATAGGAAAAAAACAACTATATATTATATATAAAATAAAATATTTAGCCAGTTGAATGCCTGCTAGGTTAAAAAAATGGTTCCGAAGATAATAAATTTTATATCAGAATGTAGAAAAAAAGAATGCGATCGTAATGACATATTCAAATTTTAATAAAATACAATATATCAAAAGTTGTAATAGAAAGACAGAAATGCTATATAATATATATTAAGTAATAAAATAAGTCAGTTGCTTACATGTCTGCTTCAGCTGCCTGACAGCTTGGTTTACTGTTTATTCAACAGTAACATCAAGTTTTAAAATAGTGGTATTGTTAATATAACAAAATAACAACAAACTTTTTCCGATCGAAAAATCATTAAATAAGAATTAAGATATTTAGACAGAGACTCAGAGCCACGTAATCACCAGTCAGAGAAAATCAATATAGGCAAACGCTCGAGGCTCATTAATCATAGGTGTTAATTCTTAACAAATCTATTATAAATTTAGGTCTGTTAACGATTAAACAAAGTTATAGACTTGCCAAACTTTTTGTTTTAACATTATATAATCATAAATTTTTTGATGTTAATTTATCGTTTTTACTTGAATTTTGTTTATTTTGAACATGTATACATAGATACATACATAGAGACATACATACATACATACATACACCACACACATACACACACACACATGGACTCTTTTAAGTTTTGGTATAGGACCCCAATAATGATTGGACTTGCCCACAGTAAAACAGTTCTGCATATCTTATATGATTTTTAGGTTTTTACAAGCATTTTGATATATATATAGACACACACACGCTCAAACATTGGATGCTTCATTATGACAATCGAAGTTTGTGATGGTGTTCTTATTGCCACAAATTTTATATTTTAAATAAAAAGGTTTATTGTCATTTTATTGGATTATAAACAAAAAAGAAAAAAGAGAAAAATGCTATATGAAACCACCAAGGGTTATATCATTATGAAATTAAAGATTTAAAAGTTCATGTTCATATGTTTTCGGGTTAAAAAAATTGAATAATTGATGATGTGTAGTTATGATACTCTTTATTCTAGAGATCTTAGCTGCTTTAAATTCGTTCGTCAATAGTCTATATTCTTTGGATTATTCGATCCGAGAAAGGATATCACGATTATAAAATATACCATGTGAACTACAATGAAAATAATAACCATATTGATGCTTTCAAGAAAATGCTAAATTTTTAGTTCTTGTTAGTTTGAGGATTCGTAATACAGTACATAGTTCGAGGAGAACTAGTTCTGATCATACAAGAAACGGAAGGAATCATGCATAAAGTTTAAAATATATATGTTCAAATTAACATTATTAATGTATATATAAGAATTCACATACTTTTGTGTGTTTTTAGTACGTAAAAACATATATTCACAAGTTTACATGACACAAAGTATGTGAAATTTTATGTGTATATAGATTCTTAATGATATTTTAAACATAGATATAAAAATAATTGTTTTGAATGGTTTCTTGCAGTTCTTCAAGTTAAAAGTGGTTACCTCTGGAACTTATCAGTACATCATTAGGGTCTCTTGAGTGCTGCGAGACACGATATAGAAAGATGCCAACTTGTCATTGGCACCACGGGGAACACCACTCCCACTCCTTTCCTTAGCAGTACCATGATTTTGTGTTGAGGATGGTACGAGTGTCATTTACACTAAAATAAATTTTTTTTTAATTTATAAATAATGGTATATATTTATTTTAACAAATAATAGTAACAAGTTTTGGCATTTTTATTTTTAATGGTAACATTATTTATTTTTTAACATTAATAACATTGAATTTTATATTTTTATCGTTTATAGTAACAACTTTTTATTTTTCTATCAATAATAGTAATTGGTGACCTGCAAATTTGTTTAGCAGATCACCAACAACTTTTAAGTTATCAAATAGTAATAACTTTTTATAAATTTATCAATGATAGTAACATATCAAATTAAACTCAACTTTTTTTTTTTATTTTTTAAGTTTTTCTAAGATTTCATAAACACCAAAATAAACCCAATTTATGTTTTATATTTTGTTGTGAATTTTATAATAAAATTTTAGTTTTTAATTTCGTTTATCATTTGTTTAATTAAATTTTATTTAATTACATTATTACCATCTTTAGTGACTATCTTTTTTAATTTCAATAGATTTATTTATTTACAAATTTTTATATTTTCATAACTTTATAAATTCTTAATATATATTCTGAATATTTATTTATGAATAGATAATATTCGATTATTTATTCACAATTATATATAATATGAATGAAATATATTACGAATCATTTCAATTTTCACTTTTTCCAAACGAAAAAACTATGAACTATTCTATTTTTAGTTTTTCCGAACAAAATTAATATGAACCTTTTTGGTTTTTCAGTTTTTTCGATATAAATGGGTTGTAGTTTTTTTATTTTAAAAAACTAAAAATAAAAATGAATTGCAACATTTTTCATTTAGAAAAACTATAAACTACAGTTATTCATAGTTTTTTTTTTGTTAAAAACTAAAAAAATGAATGGGTTACAATTTTTTCGTTAGCAAAAATCGAAAAACCAAAGTTGAATGGGTCGTAATTTTTGTCATTCAGGAATCCTAAAAACTCAAATGGATCGTAGTACTTTTCATTTGTATAGATTAAAAAAACTGAATAATTTGTAAATTCCAAACAAAAAAAAACGAATCATACTATTTTTTAGTTTTTCAAAACTAAAAAACATGAACCATTCTGGTTTTTTTATTTTTTTCAATCTAAGTGAGTTGTATTTTTTTATTTGAAAAATTAAAAATCAAAATGGGTTGCAATATCTTTCATTCGGAAAAACTATACACCGGAATAACTCATAGTTTTTTTTTCGTTATTAAAAACACAAAACTAAATGGGTTGTAATTATTTTTTTAGAAAATTTCACAACAAAATTTGAAACATAAATTGTGTTTATTTTGATGTTTATGAATTCTTAGAAAACTTAATAAAATAAAAAAATTATGTTTTAATTTGATTTGTTACTATTATTGTTAAAAATATGAAAAGATGTTACTATTTTTGATAATTGAAAAGTTGGTGACCTGTTAAACTGGTTTGCAGGTCACCAATTACTATTATTGATAGAAAAATAAAAAGTTGTTACTATAAACGATAAAAAATACAAAACTCAATGTTATTAATGATAAATAATGAATAATGTTATTGTTAATGATAAAAATGACAAAAGTTGTTACTATTTTTGATCATTTGCCCTATTTATAACATGTCATTTACACTAAAAGCTTTGGTTTCAGATAGTAGTTTCAACCATGCTACCAAACATTCATTAAACAATAAAAGCTCTAGTTATCAACTTCAATTAAATGCTACTCTTATCGAATATATGGTTATCCTTTTTAACATGGGTTTTTATAGACCTAGATATATGTATGTACATGTGGTTGATATTTAATGTCAAAAAGTGCATTAATAAAATTCTTGTCCACAATGAAAACACTATTATGATGCAAAGGACAACCAAAAACCCCCTGCCTAACTAGGAACCAATTTTGCAACATTTCAACCACTTATGCATATCATTAAAGTGGTCTTTTAATTTGCTTCATATGAAAACCACGAGTGAGTTTGTTACCGTGGAATGAAATTAAATGAAATCTATTACCCATTTTAACTATTTATAGTTATACATGATATTGAAAATGAAGAAAACTATAATTTCTTTTTATTTTATTTCCATCTTTTTGATTCTATCCATGTCAAAAAGAATATGAGAGAAATGAAATTTATATTAAACTACATTCTTTACTCCCTTACATTGAGAATCAAAACTCTTATCACATAACAAAAAAACTTGTAATCTCATGTGATTTCATTATATTCAATAAATTCTGTAATACCATATGCCCCCTTAATTTACAATTGTAAATTTATATGTATAAGGTAAAATAAAATGACATGACAATATTATTGTCCTGATAAATCGTTTTTTAGTTATTTTTATCTATATCATTTTATTCTATTCCATATGGGTTATGATTATTAATTGATCGAGATTTAGGTCCGAAATTTGACAGAAAGATCTTTTAATTCAATATATTCATTTAGAGACTCACAGGAGCACATTAAATGTTATAAACACAAAGTAGAAGTGTAGTAAATAAAGTTAAAATTTTTGTTAATTATTTTGCTAACAAAATTTAAAATTTAATATAAACCTTCAATTGTGAATATGATAAATTTTGATTATTGATTTTCAGATATTTCATTTTTATATTTTATCATTTTCAAAATATATACACATTCACATAATTGAAGTTTTTTTGTTTCTTATATTGACATTTCATATTTGAGTTAATAAAAATTAAAAGAAACATTTTTTGCAAACACATATTATCTGTTTTTAATAACACAATATAATAAATTTTTTTATTTAATATCAAACAACTAAGTATTTTTTATCTTTAATTTAACTAGCTTTCAATTTTTTTTATTTTAATTTTATACAAATTTTATAATAATTTATTAAAATACAAAAAAATATGTATTTTCTAAATCAACTCATGTAATACATGGGTTGATTAACCTATATATTATAATAAAACAAAATAATTCATGTCATATGTCACTTCTACAATACAAGAAAATTTTATTTTTCCACCTCTTTTTCCAAATTTAACTCCTTAACTTAATTGCATTAAATTTTGACTTTATTTTTTTCATTAATAAATTAGATTTAGTAACATTTAAAATTAATGTTTACATAAAATAAATATCCATCATTATTATCCATAATAATCATAATTAGATCCAAATGTAAAAATTTAAATTAGTTGTGGAGATTATTATTATTATGTATAATAAAGGAAAATATCAAATGTCACGTGTCACGTGTCACCTCTACGTTCACCATAAAGATAATTACAACTTATAAAAAATAAAAGATAAATACAATTTAATATTTTAAAAAAAGATAAATATACTCTATTTTCTAATCTGTAAATAATAAAAAATAAACACAATTATTATTTTTGTGTGTTTTTATTTTTACTCATATACATTTTATATAAATAAATTTAATTAAAAATATCCACGTAATACGTGGGTTATAAACTAGTTAAATGTTGTAAACACAAAGTCATAGCTATTTGCAAGCAAGTGAAGCTATATTTAAAGCTAAGTATACAATCTAAGAGCACGAGTCCAAGTCTAAAAGTATAATTAAAGCATAATAAAGCACAAACGTAACAATATTATCAGCATAGCCCAATATTGTGAGTAGTAGAATCTAGTATTTACTTGTATATTATGTAATTTGACATATTAACCGCAACATATCAATATTTTGGCATTCTTATTCATGCTTAGACTTACATACTATGAAAATACCCACCTTCAACTTTCCAATTGATTCTTTGCTTCTTGATTCATTGGCATGTTAATTGTAAAGCATTTTCCTAATACTCAAGCGGAGTATTAGATGACAGCAAATTTACATGATGACAAGCACATAACAATTTCAAACTCTTCAGCATACTCTGATGTCACCACGATCCAAACTATACGGGTAAGGGTAACTAGCTCTATATAAGGTTGATCTCCTCTTATATGTGTATAGGTGCTCTGACATCATCCTATTCCTTTAGCTCTCAATAGCCTTAAGCATAAATCGCACATCAGCAAAGCATAAGACCGGTCCCTATATTAAAGCAAAGCATAACATACCACACACATCATTGTATGTAAAAGTAAACATTTGCCATCACACTAATCATTAGCTTATGAATGTTAAATCATATATTTTCAGGCAAATGGAAGAGTTCAGCCGAGACCTTCAACTTAGGTTTAAGCCGTTGAAGAAAGAAGTCCTAACCCACTTTTCCTAACTTGCATTAGAGAAATTGTTATATTATTATTAGATAGTTAGCCTAATGATATAGATGGTTCTAGAATTTATCATATCTCATGTACTCTATAAATATTAATGATTGTAAAACATTATGTACTCATGAGGTTTTCATTATTTTATAATTATAACTGAGAAGACGATTAAGGGAATTTTACCATATTAATTATACCATATCAATCCCAACAATCTCAGCCAAAATTAGGTGTGTTTAGTTTCAAAAAATTTCTGAAATTATGTTTTACTTTTAATGAAAAATGAAAATCGTTTATTTAACAACAATTTCTCATATTTTGATTTCACTTTTTAAAATACTACTTTTAATACTTTCTCTTACTAGTCTATCACCTACCCTATTTTTACTTTCTACACTCTCCTTCTCTCTTTTTAATTACCTACCCTATATTTATATTAGGGAGAATTTCATACATGTCCCTCTAAAACTTCATAATATATATATACCCGACTCAAAAAAAGAATATCATATATGTCATTCTAAAATTTCATAATATCATATTTACCCAATTTAAAACTTTAATGTCAAATATACCCTTTAAACCTTTTAAATATATCGTATATATCCAAATTATTTCTTTATCCTTTTTTATTACTTTAAAACTCATAATAAATATTCATTATTAAAGAAATGACCAATCTACCCTTTTTATTTCTTAAACTTCATAATATCGTATTTACCTAATTTAAAATTTTGATATCATATATACCATTTGAAACTTTTAAATGATCAAATATATCCAAATTATATATTTATTCTTTTTTATTACTTTAAAACTCATAATAAACATTCATTATTTATGATTACAACATTCTTGGTACTTCACAAGTCTTTGTATTCTTTCTTCTTCTCTTAAAATAAGCTTGTTCTTTTCCTCTAAAAAACAATGTAAATAAATAATAAATAATGATATTAAAGTTTTAATCATAAATAATGAATGTTTATTATGAGTTTTAAAGTAATAAGAAATGAATAAATAAATAATAAAAAAGAATAAAAAAAAAACAATTTTGATATATTTAAAAGTTTTAAAGGGTATATATGATATTAATGTTTTAAATTGGGTAAATATGACATTATAAAGTTTTAGATGGACATATATGAAAAAAAAATAATTTTGAGTCGAGTATATATGATATTATGAAGTTTTAGAGGGTAACGTATGAGATTCTTCCTTTATATTAATTCTATACTTTTCTATTACTTATTTCATTTTTCTTAAAACTAAAAACTTTAGCATCTAAATAAGTTTTCACTTTTTATAGAAACCATTATTTTTTTTGTTGAAAATTATAAATTGAAAACTGAAATGAAAAATGATTTGTTTTTGTTAACTAAACGCAACATAAAAATCAGAATAAAAACTAAAATTAATAGAATATGATAAATTAAATATGATAAACATTAAAAAAATTGAAAATTTTGATAGAGACAGTTGGACCAAAAACTGTTTCTTAGATTAAAGTAACGTGTATATATTTGAAATTCATGTGTTTCTCACGCGTTCGTACGTACGTACCACTTGTTCATTGTATACTTGATTTGGGTTGTCGTATTAAAATTTGTTGGAAGTTCACATTAATCAAGCGACATATTTGTCGAATTTTCGATACAAGTGTGGAACATATATCCAATCTCATACAAGTTATAATTTCGGTTTAATTATATCGAAACAAACAAACGTATATTTACAATGAATATTTGTGTAAAAAAACTCTTAAGTTAGATCATTTTTGTGATTAAAATCTTCAACCATTTTTCATTTCACAAAAAACTCCCAACTGGCAAAATCTCACGGATTAGGCTACTGTCAGTTGTAACCGATTGAAAGTCACAGAGCACCGTTGACAAGTCATCAGTGACTACAATTTCGTCGAAAAAGTAAATTTAACAAAAAAACACAGATTTGAACAAAAAACTCTAACATGAAATGTGAATTTGAATTATAAAATACAGACAAGTAAAAAACCTAGGATTTTAAATCTCAGTTACATTGCATTTTTCAGATTAACACATTTTTACTAAAAGAATATACAGATTTTTTTGACAAAATCCTGACAAATCTTAAAGAAAAAAATTCTGTGAACCAAACGCCCCCATATTATTTTTAGAGAGTAATTATTATAAGATTATTTTAGTGATAAATCATTAATTATGATCATGCATTAATTGTACGTTTGTGTGTTTGTCTATAGTACTTGGTACATACATACAAATTCGACTTGTTTATATGGAAGTTGGTGCAAATTCATCGTTTCATATTTGTGATGAGATGTTCATATTTGCCAAATTCACTCGTAACTAATCACATGATGTTGCTAGAAAACATTCCGAACATGAAAGAAAGCTACACTCAACTACAACCCCTTTTATACGTACTATATATACGAGCCAATCTCATGATCATAATTCCATCGCCACATTGATTTCGTACATAATTCACATCCGAAAAGACTTTTTCTTAGAATATCTTATTTCGTCATGATTATGCCTAAAAAACTTATGAAAATGGCAAGAAGATGGCGAAGAGATCAGGAAGCTGGTTCAACGGTAGCTAACAAGGGCCACTTTGTAGTTTACACTGTGGACAACAATCGATTTGTCATTCCACTGCATTATCTCAACAATAATATATTTCGTGTTCTTTTGAAGATGTCTGAGGACGAGTTTGGGTTGCCAAGAAACAAGCCTATTACTTTGCCTTGTGACTCAAGCCTCATGAGCTACTTAGTGTGTGTCTCTCAACGAGCTCAAACAAAAGAATTCGAGGCTTCACTCATTTCAATTGCTACAAATCGATGTTATTTGTTGGATCAAGGAGTAGAAAATAAAGATCAAATGTTGGTTTATGGCTTCTAATGAAGCACATTGGATGCTAAGTATGGTGGATTGATAAAATGTTCTTTTATTATTTTTTAAAACATGTATAAAGAATCTTGTACTTGTTCTATGTTCATCCATTAGGGATAATTCAAGATCAATACAATTCTGACTTGAATTCTTTAAGGTTATTATCAGTTCAAGATTTTTGATTGAGAAAGTTATCAATCCAAACGAACAAAAAATGTTAATTAATATGAAAATCAAAGGAGTGTTAGATAACATTTTTCCCATAAGCTTGCTCACATTTTGATATAGCTTAGGTGCATATAAGTTTAGTCAAGAGCTCAAGATCAATTGAAATGGAAGCTAAGGCTTTGTATTGGACATTTAAGCTTGATTCATATGGATTATGGCTAGACTATTTTTTCTTCTTTATTCCAAGGTATGTATGTAAGTTTAGTCAAGAGTTTGAAGTTAGGGTTCTCGAATTCTTTGAATACTATCTTAGAAATTTACAAGATATTTGTGATTACAGATTTCTAAATCGACATGGAATGGATTCTTTAGATTGTCGGGGTATTTGAATTGAATCTTGACTTATGGTTCATGCTTATTGCAAATTTGGATGTGGTAACTCATATGCAAGGTGTAACAACACATTTGTAAAGCTTAAAAGTTTGTGTTTGGTGTTTGATTTGTTTATTTAAAGAATAAAGGAAAACATGGCATGTGTTGTGTTTGTTATGCGGAGTGAGTTGTATCTTTGACTCGTATCGTTGGTCACAAAAATGACCTCAAATGGTATGAAATCAAGTTGGTATCTTTAGGAGTTGAAAAGAATGTTGGTTTGATTGAGAAAGCGGTATACATACAAAGTAATTTCTATATTATTTTGACAAACTCTTGGTATTGTGTGACTTGGTTTAGTGTTAAAGGTCGGAAGTGTTGTATGTATAATAAGAAAAATAATGTTTTAAATACGTTGTTTATATGTGTTGGCTGTATTTATCTTTAAATGCATGCATTATAATAAATTTTAAAGGTATATATAGTTTCAAAAATTTTGTCGACAAAAGGCTGTAAATATTCTTGAATTAACGGTCCTAGTTTAATTAAAGACGGTCAGAATGAGACCAAAATATAAAATACGATAAATCATTAACCATAAAGAAGTCCGGTGTAATTAATCGTGAAATGTACCTAATATAAAAGATAGCATGATTTTCTTATGTGTGGCAATCACTCATTATATGATGACTTATGTACTTTAAAAAAATTTGTTGGGATGTCTAAGTGAAATTAATACCGAAATTAGGGCAATATATCGTGCATATAATTTATTTTATTCCAAATTTGTTGATGCAACCTAAAAAGGGAAAATTTGAAACACAACTATATCTTGGATGTATTTAAATTATTTGCTGGCATTATGAATTTTTGGAAAACGAAAATGTTAAAATTATATTAAAAAAACAAAGGCATCATATACATAATTAAGCATTAAATTTCTTGGTACTGTTTTGAAAATGAATTACAAATATAATATTGAGATAAATTACATAAAGAACACATAATTTATTGGGTTTAATAATGAAAAAAAACCAACATGTCTTTCACGTTTTTATGGTTTAGTTTATCCGTGTTATTTTTTTACCATTAAAATCCTCAAGTTATTTATTTGCTCGTGATTTTTGGAATTTTTTTTCAAAAAATCATTCAAGTTTGAGGACTTTTCGGAAAATAAGTGAAAATATGTTGTTTTTTTTTTTTTTTTTGTGGAAAAAAAGAGTTGATTATGAAAACAATAACTTGGGTACTTTCTTAGAAAAGAATAATATGAAATGATGAAAACTCAAAAAACGTGAAAACATGGTTTATTATACGGATATTAGACTAATTTTGATATTAAATTTCAAGATTAAAGTTATATTTAGAGTTAGATCCTGTTATTAATTTGAAAATTAGAATTATTTGTCATAAAATGTATAGCTATAAAAATATCAGTAAGCTTAAATATAAAAATAGTTTATTCAAAATTTTATTCTATATATGTTTTTTGAAAGACTAATATGCTATCTCTAATCCTATAACAGCATAGTACCACCAAGTACCAATGTCTCAATTGGACTTAAAAACCAAAACATTTTGGTTGGAACAACACCTAAAATACTGTTAGTTTAACTAATTAAGTAACATAAATAAAATGTGACTAGTTTAACTGTTTAAGTAATATAATAATAAATAAAACTAGTTTATTATTTTATGTATTATTTACAATAAAATCGTATGATACGCTGTAATGCGACTAGTTTAAGTAACAAAATAAAAACGTATAATCATATAAAAAACAAAAGCAATATTTGAATTTAAGGAATGCTAAATCTAAATTCGAGATTCAAAAACGATCATGGACTTTTTCTGCTATTTGGGCTGAAAAAGAGCAGGACCAGGCCTGCCGGCTCGGGGTTGGTACTGGGCTAGGCCCACTTTGTTATTATAGTTTGGTATGGACTATGGAGCAATCATAGGAAGTTTGGGGCATGTTGAAAGAGCACATGCAAACAAAGCCGGTTTCTAAGCGAACCGGATCGAATAATAATTGGTCCGGTATTTTTGCTTAAAAAAACCGTTTTTTTTTAAAACCAGTCCGGTTTTGGGCCGAGATAAATGTAACTGCTCTAACCGGTTTAGGATATTAAAAACCGGATTTTTTTGAAAACCAGTTTCGAAAAAACTGATTTTTCAGAATATATTTTTGAGCTTTTTTTTGTTTTGGGCTCTTTTTTCTTTTCTTGGGCTAAAATTTCTTTTTCTTTTGGGTTTTACATATTTTTTATTTTGGGTTTAAGTTATAAGAGTTAACAAATTTATAACTAAAAATATATGATTATTATAATTTATAAATTAAGTTAAACACATATATTTTACTCCAATCAAATATATTTTTATATTATATTTGATTATAAATACATAAAAAAGTTTAAAAATTCAAATTACGACAACTTATAATTCAAACTACGACAACTAATAATTCAAACTATGACAATTAATAATTCAAATTACGAAATTTAAAAATTCAAATTACAATCTTCGCCTCTTCGGGTTCACAATGTTGTTTTTTCTTTTCTTTTATTCACCCAAATTTTGGTATTCGGGTTCACAATCGTCGTCGTCTTCGTTATCTTCTTCGTTTGGAGGTGATATTCCAAGTTCAACTTCTTCGTTGTGTATATTTGTTTCCAAGTCGACGTCGATTGAATCTTCTAATGTCGTTACGTGTTGCACTCGAGCCGCTCCATCCAAATAATCCTTCAAATATATATAACATTCTACCGATTCCGGACTTAGTCTCGACATCCGATGCGATATAACCCTGCCACTAACAGAAAAAGCGGATTCCGAAGCTACCGTGGAAGCTTGGACGGTTTGTAAATCACGGGCCATGGCGGCTAGAATCGGATATACCGGTTCCTTTTCTTTCCACCAAGCCAAAAGATCAAGATTTTCAAACTATTCATATGTCATAGTTGAAATAACATCACTAGCAATATAGTTTCCTAACTCGCTACTCGGGGTGTTAGTACGTGCTCGTTTGGATTGGGAATTTAAAAGTGTGTTAAAAAAAGATATACCGGTTCCTCTATTAGATGATTCCCCTCTCCTCATTTGTTCTTGTATTATATTACTCGCACCATATTTACGTAAATAAATATCGAATAACTCCCGGAAACATTTGTTGAAATAGTTTATTTGGTTTTGGATAAAATTGGGCTCGGTTAAATCTTCATGTAAACCAAAAGCAAATGCAATACTTTCAATTAATGTTTCCACGCCACCAACATTTACCGTCGGGTTTAAAGCGGCGGCACAAGTAAAAACCGGTGGGATTTCCTTAAATATTTCAAAAGTTTTTCTTTCATTGTTTTGCCAATATTGTCAAATGTTTGGCCTTCAAATTCAAAATAAATTTGATTTAGAACCAAAGGGCTAGTAGGATAATATGCACTGGATAAATAAGTTGTTGCGTCTTTAAAAACTTTTAACAAATCAGTTATTTTCACAATCATTTCCTAACTCGAACTCGGATAAATACTTGGAACATGGCCCTTCTCGTATAGGCGATTGTGAAACGGTTGCAACGTTTCCCTTTGCCTTAACGCGGAGTGCATCATCATCCATGTCGAGTTCCAACGAGTTGGACAATCTAAATTGGCACTTAAAGCTTTTTTATTAACTGATTTACAATAACGTCTATATGCATTTAGTCTTTGGCTATTACTACAAAGAACCGGTTTTATCATCACTTTAAATTCTAATCTAATCGGTTCAATAACCTCCAACCCGGCTTGCACGGATAAATTAATAATATGTGCAACACAACGAGTATGAAAAAATGCGCCATCTAAAACAGGATTTAATAACAATTTTAATCTCGGAACCGCGTTTGTATTATTCGACGCATTATCAAAAGACATCGAAAAAACTTTTCCTTCTAATTTATAAAGGCAAATCACACGTTTCAAAAGTACAAATAAATTTGCACCGGTATGTGGTTCGCCGAATAAATCAAACGCGATCGTTCTTTTCATCATTTGCCAATTTTTTACATCTAACCAATGTGCCGTAACGGCTAAAAAAGAATTTTCGGTGTTGTGAGGAGAGCTCCGAACGTCGCAAGTTA
Source organism: Centrapalus pauciflorus (assembly GCA_020465985.1). Lineage (NCBI taxonomy): Eukaryota > Viridiplantae > Streptophyta > Magnoliopsida > Asterales > Asteraceae > Centrapalus > Centrapalus pauciflorus. The sequence continues at coordinate 35,253 of JAANYP010007848.1, read as the reverse complement.
ACGAAACACTATAGTTATGTTCTTGAAAACCCAAAATCATTTTTTCTCTCGCAACACGCCACATTTTTAAAGCATCACGACGAAGGGTAGTACGACTTACTTGCGTATAACGTGGTTGCATCAATTGTTGAATCATTGTCGTGAAAGCTTCATCATCAAAGTGATCGAACGACAACGATTTCGTAATCACGAACTTTGTAAACGCTTCCCGTAATTTATCGTTATCGTAAATAAAAACGCCACCTTGCGGGGTAACGTTCGGTTGACTCGGATCGGCTCTCATCCGAAGTGCCTTGCATGCTTTCTTAATATGATTTTTCAACGTCGTGTTTCCTTCGGCCGCAAAAAACTTTTGACAAAGTTTGCAACGAGCTTTTCTCGAACCATTCGACATTTCACACAAATCATAATGATCCCAAATTTCTTTGTTACGTTTATTCTCGAGCACCCTTACAACTTCAAGATTTCCACCGACGGAAGATTGTCCCGTCATTTAGGGAGTATTACTAGTAGCCATTTGAGATGAAAGAAAAAGATTGCTTGGAATTTTCGAGATTACGAGAGTTGGAGAATACCAAAAATATCAAACGAGAGAGTTGGAGAATACCGAAAATATCAAACGAGAGAGTTAGAGAATACTGAAAATATCAAATGAGAGAGTTTGGAATCAAATGTAATCAACCAAAAACATTTCCTAACTATTTATACAAAATTGGGGGTGGCAAAAGTGTAATTTTTGGGCAAAAAAACGGTCATAAAACGGCTACAATCACCTCCAACGGCTAGATTTCGAGCTGCATGAAAATCGGTTTTTTCCGGTTTTTAACAGGTTTTTTATCCGGTTACAAAAAAACCGGTTTCTTACCCCGGTCACCCAAAAAACCATACAACCGGTTGAAAAACCGGTTAGGATAATAACCGGTCCGGTTACAAAAAACCAGTTAGGGGAAAACCGGTTTCGGATCAAAATCGGATAACAAGATTTTTCGTGCACCTCTACCTGCAAAGATTGGAACACGCAACCTCTCGAATTTCACATAAAATTTGAAAACAAACGGGTCTGAATTCGAGTTGTTTGCTTTAAACGAGCCGAACTTTAAACCTTTTTTAAAGCAGTTGACGCCTGTACTTGAATCTGTCTTACAGGTTGTTTGATTGCAGTTTTTATTAAGTTCTGTCTAGATTAAGTTATCTGTCTAGATTAAGATGACTGTCCGAATAAAAATGTTAGTTGTTTGTTTTATGTACTGAATAAATTGTCTGAATTAAAAAATTACACTTTTACCCTTTAATCATCAAATTGAATTGACTGATATGCAAGTTATCAAGTCAAAATTATGAACCTAAAATTAAGAACCCATTGACCACATGAATTGCAAAATTAAAGAAAGATACGGATACTCTCTATTTATAGTTTATACACAACACATGAATTGCTCAGTGTTCAAAATTACTAACCTAACATTAAGAACCCAATTTCTAGATGATTTTCTCCGTGTTCATACACAACACATAACGAAGAGGCAGAAGAACCTCATCCCCTGATTCAACAAAATCACCACCATCAACACAAAATGAAGAGGAGGAAGAACTTACTGAGGAAATATTTGGAAACTACCCAAAAGCTTGCAACATCGAAAACCATATTCTCACCATTATACCTATCAAAATGTAGGTGTCGTGCCTAAAAAACTGCACCATATACCCATCGACCAACAGGAGCTTGACAGGTGACAGCATCTCAACGCAAATAGCAAAAACTCAACAAACCTCATAGTGGATATGCTGAATTTTGGAGGAGAAAGAAGGTTGGTGAAGGCGGAGGTGGAGGTGGGAACTAGTATTGTTGGTAGTCCGTAGTCCGAGATTCATCAAGGAAGAAGGTTGTTCTTCGATGGTATGAGAAAGAAAGAAAAAGGGGTAAAGAAGGAATAAATATGACTGAATGTGGATAACTATGGTCTTGTAACTTATCCATTTCACTGACCGAGAGGATTACTTGATTAATTAAGTCACTTGCCAAACAACAATATATTGAATGGGCTGACCGTTTTTTATATAATCCAACCCAATAAGTTATTAACAAACAACCTCTTAGTTTGAACACAACTGAACTTATTTATACCATTACCATAATCATAATTAGTACAAAAATAATTATTCATGTGATTAAATCATGTTTATTATTACATGCCTAATGACATACAATGAAAGATCAAATGATTTGTACACAACAACATTTTGTCATACACAACAATTATACTTAAAATGACTATATTGTCCTTAGTAGCTTTTTATCATGTAAGTATTCAAAATTTACTTTTAAGGGTATGTTGGACATTTTATGATAAGATTGTTGTTGTATGGAAAATTCTTGTTGTGTACAAATCACCTCCCTGTCTTTGGTATAGATTTAAGGATATCTATCATTACACTTATGCTTGATCTTAATCATGATATTATGATTTTACAATCTTGATTAACAAAAATGTGTATATTGTTAGAGGATTTTAAGATCTCGATTTGATCTGATTTAATTCTGTTTTGGACTTTTGGCGTAAACTATAAAACTAAATAAATAATAAATGAGTTAATTTTGTTAAATAAAAAAGTAAGCAAAGAGTCTAATATGAAAAAGAAAAACTTGAAACCCATGATTAAAAGACATGTGTAATGTATGAACTTTGAATCCTAAACTTTTACTATGAATTGCATATTCCCAACCACTAAAATACTATGAAACCAAAGAGTCCAGTAACGGAGTACTATAATATGGAAATATATAGTAATCTTATGATATCGGAGTACTGTTATAATATAGAAATATATATTAACAGGGCCGTCCCATGGATTTTGGAGGCCCTGTTCCATAAATACAAAGTAGGCCCTTCACACACAAAGTTTTTAGCATATCTACTAAATTCATATATTATTTCAGAAGGAATGACTGTACATAATAATTTTTTATCATACACAATAATTAACAATTATATATTACAGAATGTACAAAACTACCTAACATTAATTATTATGAATAACAAAAAAAGGTTGTGTATAAACTCACCTCCCTATTCGAAAAATCGTAAATAACTAGTCTAATTAGGTGATACATTATACATAAATAAATCATCTTAACGTCAATTTATTTCACATTCTTGAATTAGTAATACGTTTTTTAAATATCAAAATGAATTATATCAAGTATATTATACATATTGAAGTAATATATTAGTACGGTAATACCATAAACAAATGATGTAAAGATCATCCAAAATTTATATATCATTTAAATCGCTCTATCCTATTAATCAAAGTAAAACCAAATTAGAAACTATCATTATATAAATTTAGAAAGTAAAAAAAAAAAGAGATGATAATGATGATATCTAATATTAAATGTTAAGTGTACTACATCCATATCCTTGTAGTACATCTACTAATCCTTTTGAAGCTTGGGAAGTGCAACTTACCTCCTGCTACACACCTACACACCACCGCCTAGCTTCATTCTACAAACTCCAAAAAATCTAAGAGCTAGAGATTAAGAGAGAAATAGATTCACAAGAAAGCGTCTCTGGAGGCCAACGTTGGAGCACACCAATGAGCTGACGAGCATCAAGGTGGTGGCCAGAGGAGAAACAAACACGAAAAAGAGAGATCAGAGTTTTAAAAATCAAAAAGGTAAGTTTATAGGAATGCTACCAACGAAATGCAATTCATGTAAAAAACTTTCAGTAGAAAATGTGATATTTGGTAGAGAAGATGACAAATCAGTCAATAGCGTTCATATTATGATCTACGAGGCTGTGATTTATTCTAAAAATTTGCAAAGATGTTGGAACAAGTAGGTAAAGCAACGCTGATGAAGCATAAATGGGTTTGTTCTAAGCGTTCTTTTACAAAGTAAAACTGGGTTTTAAAGTAGACACTCAATTACATACGTATATAACCTAAATTTTTGGGGCCCTATTGTGTTTGGGGCCCTGTGCAGTGCCCACCCTGCACAGGGTAATGGCCGGCCCTGTATATTAATCTTATCAGAATCATTATAAATCGTTTGAACTATTATCATAATGATTTTTAAATATTTCATTAATTTGATGAACAACAAATATAAAAAAAACAAAATATATTTAATAGGATCTTTCGATCCAATCTGATCTTACAATCTTGATGTTTTCAAGACAAAAACAATAATAAGTAAGACGATCTTGAGAACATTATTCATGACACTAATTGTAATCACTTTTAACAAACGACCGGTAACCCGCTATTTAGATTAAGGTAGATCCTTTCGAACTCTTCCATCACTTGGACCACCATTGCCGACTTATTCTTTGCCACCAACATCTTGACAACCGCCACCACCTGCCGCCGGAGCTTCGCTTTCTCCGACAATTCCTTTATCACCCTTCCCTTCACTCCTTCTTCGACAGACGGGTCCGTTATCATATCCTTCAACATCTCATTATTCTTCAGCCACTTCAACAATCGTTTCACATCCGTACGAAACGCATCTAACGAATTCTTGCAAAGCGCTGCGTCTATGAGCGCTGCAGCGTAGCCGGTGGCAGCGTTCCGATGGGTGTCGGTGTGGATTGGAAATGGAGTTTGTTGAGAGGTAGATGGACGTTTGGTTGTAGTGAATTTATGGTGGGTGGATAGATAGGGTTTGGTTGTTATAAAAGTGGGAGGTTTTCCGGTGGCGGCAGCAGCGGTGGTGGTGGCGGTGGTAGTGGAAGAAGAGAGATGTTGGTGGGGAAGAAGAAGGGGTGGTTTGAGATGGTAGAAGCGATGTCGTTTTGGAACATTGATTGATGAAACTGAGGTGGATATGGCTTCCATGGAGAGAGAGATAAGGCCAAGTTTAACAGTCATACATTACACCCTTTTATCAAAATCTCTACAAAAAAACAAAAAAAATAAAATACAAAAATATAGTAAATAAATTAAATAAAGAATATTTATCTTTTATGGAGGAAAATGAACCAAGAACTCTGCTATCTTCTTTTTTTAATTTTTAATTTTTACTATAATAAATTATGGAAAATAGAAAAGAATCTTGATGTTTATAATTTTATTAGAACCGTTGTCTCAGTAAACTTAGTGCCCAGCCGTCTGGCAAATCTGGTCGGGTTTCATATGTCGATCTTTTGTGTTTGAGTTAACAGTTTTCGTATTAAAATCGTGTCGACATATTTATTTTCGTGTCGAGTTCAAGTAGTGACAATTTTTTCATGTTAGATTCACGTCGGCCTTAGGTTAACCCATTTAGTATTTTTATCTTTTGCTTTTCAGTTTTTGAATTAGGCTTTTAGTTTTTTGCTTCAATTTTCGATTTTCAAAATGGGTATTATGTGTTTTGCTCAATTAGAAGTTATAAAATATAGATTTAAGTTACAAGATTCAAAAAACTAAAAATAATATATTAGACCTAAATACCTAATAAATATTAATCCTCCGACATATTTATAAACTTTAATTGTTTACTTTTGGTTTATTTAAGTTTTTACTATTTTTATTTTTAAATTATTTTTCAAAAATCTAAATAGGTCAAACAGGTTGACTCTTGGTAATCTTAGTTTATCCTAACCTGACCAAAAAAATTCTGTGTTAATCTCATATCGATACGTTTTCCACCCGCTTTAGGTCGAGTCTAGGGGTACGTAAATGAGAAGCTCGACTCGTTAGAAGCTCGAAAAAAGACCGAGTTAAACGAGCTCGAGCCGAGCTCGAGCCTCAATTCGAGCTCATTTAATGAACGAGCTCGAGCCCGAGCTTCACATATCGAGCTCGCGAGTCTAAACGAGCCTATATATATATATATATATATATATATATATATATATATATATATATATATATATATATATTAAATTAATAAATATATAATATATAGATTAAACAAATTAAAATAAAAGGTTATATATATAATATATAAAAGATTATATATATATTAATTAAAAAATTAAAATATATAATAAACGAATCGAGCCCGAGCCGAGCTCGAGCTCTACATACAGAGCTCGAAACGAGCCGAGTTCGAGCTCGAGCCTGATACTTTTAAACAAGCCGAGCTCGAGCTTAAACGGGCTCGGACTCGGCTCGTTTACATCCCTAGTCGAGTCGCTTCCATATCTATTTTATCGATTCGGGTTCTTATTGGATTTGGAATCGTATCGAAAATCATCACCCCTTATTTTTACGTTTGTTGTACTATAGTTTTGGCCCATAACTTCTAAGCCCATGACTTATGTGTTTTCTATATTACATTTTTTGTTTATTATTGATCGAGATTATTCAAGGGAAATATTCCTTTTTATATGTGCTATCTACATGTAAAAAAGTGAGTATTAGATAATATTGATTAATGAATTTAAAAAGGGTTTATTATGACAATAACTAACATGTTTTCACGTTTTTTGCGTTTTCGTCCCTCCTTGTTATTTTTTTCCATAAAAGTTCTCAAGTTGATTTTTTTTTTTGGATTGGTGAAAATTGGATATTAGACCCCGATTATAATTAGTGAACCGAGTTTTAAAAAAACTGGAAAACCAGGTTCTATTGTACAAATTTCACTAAACCAAAAAGAAAAAGTTAACTTGAGGACTTTTATAGAAAAAAATAACATGAAGGGACGAAAACGCAAAAAACATGAAAACACGTTGGTTTTTTCATAATAAACTCATATAAAAATATAGTTTATGAATGTAGAAATAAAAAAGATTATCAAAGAATAATTACATATAAAGTGTAACGTGCTCACCATGTGGTTGTGCTCCCGAGTCTTTTATCTCATGTGTTATTCGGTAAAATGTATTTGGAAAAACATTTGAAACGAGATATGTTTTGTCGTTTTAGTGCTAATCTTGTAATTCAACGTAAATGGGTTAGAATGGTTTTTTAATGAGTTTGTTATGTAGGTATATGGTCTATTTGGAATTGAAGGAATCATGTTACCTATGCTTTGATTATGGATCGTTTAAAGCTTTCTGGTGGGATATTTTCCCCGCAATCCAAAGGAGTTCTCTATTATCAACTGGAATGAGGATTTGGAATTGGAGGAATCCTGTTACGTTGTTGTTGAATTTATAGAGCTTTTGTTGGGGCTGTTTGGTCATTGGTTTTGGTAGTTTTTGCTGGTGTTTTGTCTTCGAGTTTTATTTTGTTTCTTCTTGATGGCTTGTTGCTCATGTTAGCTCCTGGCATAGTTTTGTTTGGGTTTACTTGTAGTTCTCTTTTGGATTTTTATTTGTAGTTTTGTTGGATGTATGCTTATATGCGCTCCTTGCATATTTTGGTGATAATAATAAGTTTAGCTTTTCAATAATAAAAGAATAATTACATATAAAAATGTTTGTCGGAATCATATACAGTTTCTATAGTTAATCACTATTACAAAGATGATATGTTACGGTTAATGTTAATGCAAGTAATATTGGTATGCGTAAAAATGAACTACTAATATTGTACTGTTTCACACACACAACTTAATGAGAGAAAGTTAAGTAAAAAATGAAAGTAAACAAAAACTATTTTATGTTCTTTAAACATTTTAAAGAAAAGTAAATGAAATAATTGGGATGAAAGAATTATTGAATCATTTCTCTTCAAAGATGAAAAAAAAAAAGGAAACGAAACTCAGAATTCAAATATCTATCCTATATATAATAAGAAAACCACTTGGAGTTTCTGGACCATTAGATGGAAAAAAATCAATGGTCCAGATTAATGACAACTCATAATTGTTTATGAAATGTCTCTTATACCCTTAATTAAAATCAATAATTATACCTATGCCATTTTTAATTCATTTCCCAAATTTACTACCTTAACTTAATTACATTAAATTTTGATTTTAATTTTTGCATTAATGAATTAATAATAAATTAATATTTACTTAAAATAAATATGTGTCATTATTATCCTTAATGATCATAGTTAAATTTAAATGTAAAAATTTGGATTTAAATGTAGAAGTGTAGTAAATAAAGTTAAAAATTTTTGTTAATTATTTTGCTAACAAGATTTAAAATTTAATTGATAAAACTTCAATTGTGAATATGATAAATTTTGATTGTTAATTGTCAGATATTCCATTTTTATATTTTATCATTTTCAAAATATATACACATTCACATAATTGAAGTTTTTTGTTTCTTACATTGATATTTCATATTTGAAGTTTATAAAAATTAAAAGAAATTTTTTTTGCAAATACAAATTATCTGTTTTTAGTAATACAATATAATAATATTTTTTATTTAATATCAAACAACTAAGTATTTTTTTTATCTTTAATTTAACTAGCTTTCAAATTTTTTTTATTTTAATTATATATAAATTTTATAATAATTTATTAAAATATATATTTTCTAAATCAACCCATGTAATACATGGGTTGATTAACATTTATATTATAATAAAACAAAACAATTCATGTCATATGTCACTTCTACAATACAAGAAAATTTTATTTTTTCACATCTTTTTCCTAATTTAACACCTTAATTTAATTGCATTAAATTTTGACTTTATTTTTTTCATTAATTAATTAGTAATAAATTAGATTTGTAACATTTAAAATTAATGTTTACCTAAAATAAATTTCTATCATTATTATCCATAATAATCATAATTAGATCCAAATGTAAAATTTTGAATTAGTTGTGGAAATTATTATTATTATTATTATGTATAATAAAGGAAAACATCAAATGTCACGTGTCACCTTTACGTTCACCAAAAAGATAATTACAACTTATAAAAAATAAAAGATAAATACAATTTAATATTTTTTAAAAAAATAAATATACTCTATTTTTTAATTTGTAAATAATAAAAAATAAACACAATTATTATTTTTGTATGTTTTTATGTTTACTCATATAAATTTTATGTAAATAAATTTAATTAAAAATATCTACGTAATACGTCGATTATAAACTAGTTTACGTTTAAAAAAAACTTGATTTTTTTTTAATATTTAATTTTCCTCTCTCTATATTTTAATCATCCTCTTTCTTTCCATCTCCCTCATATTCATAAACATTTTTTTTTTCAGTCAGACTATCTAAAAATAATTAAAAGATCCTTATAAATGTTTAAATGCTAACTTTTTTATATTGTCTAGCTAAAAAAAGTATAGGGATATTAAAAGTAAGAAGAAAAATTTATAATGATTTATATAACATTTTTAAATATCTGGGCCGGCCCATTGGGGTGTGCAACCCGGGCTACTATCTCAGGGCCCAACAACCAAAGGGGCCGAAAATTTTTTTTTCCTTTGATAGCGAGGTTATTACTAGTAGCTTACTTATTTTGCTAGTTGTTTGATTGTGATATTTACATGATTGTTTTCTTTAATCTTTAATTGTTATATATACATACATGTTTAGAGGGTCATTTATAAGTTTTTGTCTTGAACCCCAAAAACTATAAGAACGACCCTTTTAAAAATTTACCATTATAGACAAATACATTTAGGTTTTTCATGTATTGTAAATGGCTGGCTTGGAATCCATAGGAAATTAGGAATAGTTATACTTTTTCATACTTTAACTCAGAGATACTTCTTATCTTTTCTTTATTTCAAAGAAATGTCGTGTTTTCTACCCAAATCTAGGTTGTGTGTTTTTATAAATATTTTAAGTTGGTAGTTCGGCTACTAAGAAAACATTGTTACCGGTTATTATGCATATAAATTTTCAGTGTTATCATTTAGGTTTTGTGTACTTTCAAAAGTGTTTCGTTTAACGATGTGTACTTTAGATTCTTTTTCATCGTACGAATTGGCAGCATCGGATGACAAATCCAAGTATACATTTCTAAGTTTTTGTTGTTTAAGTTTGTTGGTGTCTTTTAACTTATTTGCTTCATGGTGGATTTGTAGTTGCCTTTTTTTTTTGGATGGTCTGTTTCTGGTTAGAGGTTTCTGTGGTCTATCTGTGGCTTTTCCTCAAACCATTTTGTATGGAATAATGGAGCAATAAAAATTTGTTTTTCGAAGTATAGATAGTTGAGCAAGCGCATAACCAATAACACTTCTTTCTGACTAATAGCCAACTTGATTAAATTAATTGGACGTGATATATTCTTTTTGATTTATAAATACTCGTTGATATTTGAAAATATCATATTACACTTTTGGATCATAATATATGGTATTCAAAACCAAAACAATGGTCTAGTTTTACATCGAGAAAAATTTTCATTTGTTTTCGATTTCAGTTTTCAAGAAATGTTTTTAGATTTCGTTTTTCAAAAATTAATTATAAATTCTGAAAACGCGTAAATATAGTAATTGTAGTTTTCAGTTTTGAAATTCATGAAAATCAAAAAACATGTTCACTTGTCATTGTTTTGGAAATGAAATCGGTGGCATATGCACTGTAACAACCTAGTCATTAGCTAATCTTAATTATCTTATTATCGAACCAATAATGTAATTTTATTACATTATTTGAATTGAAATTTAATTAAATTATGAAATATTTAATTAAATTATATAAATATTTAAATTATGATTTAATAAATTATTAAAGATAATTAAATAAGAGAGATGTAAGATACAAAAGTAAAAATGTGTTAAATTGCAATATAACTAGATGAAGTATATAAACCAAATTAAAGGTTCATTATAACACAATCAAGAAATCAGACTTTCTCTCTCTACTCTCTCTACTTTCTCTCTCTACTTCTCTCTAGATTTTCTCCCAAACCGACCGGCCGATTATTGAGTAATATATATCGTTGGAAAGATCTCGGAGAGTACTACAAGAATCAGCTAATACATGTTCGATTTCGTACGAATTTGAGGTAAGAATTGACGTTTAAAGTTTCCTTATCTTCAGTTTTTTCGAACTTACCATCTTTCTTTCGAATTTAAGCTATTTTTGATTGAGTAATAACTAGATTTTGATAGATTATGTATAATATAATCGAAACTAGGCTTAATACTTAGTATATTTACGATTTTAGACTTAGAAATTCATGATTTAAAGCTGTAAAATATGAACAAATTCGAGATGCCAAGAACAAACTCGAATATAGCTAAAATCAAATCAAGAATTCGATTTTGACCTTAAATTCGAATTATAGTTCGAATTTGATCATTAAATTCGAATGGGGAATTCGAATTTAGTTTTGGTGTTCGAATTTAATCATATGTTCGAGACAAGCATTCGAATTTAACTTCATATTCGAATTTAATGCATTTAAATTAGACTACATGCTCGAATTTAATATATAAACTCGAATCCCATTCCCTGAATTCAAATATATTGAATAAAATACAGGGACAACGCATAAATTAACAAAATAATTAGCTTAATGATTATATATATAGAATTATATATATATATATATATATATATATATATATATATATATATATATATATATATATATATATATATATAGAGGGAGGTTCAATGGAAAACCACAATGCACCTGAAAACTTGTGAAAACCGCACTGCACCACCACAAATGCATCAAATTCCCCGCGTGTGATGCATCAAATTTCCCGCGTGATGCATCACCTTATTTACGATCATGCCACCGCGTTTTTCATGAAATGCACCAAATCGGACGGTGTGCGCAGGTTTCCATGGTTTTCACGTGCATGATGGTTTTCCATTGAACCCACCCCTATATATATATATATATATATATATATATATATATATATATATATATATATATATATATATATATATATATATATATATATATATATATATATATATATATATATATATATATATAGAGACACACACACACACACAGATCTTTTAAGATTTAATGAATGAAAGAAAGATTCTAATAAGATTAATGACCATATAATCAAGATATGGGATTTTGAGATTAAAGATCAATGAACGAACATTGAATTTATTATTCAAATGATTTAAACGCTAATAAAATATCAGAAATGATATGATTAACAGATTGAGCAACAAGCAAAATGGCAAGCATCTGAAAGTCTGCTATAAGTCAGATAGTGGTTCTAATCCACTACAGATTGTGAGCAACAGAGCCAGAGCCAGAAAGTGCATAACCAGTAACTGTGAGTTTTAGATTTTACTTTAACTGCAAATTATGTGAATTGAGACTTTTGTTGCTTTATTCTGATTTTATTGGCATTCTGATCTTGAGCTTATTGATATATTATCATAGTATATTTACTATGATTTGTTGAGCTGAGCATTTCTTCTTCCAGTTTCTATTCTTTGACGAGTCATTTGATTGTTAAGCTTAGCACTACCACTATTGCTCAGTGTTGGGTTAATGTTAGGCTTATGATGTGCTGATTTATGTGATGAAAGCACAGAGGGTAGCTAGAGCTGAGCATTCTGATGATACCCATACAACAATTACTGGTAGCTAGCCCAGTACGTGGCTGATCCCAACTAATGATGCGTGTGTATGGTGTTATCATTATCCGAGCATTCCTTATGAATTTGTCTAAAAGTCTCAAGAGCAACAACAGTTTTATAACTGGGAGCTGAGCAAAGACGCGCATCAAAAAAGAGCATTAATTTGGCCAATGTCCCCTCGAGATTTGAGCTGTGCATGAGCCTAGTGCAGTGCATGAGAAATAGAGCTGAGCCGTGCATGAGCCGAGTGCAGTGCATGTGCTTTCCGCGTTCATAATTGCATGTTAAATGTGAAATTCTACATTCTCACTAGGCAAATAAGCTTACCCTGTTGTTGCATTATTTTTCAGGTAAAGGCAAAGGATTGACTGGACCTAGTTCATAGGTCAGGACTCTGAAAGAGCTTGAAGTGCTTTAGATACTGTTTTTAACACTTGGTACTTGATTGATGATAGAACTTTGGGGTTGGGGGCTAGTTTACATTTGTGCTTTGATGTAAATAGTTTAGAAGTCGGTACCCTATTACTTAAAATTGTCTTTGTTTATAATTAACTTTAATTTCGCACTGTTAATTATTATCTTAGTTTCCTGATTGATATTACATTGCTACTGGACCTTGACTTAAGACCTTTGAGAAATCTTGGGTCTCACAGGATGGTATCAGAGCAATAGTTTGAGTGAATCATTTTATTACGTGTAATACATGATCTCAAACTTATGCAATGCTATAGTATCAATCATGACAGGATGGATTGAAATAAGATAGGTTTCAGAGACTAGTAGGACGGGGCATGAAAGGGTACAATGTGTTAGACTAATGATCTAAGTACTTAATGATTTGTATTTCAGAGCTATGTCTGGAGAAGGTGGACCATCAGGTGGCATGACCCCAGAGCAAGTCCTGGAAATGATGCAACAACTAATAACCCAGAATAATGAGCAACAAAACAAGTTTATGCTAGAGTAAATTGAATCAATAAAGAAAACTGAAAAGAGAAATAAACATAATAAGAAGCAAACTGAACAGTCAAGCGAATCGGAATCCGATAATGAGCATGTCAATCAACGAGTTGTGTAGCCAAAAGGCTGTAGATTCAAAGACTTCAAAGCGAGTGGTGCCATAACGTTTGAAGGCACAGTAAATCCAATACAAGCGTTAGATTGGGTAAGTCATACTGAAGAGATCTTCAGTATCTCAGAATGTCTGGACAGCAATAGAGTTAAGTTTGCTACAGCACTGTTCGTTGGAGCTGCTAGAGCCTGGTGGAAAACACAAAGGAGCATCTATGGTGAGGAAGCAATTATGACATTGGACTGGGAGCAGTTCTTGGAGATGTTCAACGCCAAATACTGTCCAACAGACAAACAAGACGAACTCGAGATGCAGTTGATGCAATTGAAACAAGGAACTAAGACCGTTGATAAATATGAGCATGAGTTCTCGAGACTTTGCGGCTACTCGTCATATCAAGTAGCAACAGAAGAGCGTAAGATAAACCGATTCAGACTGGGTTTGAATCCAACATATAGAAGACAAATGAGTAGCATAAAATTCAAAACGTATCTCAGTATTGTGGAAGCAGCAAGGATGGTGGAGCGAGAATTCACAGATTCTAGTTGTGAACCCGTTATGATGGCTATAAGTCCTACATGTCCATCTCCACCTAAGAAACAGAAAGCTAGTAGATTCTTTAGTTCATCAAAGTCCAGTCAGCAGCAGTCACAAGCATCCTCTACACCTCAGAAGATTAGAGTCTATTCCATACAGTCAGGAGCACGACCGTGTAAACGCTGTAACAAATTTCATAGCGGACGCTGCAACCCTAGAGATGTGACGTGTTACACTTGTAAACAGATTGGACATGGAAGCGATGAGTGCCCAGAAAGAAACGACGTATGCTACAACTGTGGTGAGCGTGGACATTATGCCAAATATTGCCCAAATGCACACATGCTTACCAATCCTGAGCAACCAATTGGCAGAGCAATCCAACAGAGTACTACAATGGTACCAACAGCTAAGGCGCGAGCTTTCCATATAACTGCTGAGGATGCCGAGGAGGCACCAGAGACGCCAAAAGACCCCAATGGTGACTAATAATAAGTTTCTTATGTGATAAAATGATTTAATTTCGTTACCATCTGAATTTCAATTTCAAAGTAAGTATTGAGTTAACTGTACAACCCTGTCATCGATAGTGAATAAAGCAGATGATATATGGACTGTATCAGTTGAATTTACTATACAAATACATTTCCAATCAGAAATTATACCTATAAACAATATAGGTATTGTAATCTGAATCGTGTATGATTCAAAAGCTCTAAGAAATCAAAATATAATCCTAAAACACAAGCTACTTCGTAAATCCTTGTAATCTGAACGATTACAGTGTGTCTTATAATGAGACAGAGGTAGAAGTTGCTGATCTAATAAATATTAATGAGAAGAGTAATTGAATCAAGTAATTAAGCACCCAATGACAACTTGAATTGAAATCAAAGAAGTCAGAGGCACAAAGCGAGAGTTGCAAGGGAATAAATTGAAATTTTGTAAAGTCAAGCGATTGGTCATAAATGGCCAATGAAATGCCCGTATATGTCAAAATTAAATGAAGTGTTGGATTCTCATTACGTCGATGTGAGACAAGTGAGATATCTAATATGGAATTCCTATTCCACCTAACTACACATAAAAATAAAAAGCTTCTGCCAAAAAGGGGGAAATGATCTTAAATTCAGAAATTCACCAATGAAAAGTCAAACATAAGTTTGTACACATGATTAAATGGAATTCTTATTCCATTTGCTTGTCAGTGCAAAATGATTGCAAGTCTTCACAATAGTCATCATAAATCAAAAATCAGCTAAGAGATTGGTGATTGTAACATCATCAATAAAAGAAACATAAAGTACAGATATCAGACTCCCAAAGAGCGCTGTAACTGTTTCAAGAGCAAAAGAAAAGAGATAGGAGCTAATTGATATGTATAGATGCTAGCTGAATTGAATGAGATATAAATTAAATCTCAAAAGTCCACATAGTGAATATACAACTGATAATCAAAAGTCCTAAAATCTCTTAAGTGATTGCATAAGTTAGCAAACAAAAATTTTGCAATAATACAGATGAGAGATTTAAAAAGCCATAACTGGCTCAGGATCAAAAGAAAAGAGATAAGTGTCTTAATAACTAAATTGATATTTGAAGTAATTGAAAACTATATTGAATCACGAAGTGTGAGTCAATACAGAAAATTATAAACGATAAAGCAAAGATCCTTAAAAAAAAATTCATATGTTGATTGCTTAAAATCCGTAGATAAGTTATATAACACTGAAACGAATAATTATAAAAGCCAAAGAAATTACAAGTCTTTATAACAGTCAGCGCAAATCAGAAATTAGCTAAGCGATTGATGATTGTAGCCTCATCAATAAAATAAATTGTTACATAAATTACACATATCAAAACTCCAAAAGTCCTACAACTAGTTAAAGATCAAATGAAAGCGAGATATGAGCTAATTATTGCATTGAGTTGCTAGCCGAATTGATTTAAGCATATTTTAAAATCACCAAGCATAAGTCCACATAATAAAGGTATAAACGATAAGTCAGAGTTCCAAAAATGTCTTAAATCAGTAAATAAGTCAGCTAATAAGTGGTATAATGCCAAAAAAAACCAGTGAATCCACTGGTTATAAAAGTCAAAGAGACAAAAAGTCATGAAATACTGATGGTGCTCGTTCAATGGAAACACCACAAAGGTTCGCATCAGCTTTGGGAAATCAAGATATGTTATAAAAGCTATCTACCCAAGTCTGTTCGAACATAGCTAACTTCGGGGACGAAGTTTGTGCGTGGTGGAGCCCATTATGTAACAACCTAGTCATTAGCTAATCTTAATTATTTGATTATCGAACCAATAATGTAATTTTTATTACATTATTTGAATTGAAATTTAATTAAATTATGAAATATTTAATTAAATTATATAAATATTTAAATTATGATTTAATAAATTATTAAAGATAATTAAATAAGAGAGATGTAAGATACAAAAGTAAAAATGGGTTAAATTGCAAATATAACTAGATGAAGTATATAAACCAAATTAAAGGTTCATTATAACACAATTAAGAAATCAGACTTTCTCTCTCTACTTTCTCTCTCTACTTCTCTCTAGATTTTCTTTCAAACCGACCGGCCGATTATTGAGTATTATATATCGTTGGAAAGACCTCGGAGAGTACTACAAGAATCAGCTAATACATGTTCGATTTCGTACGAATTTAAGGTAAGAATTGACGTTTAAAGTTTCCTTATTTTCGGTTTTTTCGAACTTACCATCTTTCTTTCGAATTTAAGCTATTTTTGATTGAGTAATAACTAGATTTTGATAGATTATGTATAATATAATTGAAACTAGGCTTAATACTTAGTATATTTATGATTTTAGACTTAGAAATTCATGATTTAAAGCTGTAAAATATGAACAAATTCGAGATGTCAAGAACAAACTCGAATATAGCTAAAATCAAACCAAGAATTCGATTTTGACCTTAAATTCGAATTATAGTTCGAATTTGATCATTAAATTCGAATGGGGGATTCGAATTTAGTTATGGTGTTCGAATTTAATCATATGTTCGAGACAAGCATTCGAATTTAACTTCATATTCGAATTTAATGCATTTAAATTAGACTACATGCTCGAATTTAATATATAAAATCGAATCTCATTCCCTAAATTCAAGTATATTGAATAAAATACAGGGACAACGCATAATTAACAAAATAATTAGCTTAATGATTATATATATATATATATATATATATATATATATATATATATATATATATATATATATATATATATATATATATAAAATAATATATATATATACACAGATCTTTTGAGATTTAATGAATGAAAGAAAGATTCTAATAAGATTATTGACCATATAATCAAGATATGAGATTTTGAGATTAAAGATCAACGAACGAACATTGAATTTATTATTCAAATGATTTAAAGGCTAATAAAATATCAGATTTTATATGATTAACAGATTGAGCAACAAGCAAAATGGCAAGCATCTGAAAGTCTGCTATAAATCAGATAGTGGTTCTAATCCACTACAGATTGTGAGCAACAGAGCCAGAGCCAGAAAGTGCAAAATAACCAGTAACTGTGAGTTGTAGATTTTACTTTAACTGCAAATTATGTGAATTGAGACTTTTGTTGCTTTATTCTGATTTTATTGGCATTCTGATCTTGAGCTTATTGATATATTATCATAGTATATTTACTATGATTTGTTGAGCTGAACATTTCTTCTTCCAGTTTCTATTCTTTGACGAGTCATTTGATTGTTAAGCTTAACACCACCACTATTGCTCAGTGTTGGGTTAATGTTAGGCTTATGATGTGCTGATTTATGTGATGAAAGCACAGAGGGTAGCTAGAGCTGAGCATTCTGATGATCCCATACAGCAATTACTGGTAGCTAGCCCAGTACGTGGCTGATCCCCACTAATGATGCGTGTGTATGGTGTTATCATTATCCGAGCATTCCTTATGAATTTGTCTAAAAGTCTCAAGAGCAACAACAGTTTTATAACTGGGAGCTGAGCAAAGACGCGCATCAAAAGAGCATTAATTTGGCCAATGTCCCCTCGAGATTTGAGCTGTGCATGAGCCTAGTGCAGTGCATGAGCAATAGAGCTGAGCCGTGCATGAGCCGAGTGCAGTGCATGTGCTTTCCGCGTTCATAATTGCATGTTAAATGTGAAATTCTACATTCTCACTAGGCAAATAAGCTTACCTTGTTGTTGCATTATTTTTCAGGTAAAGGCAAAGGATTGGCTGGACCTAGTTCATAGGTCAGGACTCTAAAAGAGCTTGAAGTGCTTTAGAACCTGTTTTTAACACTTGGTACTTGATTGATGATAGAATTTTGGGGTTCGGGGCTAGTTTAGATTTGTGCTTTGATGTAAATAGTTTAGAAGTCGATACCCTATTACTTAAAATTGTCTCTGTTTATAGTTAACTTTAATTCCGCACTGTTAATTATTATCTTAGTTTCCTGATTGATATTGCATTGCTACTGGGCCTTGACTTAAGACCTTTGAGAAATCTTGGGTCTCACATGCACATCTTTGAAAACACCTTGTTTTCATTAAAGTGAAAACGATTGAAAATAGGTTAGAAGTGTTTTCGATATTTAGTTATAAATTTTGGAAATGAAAATTTATTTTAGAAAAATAAGTAAATGAACATGTTTTCATAAAACCCTTTGTTTTCGTTAAAAGCGAAACCCGAAAACACCCCAATTTTAGTCAACTAAATGCACCCAGATTTTCATTTCTTTTAATTAATTTAATCAAAAAGAATATTTCGTGTCTATTAATTCAATCAAGTTTCTTATTAATTGAAAAATGACGTAAGAATGATCTAAAATGTAAACCAATTATGGATGAAACATTGGAATTTGGTTATGAGATTGTTCTTTTAGCACTAAGATAGACTTTAACTTAGGAAATACAAAAGTAAACAAATCAGTTTCATTTTAGCATAATTAAGGCTAAAATCACTAAAATGCAAAGTAAAATGATTTGGAAAGTATGTATGTACAATTGGCGACATGTGATTATGGTGAGCATGAGTCAGTTGTTGGTCGAAACCAAACTTAAACCTCAAATTTTGGTTTTTGTATTATAGAAAAAGTTTGATTTTTTCAGTTTGAATCAATGGTTTATCAGTTGTCGGTTTTAATAGGTCAGGGTCAATTTTTGGATTTAAACTTGAAAAGAGCGTAACTTTCCTTCATTAAACTTGAGCATTTATTTTATAAATAAATTACACTTGTTTTTTTAATTGGGCTTAGATTTATTAAACTTGAATCTTAATTTAGTTTTTTTTTTTTTTTTCGAAAAGCAAAATTTGATTCCACCACAAAAAAATAAACAACCAAAAGAAAGTCCCTAAGAAAGAGACTAAAACGAAAAGGGACTCATAAACTACAAGAGTCCAATCCGAAAACAATGACAAAAAATAAACCAAAACATCAAAAGGATTTACACTCCATCTACCAAAGGATTTAAACACCATTTCGACCAATGTAGACGCAACCTTGATTGTCTGTTTGCCAACCAACTACCCGAAAGCCGCTGAACACATGGAAAAAGATCTTCCACCAAAATACTCTCCACCTTGCATTGATTTGCATGAGGTATCCTATTTCTCCAATTCCAAATAACCCAAAAAGCTACCAAAACAACTCCACGAAAGAATCTATCTCATTTCTTCAATGAACTAGGAAAAAAACCTTTGAAGGAAAAGAGGATATCGACTCAAAACCGAATCAGAAATCTTCTACTAACCTCGAATCTTCCTCCATAAAGAATTAACCATTGAGCACTTTAAGAACCAATGATCCGAGTCCTCTTGAACCAAGCCACACATGACGCAACTGATGGATGCAATGGAAAGCCCCCTATTCAGTATATTAATCCTAGTCGGCAAAGAATTTGACAATTTAGTTTGGTTTATTAAGAATCCAATTTCTGAGGCCTTGTATTAGGTTTTGATAGAGCTGGTTTTAGGTGGCTCGTGGATTAGTTTTGTTGTATCTGTGTTATTTCTCTAGTAACTTGTTTCAGATTTTTTTGGTTATAAATTTGTTGCTGTTAAAAAAAAGTATGTTTGATTTTTAAATTATTATATTTTCTTGCAACGCACTGAAATGGCTTTCTAAAATAGATGAAATAATTGTATCAACATGTAAATAAGTGTGGAGTGAGGATTCAAAATACCCATTATATAATTGCTAGAAATAATTTAAGTACTTAAAATACATTAAAAAAATTGATTTAATTAAAGATGGGTTCGGTTCGATTTTTAATAGCAATTTGAAACCATACCGTTATTATGGTCTTTGGTTTTCCAGTTTTGAATTTTTTTGGACTTGGGTTTTTGGTTTGCTTTTTGCTCCCACTAACGGTGAGTAAAACCAAATTAAAATTAAAAAACTCGAACCCGGAAAACATTCAATGTTATAATTGATGATAACATAAAAATTGATAGTAAAAATTGAAGTAAAAAAGTTGATAATAATAATTTTAATGTTATAAAAATTGGATGGTGGGATCGATCATTCGGTGAGTGACTTCATTGAAAATGTGTTATTTTCGTCTCCTGGTTGCAAGGGGGTATTTTTCTGAGGGGAACTATCATCACAACATTGTGGGCAATTTGGAAATAGCGAAACAACATTCTTCATGCGGATCAAGAGCAGTTGGCAAAGATTTTGATGGAACATATCTTCTCTGGTAGTCAAAGAAATCAGGCTTATGATTTCTCATTAATTGGTCAAAATGGACTTGTAACCCTATCGCGGCTCTTGTGTTGTAATTTTTTTACTTTGTTTGGGAGTTTTCTCCTCCTTGTAAAATTTTTGTCTTCTCTTGTTATTGTTTACTCTTTTAATATAATTTGCCTTTCATAAAAATTGAAGTTTTAAAATATTTTAAACTCAACTAAGTGTTATAATTGATAATAAATTTTTTAATGTTATGATGGATGAAACATAACAATATTTGTCATATAAATAAGAAAAATATGTCATTTTTTAGTTGTTATAAATGATAAAGTTATAGTTTAATACTGTAGTTGATAAAAAAATGGCAAGTTTAAACATGAAAAAATTAGACGTGGTTATAATTAACAAAAAGAAAAATTATTAGTCAAATTCACAAACATAAATATTCATAATAAACATTTAGATTAATCTTTTAATTAAACTTATTCAAGGGTTTAAACCCACAAACCGACCCATATATATATTACAACCGACTGTAGTTTCAAACAGGAAAATCAAAACCGAACAACCAAAAACCAAAAGGTTTTCATTATAGAAAAACTAAAAATTTTGACTTGGGTTTGATTTCGGCTAAAAACAAACAAACCTATGTTAACCATTAATTAACCTTTTTTCAGAAAGGTTGATTACATAAAAATGTAATTTATTGTATACTGATCTTTTTACTTTAAGCTCTTACAAAAAGGGTAAGATAAATTTAGAAAGCATCATAGAATGTAAATTGATATTTTTGGTGAAAATTGTGATAACTTTATTGTTATTTTTTATGACAATATCACTAATGTATTTTTAGAAAGTTCCAGAGTATGTAATTAATTTAGTGTTATTTTTGGTATTTTTACAGATGCTTTTTTTAATAATATTTCACAACGAATTTAAAATACTAAAAAATAAGCTACATTTTTGTAAAAAACTAATTAATTAATATTTAAAATAGAAACATTCATTGTGACGGACTGACGGCCATTAGAGAGGTTGATCCATGATACCTACTCCGGTGTTTAAAGTAGAATGTGGAACGTTTGTACATTGTCTTCGTCCGACATTTCGTTATTAAACAATAACTTTATATATATATATATATATATATATATATATATATATATATATATATATATATATATATATATATATATATATATATATATATATATATATATATATATATATATAAATCTATATAGAATATGGTTCGAGAGAGTACAACCCTTATGCAGCGCACCAGAAGGCACCACTTATAAAAAAACTTTTTTTAAAATTTTTTTCATAAACATGTTTTAATTAACGTTATGAAAATCATATGTAAATTTCACATACATTCACATCTCCTAGCTCCTAAAAAATGATGTGAACACACACTTACATAAATTTGAATGTATGTGAACGCACATTTATGTGATGCGTGTTTTCATGCACTTTGAGTGTTCGGATTTGCGTGAAATTCACATATGATCTGTGTAATGTTAATTAGAACATGTTCATGAAAAAAAATTTCAAAAAAAATACTTTTAAAGGTGGTACCTTCTGATGCGCTACATAATGAGTGATATTCACTTGAACCTAAATCTATATATATATATATATATATATATATATATATATATATATATATATATATATATATATATATATATATATATATATATATATATATATATATATATATATATATATATAGAATCAGGTTCATCAGCGTACCTGTAAGATTCCAGCGTACCCAGCGTACCTTAATGTGAATGATCATTCACATATATTATTTTTGAATAGACATGTATAAGACAACATTATAAGACTTTTTTTCAAAAGAAGCAATATCATAAATCTTGTGAATGGTAAAAAAAGATCATGTGAATGGTCATTCACATTGTGTGAAATGACCATTCACATAAATATGCATTGAGCATTCACATAATTTTTAAGGACACAGAAAGTGTGAATGTATGTGAAATTCATATATCGCATGCGTATAACATTAAATTAAACAGTTATGAGAAAAAAATTAAAAAAAAAGTTTTTAAAGGTTGGTACCAAATTCGGGGCAACTTGATTTCGAGAGGTACACTTTTGAACGCTAATCTATATATATATATCTCTCTAATAATATATATATATATATCATATATGATATATATATATATATATATAGATAGAATATATACACATAAGGTCTATAGAGATAGATATATAAATATATAATATATATATATACACCCACAATCTATACTATATATCTATATATATCTAGATAAGATATATGTATAAGGTGTCATTCTCTCCGCTCTCTCTATACTAGCGCTATCTGTATATACTCTCTCCTGATCATAATGTCGCTATATCTCTCTCTCTGTCGCTCATGTCGATCTCTGTTATCCTTGTCTCTCTCTCTATGTTCTCTATGTCTCTCCCGGTACTATCTCTGGCTCTATCTGTCTCCGCTCTGTCTCTCTCCTCTGATCTCATCTGTCGCCTCCTGGTATCTCATGGCTCAATCTACCTCTCTACCTCTCTCCCTCCACTCTCTCCCTATCCCTCTCTCGACTCTGCCCCGCTATCTCCCTCTCATCTCCCTCTCTCCCTCATTCCGCTCTCCTCTTATCTATCCCTCTATCATCTCTCTCTCCAGCTTCCCGCTCTTCATTATCGCTCTCCCATGTGGTTTCTTCTTTTCTTCTCTCTTTCTTCTTCCTTCCAATGTTACCTTGCCCCTTTCGCCCGTCTATATGCGCTCACGGTCCCCTGCCATCTCCGCTCCGGCCTCGGCGGCTCCGCCGCCTTCTACTCTCTTACCTGCCATGTTTCTTCGCCTACTTTCCGACATAGTTTAATTAACTGGCCACCACCAAAGTTGAGAGAAATTTCATTTGGTTGAGGTCTCAAGTTCGAGTTTTGTTAAGGGTGTTTCTCCTTAGGTAGAGGTGTGTGGTTTAATCTTCACCCTCATTGTGTCTAACAATGGTGTTAATAACTAACCACTAAATTCTGCTGTTAAAAAAAATGAATTTAAATTAACAAACATATAACGCATGAAAATAGTATAATATGTAGTTTGATTCATTGTTGTTAGTGTCCAGATCTTTTTAACATGTTACGATGTTGGTCAGCAAAAAATGAATGAATGCTTAGTAGAATGTTAATCAGAATTTTAAGATATATCGTAATATCTTAAAAATCTCGATCAGATTCGATTATAGTTTTACCTAAGTTAAATATTAAAAAACTAGCTTATGAACACACGATTTACGTGGATAATTTTAAAAATATATTTGGTTATATAATATGTATGTAAACTTTAAATTAAATTATATAAAAATTAGTTAATATACAATAAATACAAGAAAAGTATAGTTATTTATAAAAAATATTATATATCTATCATATTAAATAATATGTAAATAGTAGTTATTTATTCTAACATTATTTATAAATTTTTATTTTCTAAATTAGTGTGTATATATATAATCAATCTTAATTTAGATTCAATTTTATATATATTTAATTTAGAATAAAAAAATAACAAAATTATAAAAATAAAAAATATGATTTATAAAAAAAGTATCATGTGTTAATTTTTATTCTACTTTATTTATATACGAAGATTCATCTTATAATTTATATTTTTAATTGACGTATTTGATACATACTACTTATATATTTTATTAGAATAAATAAAACATGTTATGACTTATGTTTTTTTAGTATTGTTTTTTTTTTCTTTTCAAATATAATCTTATTTTTTTAAATATTTTATTTTATATTTTATAATATATTTATATATTTTAATTTATATAATTTAATATTTTTTACTGTATAAATATTATTTGAAGTTTATGGATAGATTATATAATTTAAGATTTTATTTTTAATTTTATATTTAAATTAACTAAAATTAACAAATGTTAAATAGATTATGATGACAAATAACATTATGGGATAATATCAAATAGTGGATATAATTAATATTTAACAGATATTAAAATAAAAAATTATGTTATTTTTTATTTTTTTTAAAAATATTAAAGAGTATTTATCTTTTATAGACATTCTTTAATAAAATTGTGTTTTTTTCATTAAAAATATAATATTAATTATTTTAGTATTTTATTCAAAATTTATGGATAAATCATTTTTAGGGTAAAATTACAAATTTCATCCCTGTGATTTATTAGAAACTATGGATTGGTTTCTTTAACTTTAAAATTACAACGAATGTTGTTGTAGTTGAAGTGTTGTTACGAATTTACTCTTTTGGTCATTTAAAATGGTTGTTTTACCGTTATTTATTTAATAATTATTGTTATTGTTGTTTTTATTTATATTATTCTTATTTTTAAATAATAAACTAATCTAAAAAATTAAAATTACTGGTAAATTAAATTAATATAAGATACATAAATTTGAATAATAAAATATTAGTAAAGACAAATGAGTAATTGTTATTATTAATTAAAAACTAAAAAATAACGTTTTTGGTTAAGATTTTTTACTTTATAAAAAAACTAAAAAAATTTTAAATCCATAGATTAAAAGTAAACATTAATGTTAAAAAGTCTTAAAAACTTTTTTAATGTTTTTAAATTTTTACATAAACAACTTTTTAACAGTTTCAATAAACATTTAATTACATTTTTGTAGTTTAAATATTTTAAAAAATGTTTAAAAAGTTAGAACACTTTAATTATTTTGAAAAGTTTAATTTTTTAAACATTTTTCTTAAAATTATTATTTTCGAATGTTTTTAGAAAGGTTATAGAAAACTACTAAAAAATTTTGAAAACTTACAATTTATTTTATTGTTAATGAAAATGTTTAATTTTTTTGTTTAATTGTTCAATAAAACGTTTAAATTTTTCAAAAAATATCTAAAAGAAAACCTAAAGTTAAAAAATTATTTTTAGTTGTTGATTATCAATAATGATGAAATAAAAATTTATATGTTTTTTATAGATGTTTTAATCCTTATTAAAATCATTTAATGTAATAATGAATACTTAATAAAATGAATTTATTTTATGATTTACGAAAGATTTACATTTTATTTTTAAAAAAGTAAACTCAAAAGTCAAAACATTATATTTTAGTTTTATATTAATAATAATAATTATTCATACGTCTTTATAAATATTTTATTATTTATTTTTATGTGTTCTACATTGAATTAATTTTACTGGTTTTTAAAAAAATATGAATGTTGAATTATTTTTTATTTTTTATTAAATAAAAATAAAAAATATTAATAATAGTTATTAAACAAGTAAGGGTAAAATGGTCATTTTAAATGGCCAAATGATGAAATTCTTTTCAAAACTTTAACCACAACGACTGTCAGTGTTATTTTTAAAGTTAAATGACTCAATCCATAATTTATAGTACACCATATTGATGAAAATTGTAATTTAAGTTTAGATTTAGATTTGCTAAAAATTAACAAATGTCAAACAAATAATAATAGTATCATATAATGTCAGGTATTGGATTAGTTAATTATTATTAATGTTTATAGATATTATAATTAATAAACTGAATTTATCTTTTATTTTAAAAATAATAAAATGTATTTATCTTTGTTTAAGTGGAACGTGGTGACGCCACGTGTCATTTTGTGTTCTTATTTATTATATACTAGTTTAATTAACTCGTATATTATACAGATAAATTTAATTGTAACTTGATAATCGTAATGACGAATAGCACTCGATAGATTAATACTCACAATAATCAAAATGATTATCAATTGTATTGAAACTTGTGAGAAAATGCAATAAACACAATCAATCTCACACACATACAACTTATGCAACTTCCATTCAAAAACCCTAAAAAAGTTTGAGTAAATTACTCAAATAGTCCTTGTGGTTTGCTTAAAAGTTTGGATTCAGTCCCTGTGGTTTCAATTTTACATAAACAGTTCTTATTTGCATTGTTTGCTTGTAGAAATGGTCCTTTTGTCTCATTTATTTTTGAGTAAATTACAAAAATGGTCCATGTGGTTTGCATAAAATTTTGGATACGGTCCCTGTGGTTTCAATTTTACATAAACGGTCCTTATTATCACTGTTTACTTGCAAAAATGGTCACTCTGCTGTTAACTTTAACAATCAAATGGTTAAATCTTTTATAATGACCATTTTACCCTTTTCTTTGATAACATATTGGTCCCTCAAATTTGTAGTTTATTTTAGTTTTGGTCCCTCAAGTAAATTTTTTTATGACTAAATTACATAAATGGTCCCTGTGGTTTATATGGAATTACGGTTTTAGTCCCTGAAAGAATTTTATTACACCAGCAGTCCCTAAAATCGAAAAGTTGTAACATTTTGGTCCCTGAAACTAACGGCCGTTAACTTGAGCCGTTAGTTTCAGGGGCATTTTTGTCTTTTTGACTTTCAAGGACCATTTATGTAATTTTCAAACTTTCAGGGACCATTTATGAAGTTTTCATACTTTTCATATATATTTATCATTTCTTTCTTTTTTATAATTTAATTATCCAAATACAACATTTTATTTTTTTATTCCTTTAGTTTTAATCATTAATTTTATTTGTATGTTTATTGTTATTATTAATGTTATTTTTTTTAAATATATTACTATAATTATTTATTTAAGATTATTATATGATATATATGATTTATTTTTTTCAATTATTTCTTTCATTTAAGAAAATTAAATATAAAAACTAGTTGTAGTTTTTTCCATTCAGAAAATCTAAAATCGAAATGATTTATTTCTTTTCTCCATTCAAAATAACAAAACGTGTTGAAGCTTTTTTTTGTTTGGGAAAAGAATATAATCAAAATGCTTCGTAGTTTTTTCATTGCAAATACTTAATAAAAATTTTTACTTCTAAATGGTTTGAAAAAAGGAATAATTGGAATGGTTCGTTGCTTTTTAGTCAAATAAATTAAATTCCAAATGGTTTGTTGTTGTTATTGAAAAAATTGAAATTGTATTGATTTTTTTATCTACGTTTAATTAAAAATCAGAATGGCTCTTTTGTTTGAAAAAAAATCAAAAATCATAATGGTTTACCGTTTTTTTTTATCAAAAAAATTAAAATCAAAATGGTTCGTCATTTTTTTAAATAAAAATTTATAAGATGATTATCGTTGTTTAAAAAAATCAAAAATTATAATGGTTCATCATTTTTTGATCAAAAAAATAATCAAAATGGTTCATCGTTTATTTGATCCAAAAAACAATATTGGAGTGGTTCGTTAATTTTTTTATCGTTGTCTAATCAAAAAACGATGAAACATTATAATGAACCATTTTGATTTTAATATTTTGGATTAAAAAACGATGAACCATTATGATTTTTGATTTTTTTAAACAACGATAATCATCTTGATTTTGAAGACGAACCAATTTTAATTTTTTTTATCAAAAAACGGTAAACCGTTATGCTTTTGATTTTTTCAAACAAAATAATAATTCTGATTTTAATTAAACGTAGATAAAAAAAATCAATAAAATTTCAATTTTTTCAATAAAAACAACAAACCATTTGGAATATAATTTATTTGGCTAAAAAGCGATAAACCTTTCCAATTTTTGATTTTTTCAAACCATTTAGAATTAAAATTTTTTATTAAGTATTTGCAATGAAGAAATTACGAAGCATTTTGATTATATATTTTTTTCCAAACGAAAAAAGCTTCAACACGTTGTCCCAACACCACCATTTTTATACTCTCGCTCCACTTTCACCGGAGCTTCCATAAACGGCTGACGAGACACCCCCATATCTGTCTTCCTTCCGCATCTCATCGGAGAGATAACCACCAACCAGTCCACCACCGATTATTGGTTTGTAAATGTTCTTCCACTTCATCATTTTCAGATCTGGAACGAAGTTCATCTGGAAACCTAAGGCGGGAGACAGGAGACAGAACGAAGTTCATCTTATCTGGAACGAAGTTCATCCACCTCCGCATGCGCCTCGCCACCTCCGCCTCCGGGGATGGTCTAGAAATGGGAGACGGAATCGGGTTTGAGGGAGTCGGAGTTGGAACCGGAGACGGGAGACAGGAGACGGAACGAAGTTCATCAGACTCTTGGTGTGGCAATGGGAGCTTAGGCAATGTTGAAGTGGTAAAATTGGTTTAGGATTTTTATTTGGATGGCTTCTTCTACAATGTAGCAACTGGAAAAGGAACAACGGGTTCCAGAGCTTGGACGATTTTTTGTGGCAACTGGAGGGAGGGAGGGAGGGATGGATGGAGAGAGAGAGAGAGAGAGAGAGAGAGAGAGAGAGAGAATTTTGATTCTTAAGAAATCCTAGTTTAATAAATAAAATGACAAACAAAATTTGATTTTGGATTTTTATTATTTTATTTTATGAAAAAGAAAGTTCATTACCTATTTTTATAATACTCTCAAGGGTAAAATGGTCATTTAAAAAAAAGACTGGTCAAAGGACCAAAACCACAACAAATAATCAACCATAGATACTCAATTTGTAATTTCGACGTGAAAAAGACTTGTTCCATGAAGGAAAGGGGTTCCGATGTATTACGGAGAGCTTTGAATTAATAAACTTTTATATTGATTTTGATAATAATTGATTGATTTTAATTTTTTTTATTGTATTACATATTTTGTTAAAGTTTGTTGCATGAAATTATTTTTTTATTAAATTAAAAAATTAAAAAAAAACAATAGAGAAATATTTGGATTCTCAATAAATAATTAAAAAAATGAATCAGGTATATCATATAATAATCTTAAATAAATAATTATAGTAACGTATAAAACAAAAACAACATTAATAACAACAATAAACATACAAATGAAAATAAATTATTAAAACAAAAGGAAAATAAATAAAATGTTGTATTTGGATAATTAAATTATAAAAAAGAAAGAAATGATAAATATAGTATGAAAATTTCATAATTGGTCCCTGAAAGTTTGAAAATTACATAAATGGTCCTTGAAAGTCAAAAAGATAAAAATGCACCTGAAACTAACGGCTCAAGTTAACGGCCGTTAGTTTCAGGGACCAAAATTGTTGGAATATGTTTTAGTTGATGAAATATCAAAGTCTAGGGACTGATTGTGTAATTTCCTTATAGTTTGTAAATGTGTATAAATAGTCATGTTGACTTTCAAAATAGATAGATCTGTCAGATATCATTTTGTACGCATTTGATTTAGAGAAAGCTGCTCTGTACAAGAATATTCCAGAAATCATTTTGTAATCATCAAGAGTATCAATCAAATCATTCGGTCAGTATTGATTACATTTATTGTTCTTATTAATTGCATATTGTTGATTGAATTGGTAGAAACTACTTTTCACAATTGGTATCAGAGCCTTAGGAATGAATCATTCTGTTTGAGATTGAATCTGTTCTTCGTGTTCTTGAGTATTTTTCGAAAAAAACCCTAAAATCACTAGGGGTTTTGATTCTGTTGATCATTCAAAGTGTTAATTGGATCGAAGGTTCAGGTTTCAAAGACGAATCAACTGAATACAAACTTGTTTTGATTTTCAAAACACAGAAAAAGATCTGAGCAATTTTCTGAAATTTTGAAAAGTTCAAAAACCGGTACTGTTTCATTGAAAAAGTCTGGTTTAGATCCATTTTTGCATAAAAGTGCTTTACAAAAAGTGTTTGTATTCAAAAACCTTACCTTCGATTGCAATTTGAATGAAATTGGGTAAAATTTGGATTTAATCTGAATTTAAGACTTGAAAAGCTGAAAATTCTAAGAAACTCGAATTATACACATCTTGTGTGTAAATCGAGTTGAATATAACAGTTAATCGAGTCGGTTAGCTTTGTTATTCGAGTTGTGTCTTAATATTACTCGAGTTGCCAAACTGTAATATTCGAGTTGACAACTAGAATTTCAGAACAATTCGAGTTTTATACAAGACTCATTCGAGTTTTGTATAAGACTCATTCGAGTTTTATATAAGACCAATTCGAGTTTTATACAAGACTCATTCGAGTTTTGTATAAGACCAATTCGAGTTTTGTATAAGACATTCGAGTTTTATATAAGACCAATTCGAGTTTTATATAAGACTCATTCGAGTTTTGTATAAGACCCATTCGAGTTGTATTCACTCGAGATTTGCAACAGACACATTCGAGTTTTGTATAACATTGATTCGAGTTTTACAAAACACTCATTCGAGTTTTGTATAACATTCATTCGAGTTTAACAGAAGACTCATTCGAGAGTGTGAATTTCATATACTTGATTCGAGTTTGATCAAACACACATTCGAGTTTGGTCAAAGACACATTCGAGTTTGATCAAACACACATTCGAGTTTGATCAAAGAATCAATCGAGTTTGGTAAAAGACACAATCGAGTTTCACACTACATTCATTCAAGTTTCACTCATAACACACGAATCATTCAAGTTTGTCACACACATTAATCCAAACACAATTCACTACTTGAGTTAAACTGCTTATTGCTACTAACAAGTCATTGTGTTGTAGATTTCAGTACTAATCTGTGTTTCAAGGTGTGATCAAATTTTTCAATCTCATTCGGAGTTCATTTGATCTTGGTTAAAGTTTCCCAACGAACAATCAACATGTCTAAAGATGCACTTGCTATGGGATCAGAAACCAAACCCCCAATCTTATACAGAGGGGAATATGTTCAATGAAGGGAGCGGTTTCTGGAATTTATAAGTTTCCATGATTTGTCTGAAGAAATGCTGAAATCATTAACTGAAGGACCAGCAATCTTTATGGAAACAATCCCAGGAGTACCAACTGGCAATCCCCCAATACCACCAAGGACTGTTGAGGTAACAAACCTAACAGAGGCCCAGAAAAAGAGAAAGTTAGGGGACAAGACTGCAAGAAAGTTATTGTTGATTTCAATCCCCAATGAAATATACACTTGTCTGACAAATACAAAGACTGCTAAGTCCATCTGGGATGAAGTATGCAAAATCATGAGGGGATCAGACAGAGCTGCCACTAATAGGGCTAGAAATAGTCTCATGACATTTGAGAACTTTAGAGCCCGTGAAGGTGAACTTCTGGAAAACACTTATCTCAGATTTGTAAATCTGGTAAGTGAAGTAAAAAGAAACGGAGTGACGAAGTCCAACTTGGACATCAATGTCAATGTCCTAAATCCAGAATGGGAAAAATATGCTATGATCATCCAACAAACGAAAGATATAGAGGAGATGGATTTTCATATGCTCTTTGAAAACCTCAACAACTACCAAGAAGTTGTTTTGAGGAAAATATCTGGAAAGAAGAAAGCGGAAAAAGAAACTGCTGATCCACTAGCTCTACTGGCGGAGAAAAAGTATAAATACAAGCTCAAAAAGGAGAAAAGAGCGGTAATCAGCAGTACATCATCAGAATCAGAATCATCAGATTCATCTGCAGATTCAGAGATTGAAGAGATGAAAAAACAGATGGCACTGCTTACAAAGGCATTTCAGAAGAAATTTTACAGGAAGCCAACAAACAACAAAATGCGCTACAAAACAGGCTCAAGGAAAGTTGAGAAAAAGGATAAGTATGAGAAGGCTGGAGAAAGTAGTGTACGAAAGTCTGACAAATATGAGAAGTCAGATAAATCAACCAAGAAGGAATCTGAACAGAAATGCTATAACTGTGGAAAACCATGTCACTATGCCCGGGAATGCAGATCTCCAGTAGTCAAAAATTCAGACTACTATACAAGAAAGGCCCTCTTAGCCAAAGAAAAAGAGTCAGGCAAAGCTCTTATGGCGGAGGATGATCATTGGTTACAGTTATCCGAAGATGATGACATTTTAGATGAAGATGCCCATATCTGTTTAAAGTCAGAAATCTTCAATGAATCTGAACTGAGTGAATCAGCTATGATAGCTGAAGATGAGGTGTGGGTTGGACTGACGGATGAAGAGGATGAAGAGAGGAGAGAATCTGATTCTGATGAAGAGGAAGAAAAAGAAGAAGTTGCACTAATGGCATCTGGCCAAAATAAAGCTGAAAATGAGGAGGATTCAGAGTCTGATAACACAGAGGATTCAGAAGGACAAGAGGTAAATTCTATTTCAGATTCTGATATTGACGACTCATGCATATTAGAAGAAAAACTAACTAATATGGCTTTCATGCTTAAAAAGTTTGAAAAATCCTTAAAAGCAGAAAAGAAAAAGGTTCATTCTTTGGAAAACAAACTTCTAAATGAACACAATTTAGTCCTAGATTTTTCCAAAGATAAAGCCTTAGCTTTACGAGCTGTCTCAGACTTACAAGATAAGGAAAAAGAACTTCAAAGCAATATACTCAATCTGAATCACAAAATATCTGATTTACAAGAAAGTCTGCGAATAGCTGAATTAGAAGCTTCAAACTTTTCTGTAAAATATCATGCCATATTTGAAAAAAGAACTAAACTTTATGAGAAAATAAAAAAGATGGAGGATGAATTTATTAAAAGAGGGCAAACAGATCAAACAATATATTTAAATCAACCAAAAGA
Organism: Centrapalus pauciflorus; assembly: GCA_020465985.1. Classification (NCBI taxonomy): domain Eukaryota; kingdom Viridiplantae; phylum Streptophyta; class Magnoliopsida; order Asterales; family Asteraceae; genus Centrapalus; species Centrapalus pauciflorus. The sequence continues at coordinate 2,026 of JAANYP010007848.1, read as the reverse complement.
TACAGAGTTTTATAACTCTAAATCTGGTATTGGTTGGGAAAATCCTAAGTATCTGACAAAAGCTATATCACATTCACCAACATTATATGATGTCAGATACATGAATTTAGGATTAAAAATGACATTCTTGAAAGCATCTGAAGAAGTAGAATCCAGTGAAGAAATCAAAAGGTCAAGATCAGACAAAATGCAAAATTATGTTGACTATACAGATAAATGAAATCAGCAACATTGTTGATACTAAAGAAGAGTACATTCAAACTTATTCTGAAAAGGATTTGTCTGAATTACCTATTCAGTCTCAAAAACTATATTTACCAAATTCAATTTTAGAACAGATAAATTCTGATTTAGAACTGAAAATTAAAAGTTTTGAGACAGAAAATGGAACACTCAAGTCTGAATTACTAAAAATAGAACAAAAGTTGCAAGATAAGTCTAAAAACATAAATGTGTCTGATCCACATTCATCTATTTCTCTGGATTCTATAAATTCAGAAAAAGAATTTGATCTGTTCATGCACTCTGATATTAATTCATTAGATCAAAGATTCGGTAAAATTGGTGAATTTATCAAACCTTTGACTAACAAACTATCAACTGGTAATAAAGAATCTGTTAAAATTCTGCAAAGAATGACTACAGACTCTTTAAAACCATCTGAATATTCACCATCAGTGCAACAAAAGAAGGAGAAAACAAAACTGTTTGTTAAGTCTCCTAGTTTTGAAAAGGGTGAATCATCCTCATCAACGGACTCTTTTGCACGTACAGTCAAATCTTCAACAGGTATGAAAAGGTTACAGAAAAAACAAGCATCTAAATCTTCTAATTCTCAAACTTCTTTTATGTCAGATAACGTTGTGAACGGGTCGAGAAAACAAGTGTGGCGAAAGAAGAAAAGAGAAGAGAAAAACAAGATTATAAAACAAGAATGGCGCGTGAAAGAAAAAATTGTTACAGATAGAAACAGCAAAATTGAACATTCTGTCTGTAATAATGATAAAATTGTTAATAATTCTTGTATTAAGTTTTCAAGATCGAAATTAATTGCTTTGAATTCTTATGTTTGTAAGTCTGAAACTGTGAAGTATAATAAGCTTGTATGGCAACCAAAGAAAAAGGACCCATTGTATGAACAGAAAAAGGATCCACAGATAAAAATTTCAAAAACAATTCCACTGCGAATTGTACAAAAGTGGATACCCAAAAGAACAATTCAAAAATGGGTACCTAAAATAAATTCAAACGATAAGCCTAAAGCCATATCAGTTAGAAAAACAAATGATACTATGCATGTTTTACCTAAAACTAAAGTACCCAACTACAAGTGGGTACCTCATGTGCTATTACGTTTTATAGGTAAACCATGTCTGGTACCTTGATTCGGGATGCTCCAAACACATGACCGGACAACGAGACACACTCACGGACTTTGTAGAAAAGTTCTGTGAGACGGTAAGATTTGGAAACGATCAGTTTTGTCCGATCAAGGGATACGGAAGTCTGAAGTATGACAAAATCACAATCCAAAAGGTCTTTTATGTTGACGGTCTTGGTCATAATCTATTCAGTATTGGACAATTGTGTGATAAGGGGTTAGAAGTCAACTTCAAAGCCAATCGGTGCAGCATCAGATCAGCACAAGGAAAAGAAATTCTAGCAGGAAACAGGAAAACAAATCTATACTCCATTGATTTAGCCTCGATCAATCTGAAGAAAGATGTCTGCTTATTGTCAAAAGCAACATCTAAAACAGCATGGCTGTGGCATCGTCGCCTTTCACATCTAAATTTCAATGAACTGACCAACCTAGCAAAAGGAGGGTTAGTTAAAGGGCTGCCGGCGTTTAAATTTCAAAAAGAGCAACTATGTGCGGCATGTGAAAAAGGAAAGATGACAAAAGCCACACACAAATCCAAAACAGTACACTCATCCACAAGAGCATTAGAGTTACTGCATATGGATTTGTGTGGACCAATGAGAGTACAAAGTATAAATAAGAAAAGATATGTATTGGTGATAG
>JAANYP010007847.1:30000-40788 GCA_020465985.1 Centrapalus pauciflorus | reverse complement strand
AAGATTTTCCACTATCAAAGTTCAAAATAATTACAAAATTGTCATCCAATATATCAACCATTGATTATCATTAATCCAAAGGTCATAAAAGGTTCTTAGGTTCCCACATTTTTTATGGTTCTTAAAAGAACCTTCCCCTATATATATATATATATATATATATATATCTGTGTGTGTGTCTATATATATTACACAGTGCACCCGAAGGTACCACTCTTAAAATTATTTTTTTTTTGAAATTTTTTTAATAAAATTGTTTTAATTTACATTACACAGATTATATAAAATTTTCACGCAAATTCGAACATTTCAAGTGCATGAAATCAATGATCACATATATGCACGTTCACATATATTCAAATTTATGTAATTGTACGTTCACATCATTTTTTAGGAATCAAGAGAAGTAAATGGCGTGAAATTTACGTATGAGCTTTATAACGTTAATTAAAAAAATGTTTATGAAAAAAAATTCAAAAAAGTTTTTTTTAAAGGTAGTATCTTTTGGTGCGCTTCATAAGAGGTGGTACTCTCTCGAACCATATATATATATATATATATATATATATATATATATATATATATATATATATATATATATATATATATATATATATATATATATATATATATATATATATATATATATATATATATATATATATATATATATAGATCAGGTGAGAAGAAACTTATGGTGAAAAGAGGTGAGAAGGATTCTACACCAATCATTTCCTTCCATTAATATATTAATGTATTAATGGAGATTTTGATTTTAGGAAACAATGTAATTAAATGAAGGGTGTATTAGTCCCAAAAAATATATTTTACATATTAAAGTTTTCTTTTATTAATTTTAGTATTTTTAAATGAAACACCCATACAACTAATACGAGTATTTCGATACCATTATACATTAATTTATACAGAGTACTTGCGGAAATACGGTCAAATTAAAACTTTTAATACTTTAATAATCATCAACGTGATTCCAAACACTTTGTATATAACACAACAGAGTGTCGGAAATCACGGAGTAATGTAATTGGGGTCACAATGTTAAATCATCAATTTGATTACAAACGAATTGATAATCATTAACTAATTCGCGTAAGTCCAAAATGGAAGTCTGCTACTCCCACCCCAATCATCAACAAAATATGGAGCTCCTAACCATGCTCCAATCAGTGTCTAACAGTTTGGGCCAGCCGGGCCAGAGCCCTTATCAGTTCCTGAAAAGAAATATCAACTAACGGGTAAACAACAAAGTTGTTTAGTGAGTTTCTAGATTAAAGTACCATGCGATATATGAATGATGTCATGCAATGCCATGAATTTAACTAACAATCTCAGGAGGCCAACTAATGGCTAATAAGCTACCACATTGCGGTTACCACACACAGACTTACCGTACAATGGGTTTACAATCTACTGCTCGATTACCACAGACCACAGGCTTATCGTTTTGCAGTTTACAGTGATGTCATACGATTAACACAGACCACAGGTTTATCGTTTTACAGGCAATAATGGTTACCACACGCAGGCTTACCATTATGATTCCGCTAGGTTACCACACGCACAGGCTTACCGTCTCAGTGGAGAAGTCAAACGAATGATTAATATGACAACAATAATGTATGTGATGGCAAAACATGTAAATGACAAGGATGAATACGAAAGCAATAACATACAATTCATGATATGCATATAAATACATTAATGCTAGAACTCACAGTGGTGTACAACAAGCTCTCGGTCTCAGTACCGATTATAATCGTCAAAGTATGAGTAATAGTCTCCAAGGAACTTTAATCCGTCAAACCCCTACACATAGGTTCATAGTATAATTTATTATAAGTCTCACAACTTATAATTTCTTAAATTGATCCGGATAAATTAGTCGTAAGATTTAACTAATTTTGGCGTTAAACCTCAATAATTATTTTGGTCTAATTATTCCCCTTAATTGATGTCATAGACTATTATGACAAAAGATCCCATAAAACAAAAATAACTAAAATTACAATTTCGGTCCGAGGCCATCCGAAATTCGGGTCATCCGAAATTCGTACTTTGCAGATTTTTCAGAATATTTCAAGGTTGAAGTGCACTTTCTGCCTTACAGATTTAATGCCAAAAATATACCAAAACTTCTCTATATTTATTCCAAAGAGTTGTAAATTCATTCCCAACACACACACACACACACACACACACACACACACACACACACACACATATATATATATATATATATATATATATATATATATATATATATATATATATATATAAATGTATGTATATATATATATATATAAAGGGGGTTCAACGGAAAACCAATGTGCACCGGAAAACTCTGGGAAACTCACGCTGCACCACTGGCACCCGCCCATGCATTAAAATAATAATCAAGGGCATTTTCGGGTATTGTAAATGATACATTATCTAATATATTTTAAATCTGATTTTTTTTAATTATGGTATCCTAAAATCTCTCAACCTTCCTGATTTCATGATTATCAATTCCAAAAATCATTCGAAAACAATGATTACACCGTGAACCTTTGATGAACGCAGCTACAAGTTTTCCATTTTAACGAACCCTGCTGAACGTTTTCTCCTGGACGAAGCACACATACATACTGACTTAAAGTAAAGAGCATACATGGTGGATGATTCAAATACGATGGAAGAAACAGATGCATCAGGAAACAACTATGTGAAAACCCTGCTGCTTTATGCATCAGGAAACAACTATGTATCCTGCTGCTTTTTCGAGTAGGTTCCTGCACCATTCATCATCCGAAGAACAAACAAGTTAGGGTATCAGAAGCAGAGCATCCCTAAAATTTTTTTAGGTTTTTCAGATGCACTGAAAAAATCAAAAAAAACTGTGCTTCAACTATGTGAAAACCCTACTTGGTGCTTCGTTTTTGCCTTCTTCCTCGACGATGATGCATCTACATCCATAGTGTAAATCTTTATTAAAACAAACCCGAAATTTTGGGGTTTCCTTTCAAGATTATAGGAACAAAATCGATTTCAAAATCTTTTTGGTTATCGGTGCATAAAAATCGGTAGGAGAGGAGGGACGGTTTCATTAAGTTAGGTGATGTTTTTGTTTCCAAAAACCGTGAACATTTTTTGGACGATTTTGCCCTTCCGCGCCCAAAATTAGCTGCACGAACATTTACCAAAGTTGCACATAATAACAATCCAGCCACCGCCATTTTTAGCTACTTTGCACCAAGATCAACGGTCCTAAGGAGTTTCCGAAGTTTTCCGGTGCACATCGGTTTTCCATTGAACCCACCCCTATATATATATATATATATATATATATATATATATATATATATATATATATATATATAAACCCATTTTAACCACCAAAATATCATTTTTCATCTTTTTAGATTACCTAGGGTTCATATGAACTCAAACTTGGGTTTTTTGATATAAACCCGCCAAAATACATAAAAACTTGCATAATATAATTTTAAAGGATGGATCTAACATATTCCATCATTTTCTTTCAAGATCTCCATGAAAACCCATCAAAATACATAGAAACTTGTATAATATACTTTTTAAATAATGGATCTAACATATTTCATCATTTTCTTTCAAGATCTAAAGATTTCTCCACATTATCCATAAAACCCATATGGGTTTCTCATCTTTTTCAAATGAAGATGGTAGAGAAAAGATTATGTAAGAGATTTACATAAGTAAGAGTTGGTACCTCTTGGATCTTTCAAAACCGATAAAAGCTTCCAACAAAAATCTGATTTTGGTTTCTTCTTCTTCTTCTCTTTTCTTTCTTTTCTCTCTATTTTGAAATTTTGGAAAAGATGAACACACTAATGTGTGTGTTCAGGCGTGGGTTTTAAGCAAAGGAAAAGAATTGATTTTCTTTTTCTTTTTCTTTTTAATCCCTAAATTTTCAATATTTATTACTTAGCCCCTAGAATTAATTGCATTTTTTTAAGGTCCTTTCTTCATAAATCAATACTTTATTTATTATAATTTATACAACCATTTATTTATATTTCCCAATATTAATTAATATTCCGAATTTGTATTTCTTCGTAATAAATATTAATTATCAATTTTATTAAATAATCGGGTCGTTACAATTCATCCCCTCTTAAAAGGATTCCGCCCACGGAATCAGATTCTTTCAAACAAAGTGGGGTATTTGGCCATCATTTCAGCCTTCGTCTCCCAAGTCATCAGAGATCCACGGCGGTGCTTCCAACAAACGAGTACCATCTCGATCTCCTTATTCCTTAGGTTAATCACTTTGTCGCCGATAATCTTTTCTGGTTCTTCGACATATCGCAATTTCTCATCAATTTGTACATCATCCAAAGGAACGGTTACTTTAGGATTAATCGGACTTCTCTTCAAATAGCTAACGTGGAAGGTGTCATGAATTCCTTCCAACTCAGCGGACATCTCTAATTTATAAGCTTGGGCTCCGATACGTTCGGTAATAGGAAATGGTCCAATGTATCGAGGACTTAACTTTCCTCGCTTCCCAAATCACATAATCCCCTTCCATGGAGATACTTTCAGCATCACTAAATCTCCCACTGCAAACTCAATATCTTTATGACGTTTGTCCGAGTATGCTTTCTGTCGATCTTGGGCAGCTTTGATACGCTCACGAACAATCTGAATTTTATCATGCGTCTCTTGCAGCAATTCGGGACCCGCTAACGGTTTCTCGCTTGCTTCACGCCAACACGTCGGAGTTCGACACTTCCGACCATATAACGACTCATACGAAGCCATCTTTATCGAAAAATGATAACTATTGTTGTAGGCAAATTCCACAAGTGGTAGGTGCGTATCCCAATTTCCACCAAGCTCGATCACGCACGCACGCAACATATCTTCCATCGTCTGTTTGGTGCGCTCGGTCTGGCCGTCAGTCTGGGGACGAAACGCCGTACTCAAATTAACACGCGTTCCCAACTGATCCTGCATACTTTGCCAAAATCTCGAAGTAAATCTCGAATCACGATCCGAAACGAGAGATTTTGGAATCCCATGGCGTACAATAATCTCATCGATATACATTCGCGCCAATCTTTCCAAAGGAAAGTTTACTCGTATTGGTAAAAAGTGTGCGGATTTCGTCAGTCGATCCACAATAACCCAAATAGCATCATGTTGTCGCTGAGTCTTCGGGAGCTTTACCACAAAATCCATCGTGATGTGATCCCACTTCCATTCTGGTATCTCGAGTGATTGCAAATTTCCAGATGGTTTTTGATGTTCGGCCTTGACCCGCAAACAAGTCAAACACCGCTCGACATGGTTACCAACGTCTCACTTCATTCCGGGCCACCAATATTCGGATTTCAGATCCTGATACATCTTAGAACTCCCGGGGTGAATTGAGAACTTGGAATTATGACCATCTTCTAAATTTGTTTTGCGCACGTCACCGATCTTAGGCACCCAAATGCGATCTCTAAACATTTTCAAACCGTTGCCACATTCGGTTAACAATACACTCTGACCAACCATCCTTTCGGCCTTAATATTTTCTTCCTTAAGGCCCTCGATTTGCCACTTTCGAATGTCATCAAGGATAGAAGAAGTCACAACTACATGTGTTAGCGCATAACAAGTCGCTTCCGAATATCTCTTTCGGCTTAAGGCGTCAACCACTACATTGGCTTTTCCATGGTGATAAAGGATTTAGCAGTCATAATCCTTAATCAATTCCACGGCACGTCGCTGTCGCATGTTTAACTCTTTCTGATCAAAGATATGTCTCAAACTCTTATGATCATTAAACAACTGGCATCTAGTACCATATAGGTAATGCCGCCAGATTTTTAAAGCAAACGTGACAGCATCTAATTCCAAGTCATGAGTCGGACGACTTTTCTCATAATCTTTAAGTTGTCTCGATGCATAAGCTATCACTTTTCCTCGTTGCATCAACACGCAACCCAATCCATTTATCGAAGCATCGCTATAAACAGGAAAATCTTCGTTCCCTTCCGGCAACGCAAGTATCGAAGCATCGGTTAGTCGACTTTTCAGAGTTTGAAATGTTGCATTCTGTGGCTCTTCCCACACAAACTTCGCATTCTTACGTGTCAACGAAGTGAGTGGGACGACTATTTTAGAGAAATCTTGAATAAATCGTCGGTAATAGTCGGCCAATCCAAGGAACCTACGAATCTCAGCAACTAGTCTAGGCGCTTCCCAGCTTTTAATGGCTTCAATCTTGGAGGGATCCACAGAAACACCCTGCCAAGATATGACATGTCCTAAAAATTGCACTTGTCGCAACCAAAATTCACACTTCGAGAATTTAGCATACAACTGTTCGCTGCGAAGAAGTTCGAGCAATCGCCTCAGATGAACCGCATGATCCTCCTCCGTCTTGGAATACACCAAGATGTCGTCGATAAACACTATAACTGACTTGTCAAGCATTGCACGGCACACACGATTCATCAAGTCCATAAAGGCCGCAGGAGCATTAATGAGCCCAAAAGGCATCACTAAGAACTCATAATGCCCATATCGGGTCCGAAAAGCAGTTTTAGGCACATCTTCCTCACGGACTTTAAGTTGGTGATACCCTGAACGAAGGTCTATCTTCGAGAAATAAGCAGCTCCTTGTAGTTGATCGAACAAGTCATCAATACGAGGCAAAGGATACTTATTCTTTATAGTCACCTTGTTCAGTTCTCTATAATCTATACACATTCGCAAGGTTCCGTCTTTCTTTCGCACGAATAAAACTGGAGCACCCCACGGCGAGGTACTCGGCCGAATGAACCCTTTCTCTAACAATTCTTCCAATTGCGCCATCATTTCCGAAGGCGCTAAACGATACGGAGCACGCACAATTGGTGCAGCTCCCGACACTAACTCAATCCGAAACTCTACAGATCGGTCCGGTGGCAATCCCGGTAAGTCATCAGGAAACACATCGGGATATTCATCAACTACTGGCACATCCTTGAGGTTTTTCCCTTCCTTCTTGGCATTCAAGACACAAGCCAAGTAACATTTTCAACCTTTACTTAGATTTTTCCGAGCCTTAGCCACCGAAATAACCGCGGCTTCCCTTTTTCGTCTATCCCCATACACAAGTATTTCTTCGCCTTCCAGCGTGAACAAACGAACAATTCTTTTAGCACAAGCAATAGTGGCAAGATTATTGGCCAACCAATCCATGCCAACTATTATATCAAATTATTTAGTGTCTATGGGGACAAGGTCGATATCAAAATTATGTCCATCTAAGGTCAGCACACAGTCATAATATATTTGGGTGGCACAGACTGATTTCCTGCTTGCCACATCGACAGATAGAGGGAAAGGCATCAAAAAAGGTACAACATCTAACTTTCGTGCAAATGCTTTAGAAATAAAAGACACATTTGCACCGGAATCAAACAATACTACAGCAGGTAAAGAATTCAGGAGAAAAGTACCGGTTACGACATCCGGCACATCTTGCGCCTCGGCAGCAGTAATCTGGTAGACTCTGGCTTGAGGCTTAGGCGGATTCCCCTTTTATTGGGAGGAACCACCAACATAGCTAGAGTTTGCAACCGAGCCTTTACTTTCAGACGCCGCCGACTTCTTTTTCGGGCAATTTCGAGCGAGGTGGCCCACCTGGCCACATTCATAGGACGCATCACTACGTTTGGGACACGTAGGACGTATGTGTCCATCTTCTCCACATCCATGGCAAACAATAGGGGACAAACATTCCCCACGATGAAGCTTTCCGCAACGGTTACACGTAGGCACAGAATTGGAAAACTGATATTTGGACTGAGAGTTGTGGGAATTTGCAGGTTTCTTCGAATGCCTGGAAGATTGGGAACGTGAACGAGAGTCCAAGTTCTTTGAGAAAGATTGTTGGGGTTGTTTAAACGTCCCCGGCGAAGACTCAACCTTCGCTTTCTTCGATTCTTGTTCCCTACGGAACAATTCATACTCCCGGAGTCGCGCATACTCCACAGCTTTCTCAAATTACTCCACCGCGCGAACAGTCACCATCTCGCGAATCTCACTTCGCAGTCCTTCAACAAAATAGTCGGTCTTTTGCTTTTCATCAGCAATCACTGACCCCACAAACATCGCTTTCGAGTTGAACTCGATCAGATAATCGTCCACCGATAAGTCTCCTTGCTGAAACGTAAGGAAGTCTCTTTTTATTTTCTGCACCGCAACTGCTGGACAGAAATGTTTGTCGAACCTGGTCTTGAACTCTTCCCAGGTCATCTTTGCTACAACATCTAAACCCACAATCTCGACATCTGAATACCACCAAGTCAAGGCAGGACCAACGAATTGTGCAGCCGCGTACTGCACCTTCTTTTCATTACCGACATCAGTTACTCGGAATAGTTTCTCAATTGCCTTGATCCAATCCAAGGCCTCAGCAGCCGTTGCTCGTCCGTTGAACTCTGGAGGACGACAACCAATGAAGTTTCTATATGACATCCCCTTCTTGGACTTAGAGGAGTCATGCTTCCGATCTTTATCCTTCTTAGGCTTCTCAGCCCTACTTCCACTTCCCACGACTTCAGTGTTATCGTTACTTGCTTGTTGATCTTCAGCATTATCTTTCTTTCCCTGAACATTTTGGGAAGCAAGTAACTGCGCCATTAACTCGTTTTGCTGGCGATTTTGCTCCAGCATTTGAGCCATCATCTGCATCATCTGGTCCTCTCTAGACCCTCCACCAGTGCGAAAACTGGATCCACTTTCTATGTAGAGTATCGACGAACATATTCTATATACAATCTACGTAGATTGTCATGCAATCTACGTAGAATGGCATGCAAGCTACGTAGAATGACATGCAATCAACGTGAAATGTCGTGTAAAATGTCAAGTATCATATATTTTACGTATATTACATTATAAAATATAAACAAATTGAAACAAAAAAAAAAAAAGAAAATTTCATTTAGACATTTTATCAGACACTTGGTAGTCAACTGATATAAAATACACCAAAAAGACATTGAATAGTAATGTTAATCTATATAAAAAGATATAGAAATGTATAAGAAACCTAAAAATTATGAAATATATAAGAAACATAACATTCTACATAGATTATGTGTGATTTTTTTATAAGTAGTTTTGTATTATATTCTATGTAGATTATAATGTAATCTGCGTAGATTATCATGTAAAACATCTAATAACTATTACATATATTATAAATTTAATATCTTACAAGAAATCTTCATTATAAAACATGGAAAATGAATTTGTCATATTTTATGTAGAGTATCGACAAACATATTCTATGTACAATCTACGTAGAATGTCGTGTAGAATGTCAAGTATCATATATTTTACGTAGATTACATGATAAAATATTCCAAAAACACATTGAAACAAAAAAAGAAGATTTCATTTAGATATTTATCAAACACTTGGTATGCAACTGATATAAAATATACCAATAACGCATTGAATGGTAATGTTAATCTACATAAAAAGATTTAGAAATGTAAAATAAACATAAAAAATATATGAAATATATAAGAAACATAACATTCTACATAGATTATGAATAGTATTGTTAATCTACATAGAAAGATATAGAATTAAATAACATTCTATATAGACACATAATATTTCTATATACAATACTTAATTTTTTAGCAATTAAATAATTTTTAATATAGAAACGAAATATTTTTTTTATAAAAAAACATTTTTTTACTATTAAAATCAATTCTCATAAATGAAAGAGAAAATGAAAATGAAAAAAAAGTAAGAAAGAGAAAAATGGATGCATATAATAAAAAGGTGGAGAGAGAAATATAATATTTTTTTTTTCCAAAAACACCATTTTGTTCCAAGAGCTCTAAAAGGTTCCTAAGTTCTTACCATCTTTGAGGAACTTAAAAGAACATCTCCATATATATATATATATATATATATATATATATATATATATATATATATATATATATATATATATATAAAATAAAGGAGAACAAAAAACAACATATGGCGTGATGGCGTCACCACATTCTACCTAAAAAATAAATGCATATTGTTATTCTTAAATAAAATTAAAGAAATACAATTATTATTTCCAACATCTATAAACATTAATAAATAGTTAATTCTATCTACTATTTATGTAATTAAATCTAAATTAATATTGATTATAAAGACATACACTAATTTAGAAATTAAAAAATTTAAGAAAATAACAACTATTCATGTATACTTAAAAAGATAGATGCATAATAATTTTGACAAATTACTATACTTTTCTTGTTATTTTTTATAATATTTATATGATTTAAATTTAAGTTTATGTAGATATTATATAAATAATTATTTTTTTAAAAATTATCAATGTAATACGTGGGTTTATAAACTAGTAAAATTTATAAACCTAAAACGAAGTAAATAATATTGGAAATATAAGTCATTTATTATTAGTAACATTATTTATTTTTATTATTAATAGTATCAACTTTATGTCTGACGATTTATATAAAAAATTAATAAGTGTTGATGCTACGAACGATAAAAAACTATTAAGGATAAAAAATATAAAAATTGATACTTAACGCTAATAATTAAAAACTATATTACGTTTTTTACGTGTTTTATTTGGCATACAATCTATATCTATACTCTATAAATCTAAATCTATATCTATACATCTATATCCATCTATAACCTATAATCTATCTATAAATACTAATAAATGTGTAAATAATATGCCACAAGTCGACTTCTCCTTCGATT
>JAANYP010007847.1:0-25000 GCA_020465985.1 Centrapalus pauciflorus | reverse complement strand
ACATACATACATACATACATACATACATACATACATACATACATACATACATACATACATACATACATATATATATATATATATATATATATATATATATATATATATATATATATATATATATATATATATAGAGAGAGAGAGAGAGAGAGAGAGAGAGATTCGGTTGGGAACTTTTGTGCATCGAGGTACAAAAAAATCTATGTCATCCATTAGATCGAAAGATTTTATGGTTTAGACTAAATGGCGAAAGGGTAAATAGTTGGAAAACTTTATGCATCCAGTGCATTCAAGATCAAAAGAAGGATGGTATTTTTTGGGTACTTTCGGAAAAAATATATATTTATTCAAATTAATATTAATTTTATATTAAATTTAATATTTTAACAACTAAATATATAATAAATGCTAAATAAATTCAATTAATACATTTCCAAGTTTAAAAAGATATACACAAATTTAAAAAAGATGATAGTGGTGTCGATGCATTTCATATTCATCGTTCAATTCGTGATGCAACTCGAATTTATCTATACAAAATCTATGCAAATTCGTGATGCATCGCTGTTAATCATCATCGTTTTCATCGTTCGTCTATGCATCATGTTGCTGTTGTTATGCATCATCATCGTTCATCATCATCATGTTCATTGTTATCAACCATGTTCATCATTTATCGACGTTCATCAACTATCTATACATCGAGTTTTCGCTATTATGCATCGTTCATCATGTTCATTATTGGTTGTCATGCATCATCGTTCATCTTCGTGTTCATCCGGATTTAAAATTAAACATCATCATGTTAATTTGAGTTTCAACATTCCCGACCATGCATCATCTTTTATTCTAAACATGAATCTTCATCCGTATTCGAAACAACACACCACCATGTTCATTTTTGTGTTCATCACTGGTTTATTGTGAGGAGGGAGGGAGGGAGGGAGGGAGAGAGAGAGAGAGAGAGAGAGAGAGAGAGAGAGACAGACTGAGAGAGAGACGAGACGATGATAAGAGACGAGAGAGGAGAACGATTACAGAGAGAGAGAGAGAGAGATGGTGGTGGTGGTCTCCATTAGGCCTAGAGAAAGGGAGAGATGAGATGAGATAGAGAGAGAGGAAGGGGGATGATAAATATGAAATTTATTTAATGTGATGATTTAGTTACCTAATTTAAATCCCCTAATTATCTTTTAACCATTTGAAAAATTATTTAAATTATTCCCTAAATGCCCTTAATGCACCATTGAAGGATCATAAGATGCACAAAGTTCCTAGAGGTTCTTAGATGCATAAAAGTTCTCAACGTATATCGGAAAACTTCATAAAACATCCATGCACCGCAAAGCCTTTCAATGCATCACGGTTTTCATTAAGGGTAATTTAGGAAAACTAAAATTATTTTATTCTAAACTTAAATCTTTTTTTATATAAGGAAATTCCATAATTAAGCAACCTATAATCAAATAACTTAAATTTGACCGAATCATTTTCAAAAATTGAACCCTCCATACTCTCCATCCCTTACACCGCCGCCACCTGCAGCGCCACCACCGCCTGCACCGTCATTTTGTGATGAAAGTTTGTGAGTATTAATCAGTTTTGAAGATTTGAAGTTATTGAAGGTTGTGATGCATCATCATTTTGCACCGCCTTCGCCACCACATGCACCGTCATTTTGTAATGAAGGTTTGTGAGTATTAATCTGTTTTGAGTATTAAAGGTCGTGATACATCGTCATTTTGTGAGTATTAATCACTTTTGAAAGTTTGAAGTTATTGAAGGTCACGATGCATCAACATTTTGTGAGTATTAATTTGTATGAAGGATGCATGAACGCGAATGATGCTCGGTCTCGTTTGAAGGATGGATGAGTAGGAATGACGGGAATATGAATGATGAACGATGACGAAGAAGACGATGCATCAACATCATCTAAGTTTTGGAAAATTTAAATTTAATTTTGTGTGTGATATATATATATATATATATATATATATATATAAGATTAAATGACAAGCTAAATATATCTTGATAAGTGTGAGAAGTACGTGATTCATTATTTTTTTACATATAGATTCATTATTTTTTGAATGTATAAATAGTGAATCATAAATTTCGGATTAAATAAATCACCAATTCATTACTTTTTACATTGATTTATTGGTCTTTGGATTTATAAATAATGAATCACAAATTTAAAATAAACGAATCAGTGTACAAAATTAGTGACTCTTAAATTTTCTCACACTTCTCAAGATAATTTTAACTTCTCACGATAACTTAAGCGCACTTACACACACACACACACACACACACACATATATATATATATATATATATATATATATATATATATATATATATATATATATATATATATATATATATATATATATATATATTTGTGAGAAATGTTCTATCAAATAACAAATTTGTTGATTTACTTTAATTTCATGTTTCAACAAAAAATGTTGTATCAAAAGGGGATCTATCAGAAAATATTATAAAGACTAAATTACATACATGGTCCCTGTAGTTTATATGAAATTACGGTTTTGATCCTTGAAAGATATTTATTACACCACAAGTCCCTAAAATCAAAAAGTTATAACATTTTGGTCCCTGAAACTAACGGCGGTTAACTTGAGCGTTAAGTTTCAGGGGCATTTTTGTCCTTTTGAATTTCAGGGACCATTTATGGACATATCATACTTTCAGGGACCAAATTGTTACAATCTTTTTTATAATTTAATTTAATTTTCATAGTTTTCATATATAGTTATATTATATATTATATATATTATTATATATAATATATAATTATATATTATAATATATAATATATATATATATAGTATATATATATATATATTATATTATATATGTGTGTGTGTGTGTGTGTGTGTGTGGTGTGTGTGTGTGATGTGTGTGTGTTGTGTTGTGTGTGTTGTGTGTGTGTGTGTGTGTTGTGTGATAATATTAGGTTCTAGAGAGTACCACTTGTTAACGCAATCGCACCAGATTGTACCACGTCTAAAAATATTAATTTTTTTTTTAAATTTTTTTCACAAAATGTTTTATAACATTATAAAGACATATGTAAATTTCACATTGCATTCACTCTCATAGCTTCTAAAATGACTGTGAACACCACACTTATATAATTTATTGAATGATATGTGAACGCGCATTTAGTTAGCGTGGTTTTCATGCACTCAGAGTGTTCGGATTTGCGTGAAATTCACATATGATCTGTGTAACGTTAATTAAAACATGTTTATGAAATTTTTTTTTGAAAAAATTACTTTTAAGAGTGGTACCTTCTGGTGCGCTGCATAATAAGTGGTACTCACTTGAACCTAAATCTATATATATATATATATATATATATATATATATATATATATATATATATATATATATATATATATATATATATATATACACACACACATATGTATGTATGTATATATATAGTATTTCTTTTTCTTTTTATAAATTAATTATCTAAATATAATATTTTAGCTTTTATTCTTTTTGTTTTAATTGTTAATTTTTATTCGTATGTTTATTGTTATTATTAAGGTTAGCTTTTTTTATGTATTACTATAATTATTTATTTAAGATTATATATGATATACATGATTCATTTTTTTTTTTCAATTATTTATTGAGAATCCAAATCTTTCTCATTTCTTTTTTTCATTTAAGAAAAATAAAAACTAGTTGTAGATATGTTCGTTCGGAAAATTTAAAATCGAAATGATTTATTTCTTTTCTACATTCAAAAAAATTCAAAAAAGGATGTGTTAAAGTTTTTTTTCATTTGGAAAAAAATATAATCAATATGGTTTGTAGTTTCTTCATTGCAAATACTTAATAAAAATTTTAATTTTAAATGGTTTGAAAAAATCAAGAACTGAAATGGTTAATCGCTTTTTATTAAAAAAAATTAAATTTCGAATGGTTTGTTGTTTTTTATTGAAAAAATTGAAGCTTTATTAATTTTTTTATCTACGTTTAATTAAAAAGCAGAATGGTTTTTTGTTTGAAAAACTCAAAGATCATAATGGTTCCACCGTTTTTTGATCAAAAATTAAAATAAAAAATAACCATTCTTAATTTATTTATTTTTTACTAATAAGCGATAAACCATTCAAATTCTTAATTTTTTCAAACAAAAAAATCATTCTTATTTTTAGTTAAACGTAAACAAAAAAAAAATCAATCAAACTTCAATTTTTTCAATAGAAAACAACAAACCATTCAGAATTTTTTTTTTTTTATACCTAAAAGCGATGAACCATTCTAATTCTTGATTTTTTCAGACCTTTTAGAAATAAAATTTTATTAACTATTTGCAATGAAGAAACTACGAACCATTTTGATTATATTCTTTTTCCAAACGAAAAAAAAACTTCAATACGTCCTTATTTTGAACTTTTTTGAATGGAAAAAAGAAATAAATCATTTTGATTTTAGATTTTCCGAACGAAAAAAACTACAACTAGTTTTTATTTTTCTTAAATGAAAAAAAGAATAGAGAAATATTTGGATTCTTAATAAATAATTGAAAAAAATGAACCATGTATATCATATATAATTTTAAATAAATAATTATAGTAATACATAAAAAAAAGCTAACCTTAATAATAACAATAAACATACAAATAAAAATTAATATTTAAAACAAAAGGATTAAAAAATAAAATGTTATATTTGAATAATTAATTTATAAAAAGAAAGAAATACTAAATATATATATGAAAATTAAATTAAATTATTCAAAGAAATGAACATTTTGGTCCCTGAAACTATGATAAGTACATAAATGGTCCCTGAAATTCAAAAGGACAAAAATGCCTCTGAAACTAACAGCTCAAGTTAACCGCCGTTAGTTTCAGGGACCAAAATGTTACAACTTTTCGATTTTAGGGACTTGTGGTGTAATAAAATTCTTTCAGGGACCAAAACCGCAATTTCATATAAACCACAGGGACCATTTATGTAATTTAGTCTATTATAAAAAAAGGTAGGACCCAAAAATTATGGTTAAAATTGTTTTCTATTTCTCACAAACATTTAACTTCTTAATAAGAACATTTATCAGATATATATTATATAATATATAATATATAATATATATATTATGCTATATATATATATATAGTAGTATACTATATATAATATTGTATGTATATATATATTATATATTGTATGTATATATATGTATAGTATATGTATATATGTATATATCTATATATGTAATATATTATATATGTATATTATATATATTATGTAATATATTATATGTGATGTATATATATAAGATATGGCTATATATATATATTATATGCTTATATATTATATAGTGTGTCATCGTATAATGTATATATATAATAATATATGTATTATATATATGAGTAATTATGTGTATACTAATATATGTATACTATATATTATGTGTTGATATAGTATATGTAATGTATATATATATATAATACATATATGAATATATATTGTATTATATATATATGTTGTGTATATCATATATAATGTATATATATATATGTGTGTATATAATATATGTATATATATATATGTGTTGTATATATATATATATATATATATACTATAAATATTATTATATTATATAGTTATTATATAAGTTATATAATATATATATTATATTAATATATATATATATTATATATTATATACTATATATAATATTATATATATATATATATATATAGGGAGGTTCAATTGAGAACTTTTATGCATCGAGTTACAAAAGAACCTATATCATCCATTAGATCAAAAAATTATATGGATTAGATTAATGGCTAAAGGGTAAATAGTTGGACAATTTTATGCATATTGTGCATTATAGAAACAAAGAAAGAAGGACATTTTAGGGAATGTGCATACCTCATTAAATTTAATATTTCAACAAATAATCAAATAATAAATGTTAAATAAATTCAATTGATACATTTCCAAATTTAAAAAAATTACACAAATTCAAAAAAGATGATGGAGATCGATGCATTTCATCGTTAATCGTGTTTATCTATGCATTGTGTTAAAAAAAACACATTTAACAAAAAAAATACACAAATTCATTTATGCATCATGTTAAACTTGTTCATCATTCTTTTATGCATCATGTTTGTCGTTCATATTCTTCATTGAGCTATGCATCATGTTCAACTTGTTCATCATTCATCTATGCATCGTCATTGTTCATCGTCCATTTATGCATCACCATTTTTCGTTGTTCATCGTTCATCATCCATCTATGCATTGTCATTGTTCATCATCCATCTATGCATTATCATTATTCATCGTTTAACATCCATCTATGCATCATGTTCTTCATAATTATCATTGGTTACCCCTCTTGTTCATGTTCATCATCATCGTTGTTCATCGTTAATCTTCATCTTCATATCATCATCACTAAGAAAATCATGAAGAACACGATTAGAGAGAGAGAGAGAGAGAGAGAGAGAGAGAGAGAGAAATGAGGAGGAAAATGAGGAATGTAGTTAATATGAGATTTTAATTCAAAATGTAACTCCTAATTATCATTTAATGATTTTTAGAAATAAATTAATTATCATGTCTTTAGTTTTCCCTAAATGCCCTTTGAGCACCCTTGGTGGATTATCCGATGCACAAAAGTGCCTCGAGGTGCCCCGATGCATAAAAGTTCTCAATTGAACCTCAATCAATCTATATATATATATATATATATATATATATATATATATATATATATATATATATATATATATATATATATATATGGGGTACAATGGAGAACCTCCATATATCGAAAAGCATCAAAGAACATCCATGCACCACCACAAATGCATCAAAATTCCTGCGTGATGCATCAAATTCTCGCGTGATGCATCGACTTCCTGCGTGATGCATTAAGATTTTTTGCATTATGAATCACCTAATCCAATGGCTATAAAGTTGTTACATGTTTTTCTGATGCATGTAAGTTCTCCATTGAACTCACCCATGTGTGTGTGTGTGTGTGTGTGCGTGCGCGTGTGCGTGCACACGTGTGTGTGACCTAGTTGCATCACAAGGAGAACAACTGGATTCATTGCACATCCCTTAATGCGCAGTGTATCAAGTTACAATTTAAAAATAGATTTGGAAGGTTATTAAAGTAAAACAATAAACCCGGTCAAATAGATTCTTATTTTTATTAATAAAATATTTCATCCATTAAGTACACATTAAATGTGAGACACTCATACAACATAATACATATTTAAGTGTAATTAATAATTAATACATTAATACTTGCGGAATTAAGGTAGAATTTAAAACTTTTATAACTAATGCATCATAAATGATGCATTCGAGTAACGACTATTAAATTCTACAATGTTACAAGTCATGATCCTGCAAACAAATAGTTAAGGTCAGGAAGTCGGCTACCCAAACCCAACACGATAACCAAAGCATACCGTTAGTCTCGAGTCTACAATCTTCAATAATAAGGAATGATATATGATTCCCGCTCGATAGCTCAAAACCTGTAAAAGGTTAACAACTAAAACGTAAACAACAAAAGTTGTGTAGTGAATTCTAAGATTAATATAAATAACAGTTACATGTTAATATTGTCTATCCAACATGCATTTTCTATCAATCAAAATATAAAGACCAGTGATGGCCGATCTCAAGTTAGAATGGATCCCTTCATCCTCGTTGAGGACTATCGGTGTCCCACATCAATTATTGATATATTACAATTCACCACAAGATGTCTCACCACACAGAGGGCTATTGGCTTTCTAAAATATAAAACCATTGTACCTCATCTCGCTGAGGACTATTAGCATTCTCGATGTTTATCATTATTCTATGTTCCACCATCACCGCCCGACTTAGCCGAGTCAAGGTGGAGAACCAACTCAAATCTTGGAATCCACCACACTACTCGACATAGTCGAGCCAAAGTGGGGATCTCAACGCATGTCTTAGTAGCACGTTGTAACGCCTTTACATGGTCACCTTACATAATCGACACGTTACATTACCAAAGTACGTACTGCTAATGACTCAAAAGCAAAGGTGTTGGCAAACATGCTTGCGGCCCAACGTGTCATAATCCTCGCCATGAAGGCGGCCCGTTGCCGTCCTCACATGATGTTAACACCGGCCACTAGGATACAACTCATGCTCGCAGCACAACGTGCTGGATCATCATCGCCCGCATACCTCATGGTCATCTGTTGTTCCCTATCATAGTCGGGAGTGGTATGGCCTCTAGCATAGTACAAGGTTGTCCCTATCATAATCGTGACTGTGCCTATCATAGTCGAGACTTCCGACAATTCACGTACGTCGGCCATCTGGCGTCCAAACGGGCCATGAATAATCCATGGACACCCAAATGGGTCCAAAACTTAAACAACACCAAGTTGAGTTCCAATACGCCTCATGAGAATCTATAATGATACATAAAGTCATTTAAAAGAAACCACCTATATGGTTATACTAACCGTTCGGTAATCTCCCTTAAACGTACCGATTAAAATATCCCTAATCACCGTTCATAATCAATTAGATCGTCATGATGGGTGACCCAATGTATATCTTGAAATTGTCATGCATATATCTCAACCATTACTAATCAATCACATAAATGATTTGTTCTGACCTATGATGTCATCAAACATGAATTACCATATTACAATCATTATTATTATTCATAGATGTAAGCAGTTTGACATATCATATAAAATGCATGACAACTCATCCACAACGATGTCAAATAACATGACAATACACTTTCAATTCATGATGTATAATATAACATGTCCAACAATGGCTACAATCAATATACCATTGCATCATACGAATATGCATGATCAAATAGCATGTTAACACCTTAGCATAAACAACAATTAACATGTAATCATTATTCTACATTAGTCCTAAAACTCACAGTGTTTGGCTAATAACAGCCTCGGCTTCCCAATTCGCCTCACAAATGCCTAAATAGGCAAAAGCTTATTCAAATAGACTTCAACGATCCAAATAACCTACATAAGGTTTACATAACAAATATATAAACCTCCAAAGCTTATTAAACGCATAAAGTTCTCCAAATGTGAGTTCGGGTAACAACGTGTGACTTTCGAGTCATTCTAGTACCCAACGAACTCAGATTCATGTTCCAACTTAAAGAACAACTAGACTCTTACAATAGGAGTTGTAAACAAGTGTTGGATCCCAACATAGAGGCTCAATTCTCTCAACAACTCTTAAAATCTTTCCAAGTACACTTCGGGTTCCAAACCGAAAACCTTGGTTCGTTTCGGGACTCTATGAGACCCGAATTCGGAATTAAACTTTAGAACCATTTAAACCCTTAATTTAGAAGTATTTAGCAAGTATTAGATCTTAGATTAGAGCCCCAATGCTCAAAATCAATTTTATTTCCAGTAGCATTGACGCTGACGCGGCGCGTCAATCTTGCAGAGTCAAAACTTCATCAGACACGCATTGGGGACGCGGCGCGTCCACCCTGTCTACAGACATTAAAGTTACGGGTTGTAACTCTTCAACCACCAAAATCAATTCCATCAACTACCATTACTAGAAAACGATTGGCAATGCAGTTATACACATATTTGAGCTTATTTAGAGCTCCCAAACCATCAAAAACACTAACATTCCATCCATTGATCCCTAGGAGCTCATTTGAGCCCTAAAATGGATTTCAATCAAAACTAATACAAACTACCAATTTAGTTACATATTATGGCTCCATATTGATCATATAACAACACAAAGATTGGAGCCTTTACTAAAGAACTCAACATATACCCATAGTGGGTTTCATTCTCCAAAAATGGAGAAATGGAGAAGATGGAGACAAGAAAAGAGAAGACGATGATCATACCTTCAAGGAAATCACAATATTTCAAGATTTAGCTTCCAAATCTCCCAATTTTGATCATCAATTCCCAAACCCTAATTTTTTTCCTCTTCTCTTTCTCTCTTCTTCCACAAAATAAGAAATGTGTATGTGTGTGTTTGTGTTGGACGATTGCAATAGAAAAGGGGAGGGTGTTTGGTCCTTGGCCACCCCCAACCCTCCAACTACACACAATTTCCCTTACACAGTACCCCTCCCTAACCATCTTTTATTTAAAACATAACCACATTACCATTATTTGAATATCATTTAAACTCCAATACCCAAAAGGATAATTTAACATAATTATTCTAATCATAACAAAGTATTACATTAATTAAATAACTCAAGTGTTATAATTAGTTATTCTTAATCGTTTTACAAATTTCGGGGTGTTACAAAATGCTAAATAAATTAATTTAATACATTTCTAATATTAAATAATCTTTAAACAAATTCGTATGAACTTTCATTTTCATCAACTTTATCGACCAAAAAGATAATGTATCATTAGTTCATCGACTAAAATAAAGATGCATCAGTAGTTCATTAATATACATCGAGATCATTTCTTCGAAAACGTTCTGCATCATTTTAATCTTCGTTTTCATCATCATAAAAAATGTTTTGCATCATCTTCATCTTCGTCAAAGAACGTTTTGCATCAGAATCATTTTTGTTTCATTATCTTCAATCACATTTATTTCATCACCTTCGGGGTGGTGTAGGTGGTGGTAGTGGTGATGACGGTGTGGGTGGAGCAGGAGAGGAAGAAAACATTCTAATGCGACGGCGGGGGCCGGGGGGGGGGGGGGGGGAGGGGGACGACAATGTTCAATAGCCTTTGTTTCATCATCTCCATTTCACTCTCTTTCTTGGCGTACCCAAAACCATTCTGAAACATCAATGATGTTGACTAGTGGGCATGAAGGGTGCGACGGTAGTGTCGACTTGGGTGGTGGTTGTCGGTGGAGAAGATGATGGTTAATAGTGCCGGCGGCCGGTGATGGTGGTTGTCTTGACGAAATCTCTGCTGTTTGTAGCTTCTTCTCCTAGAATGCAACATTCAATTTTTGAAATTGATTTGATCATGTTAAGATTGCTTGATTATATGAATTATAGGTTGAGTGATTATTGATATTTCATTAACTAATTTGATTTAATTTTATTTTATATTAGATTTACTGTTAAATAATGGAGAGATTTTGAATTTGATCAAACTCTATATAATTTATCGTTAAAATCTATGTAATTATCCTTTATTAATTATGCATAGAATCATCATTTTAATTATCTTTATAATTAAATAGATATCTTATCTTTAAAAAGATGCATGCTTTATATAATCATTATCCAATGATGATATAAATGAATGGATAATTACTTAGTGGGTGCTTAGTTTGCGTTTGGAAAAGTGCTGCAGCGTTTTGATAACTAATAATCAGATTATTATAGTGTTTGGATTAACTTATGCTGTTGATTATCGCAATTATCATATGATCAATTTTTAAGTGTTAGGATTTGTGTTTTAAACTTGTAAAATTACCAAAAAGAACATTTGTATATAATTATGAAATTCCTTAATTTAATATATATTTTAGCTTATAATATAATATTTTTATTTATATATATTATTTATCAATAAAAAGTTTTAGATTAAAAAATAATTTTTTAAATATAATAATCTAGAAATTGAATTTTAAGCTAATAAATGTTCTAATTATAAGAAATATATAATAACAAAACTAAGAGTAAAAAATGCTCAAATTTCAAATGCAAACAAGTAGTTGACAAGAAGAAATAACAAGACAAGAAAATAAGAAAATGGTTATTAGGTTTAGGTAAAACATGAAGGTAATATTGTCAATTTACCATTAAAATTAAATGTTGTATAGTTAGCAAGAAGAATAAAAATTTCTAATGATTCTTTTTTGTTAAAAGAATAACATTTGATTATCTTTCTCGGTATAAAATTTGAATTTCATGTCTTTTTTCGGTTAAAATAGAATTTAATTTTACATACATTTATTATTAAATTTTGTAATTTATGTTACATTTCTTGGTAATGTAAAAAAGAGGTTTTCAAATTGGTCAAATTTAGGTTTTTTTTTAAAGGGTCCATTGACCCCTTCCATGCAACATAGAAGAGCCCATGTACACACAACATGCATGGTTCCACTTGCATAAATCGACATAAAAACAAAAGTACACCCATATTTCTTCACATAAATTCGGTAAAAGACGAAAAAATAAACAAAACTAGGCACGATATAGGTGTCTAGGGGTGGGACGAGGACGAGGACGAAGACAGGATACCATACACACGATGACAAGATGCCGGCCTACATAACACAACGAACTAACTTTAACCATTTTGAATGGCTGGAAACATACTGGATTACACGAAAGATCGATGAGTGTGATTACAAACATCCAAATACAAACATAGCCTAACCGATGACAACGCAAAGAGGCATATACAGGACAAGAGTACTTGTCTTTTCGGTTTTGACACTTGTGGTCTTCCTTCTCCTTAACATGTTTTCATACCAACCAAAAACCTCTATAAATCGATGTTTTATGCTTTAATTTGACACAATTAAGATGTCATTATTTAATAAGACATGCACAATTTGCATGAAATTTTCGATCTATTTCTAGACTATGATAATTTGTGTAGCATGATAGCGTCAAAGACATTTTTCAGTCTATATAATTAATTGTTCTTTGTTTGTATGAAAATAATTAATGTTATTTTGTTTATTATATATGTGTGTGTGTTTAATTGAGAACTTTTATGCACCAAAGAAAATTTGAGATCTTTTATGCATCGAATAATCTACCAAGGGTGCATAAAGTGCACTTAAAGAATACAAAATAAATTTGAAATTAAATAAATAGAAATAAAAAATATATGATAATTAAATCAATATTAATTAAATATCCTTAAATCTCACACACTTTCCTTCTCTTCCTCACTCTTTCTCTCAAACCCACACACACACACAAACACACACACACTCTCTCTCTCTCTCTCTCTCTCTCTCTCTCTCTCTCTCTCTCTCTCTCTCTCTCTCTCTCTCTCTCGGCCGCTAGAAAACCTTATATGGTTGTGCATCGCTCTCTCCACTACCACCATGGTTGTGTACCGCCACCACCATATATGGTTGTCCACCCCCTCTCTCTCGGCCTCCATTTCCTCTCTTTTTTTCTCGGTCGATCAAAACCACCAGCCACCGCCGCTAATCTCCACCGCCATCATCTATAAAAAGATGAACACAAAGACGATGAACATGAAGATCATGAACGAAGATGAATCAAGAAGATGAACATGAAAATGAAGATGATGAACGAAGATATTAACATGAAGACGGTGATGAATGAAGATGATGAACGAAGATGCATCAAGAAGATGAACACGAAATGAAAATGATGAACAAAATAGATGATAAATGAAGATGAACGATGAACACGATGAACACGATGAATAGATGAATTTGTGTATTTTTTTGTTAATTGTCTTTTTTGAACACGATGCATAGATAAATTTGTGTATTTTTTTGTTAAATTTGGAAGTGTATAAATTGAATTCATTTAACATTTATTATTCGATTATTTGTTAACATTATCCAACTATTACCCTTTTGTCATTAATCTAATCCACACAATTTTTTGATCTAAACGATAATATAGATTCTTTTGTACTTCGATGCATAAAAGTTCTTCATTGAACATCCATATATATATATATATATATATATATATATATATATATATATATATATATATATATATATATATATATATATATATATATATATATATATATATATATATATATATATTATATATAATATATATATAGACACACACACACATATATATACATACATACATATATACATATATACATATATATACATATATACATATGTACATATATAGGGGTGGGTTCAATGAAGAACCTTATGCATCGAAGAACCTTGGAGAACCACAATGCATCGCTAGAAAAACTGAAATGCATCACGTAGAAATCGATGCATCACGCGGTAATTTGATACATCAAGTGGAAATAATGTAAAAATCGATGCATCACTCGAGAATTTGATGCATCACGTGGAAATAATGATGCATTACGGAGGAATTGTGATGCATATATATATATATATATATATATATATATATATATATATATATATATATACTAGTAGTGTACCCGCGCAAAGCGGCGGCGGCAAATATTTTACATTTAGGTGACTTTTGTTTCATGAAATGGAATTCAAAGAAATTAGAATTCAAATTTTTGTTATTAATATGTTTGGTGGTGATGATTAAAATAATTTTTAGTATAGGTTAATGATGTAAAATGTAATCTAATTCATGTATGGGTTGGAATCTAACTCATGTATGAGAAGGAAAGAATGTCAAATTCATATAAACAAAAGAATCTGATTAAAAAATTAACTCATCATTTTTGTTATTAAAAGTTTAAAACAAGCTAAATTTAAATATAAATTCATTTGCATTCCATTTCGTAAACCAAACGCCACTTAGTATCATATGGTCATTCTTTACATAAAGGGAAAATAAGTTAGTTAGCGTCAACACACACGAATTTGCAATATATCTAAAGTAGCATCATACTTTGTAATAGGGTCGCTTGGGAGCACCTTGTTGCTGCTGAGGATCATAATTGGCCGGAGGCGCAGCGTTGTTATAAGCGGGTCTGGGCGGAGCTTGCGCTGGGTTTTTCGGTTGCGATTGGGTAGGAGGGTTTTGAGGTTGTTAAGTGGGGGACGGCCCCGGCCAACAGTGGTGTTTATGCAAAGAAAATTATTTTTAAGAGTTAAATATAAATTTCAAATTATGTCCAAAAGTTACAAATATATCTTAGTCAAATTCCAAATTGTTTACTATAACCTGCATTAAAAATGATATAATGCCTATATAAACACCCTAAACATTTTTATCAAATGAAACTATATCGAAAGCAGTTATTAGAGACTTAATAATTCAAATTATGGTATTTGAACATTGCAAACTTTGCATAAAGTTATAGGGCTTTTAGTTATGAGATTATGAATAAAGGGCACTAAAAACAAAGTTATAAATGATTTTATACAATATTTACAAAATAGAGTATCCAACAGAAAATTTAGTCTGGCTTGCTGTAGAAAACTACATTTTTGACCAATTTATACATCATTTCAGCTTCGTGAGCGTAAAAATAAAAGAAAATACATTTTTCTAGCTTTCCAACAATACAAAGAATACTCAAAAAGAAGATATAGTTGATTTTATATGATTTTTGATTGATCTTAGTTGTGTGTATTTGGTCATCAATTTGCCATATTTCTCTTAAATTGAAAGTTTGACATGATGAGGAGAAGAAACCATAAGTAGAAGAAGGCTCGGATTGAAAATGAGAGTTAATCTCATTAAAAACGTCTTTATCCCTTGATATACAATTGCTAATGATAGCAATAACTTTAACTTAGAACAATTTGACAACTTAACATCCATACCTTTTAAAAATTCCTTAGACTTGAAAACGAATGATTAATGTTCAGCAATTGAAAATTTAAGCCTTTCTAGGCAACCACTTATGTAAATTTTACATATTATAACAATGAACTTTCAAATGGAGTCCAAATTTTATGAAACTTACACAACACATCAAAAACCTTCTAGAAACACCAATTTTATAAAAATATTATATTTCTCACTGCTAATTTGCATCTTCACTAATCAAAGTATCATTTTTCACATAAAATAGCAACAAACTTCCATTTAATGTCGGATTTCGATGAGACTTTTTGTAACAAGTCTAAAATCCTTAAAAATGACTAAACATATAAGCAAATTTCATCATTCATTAATATTTCATACTTTTGGGAATTAAAGTACCAAATGTTTATTTAATGAGTGGAGTTTGATGGTAATAAGACTGTTGCATTTGCAATTATGCAGAAGCCAAAAAAAAATGAAAATTGAAAAATATGATAACATCAACTTGTAGCTTGTGGAATTAAGACTATACTTGTTCCGCTTTCTAAATTTGAAAGCACAAGAAAAGGCATCAAAACGCCAAAAAAGCATAAACCACAAATCAAAAGCATCATGGATAATCAGACTTAATAGCAAGTAATTAAGAATTATGATTTTATGTTTAACTCGGCAAATTACACATAACACATGCCATTAGTATATATCTTTCACAAATCCTATATTTTCATTAAAATTTAGTGTGGAAAAAATCTACGATTTACAAGTAACCATACATCATGTTTCCCATGCCTAGTAATAAACAGTAGTACTTGTACTACATCAGTCTCAACAAAGACCCGCACGGGACCTTGAGCCATCTTCACTTTTCTTCAACTCTTAACTCCATAATTTTTTATTAAAACATTTTTAAGCCCGTAAATATCTTACAAATACAAAAACCGGACAAACAACATAATACATCTACATATAGAGACAGAAGATTGGCTTCTAAGAACCAAAATGAGACCCCCTTCCTTTGACTTTGAGATACTTCAATAGCATTAATAAACAAGAAAGATATAGAATTCATCAGGGACATGGGGAAGCACTTTGCGAACAATTTCAGCCATGACAAGTATGTTTGCTAAGACATCATCCGAAACACATGGAGTAGCCCGTATGAGTGAACCACCAGAATGTCCTCATTGTCTTACGGTACCGGCAGAAGGATTATTTGATGTAGATGTGCTAACCTGAGAGGGATTTATAGGCCATAGGTTCCATGCAACATCTTCAATAGTAGTCTGAGCATATGTAGAAATGATAACATAATAGTTCCCTGATATCTTGCTTGAAGCCACAGGGTATGATGTCTTTAAGACGATAAGATAAGATTATATAAATAAAACTAGCATTAAACTTGATGATGATCGCAAAGGAATTAGACTCCAATCTACTTACAAAATTCTTCCTTAGTAACACAACTACGTCTTCAGACAATTGTAAGGTCTATGATCTGTGAGAATAGAGCCATCTTCAGACAAATGTAAGGTCGATGATCTATGAGAACAGAGCTTCTCCAGTCTGTCTGTAACCCCTGATTTCACCTGGAAAGTCTACATGAAAATTTACACAAAATTTAAAAGTAAAAAAAAAGTCAAATACATCATAAATATCCACATCAGTTGGTAAGCACCTGGTAAGCACCCTAGTTGGTGATCACAAAGCATGAACCATTACATAGTTCGGGTGACTTATTTAAAGAAATAAATCAATCACAAAAATCACTCTTCAAGTACTATATATATTAAAAAAACAAACTCCCTTCACTCTCAATTCTGAACTGCAAGCCCAGGCAACCATGTTTTGCCAATTAAGATGGGTTTTGAAGCCAAAAGTTCAAAAATGAAAGTAAAGTACCTAATTAGAGTTGAGTTTGACCCCATAGATAGGATTAGTTGAAGCAGTATAAGATTGTCCTTCATCATAAGCATTCTAAGGGATTATAGACTCAAGAATTATAAGGGGTTAACAGACTCAATAATTATAAGATTGATTACTGCTTTTCTTGTCTAGGTTGTCCTTCATCATAAACAATTGTATTTTGCAGCATTATAAGATTTTTTTTATAATTAGAATGTAGAAAGATCAAGAAAACAAAATTAAATCTTGAAATTACGAACCAAGGTCGGAGATTTTTCTGCTACCATGTTTATCATTCTAGATATCCACGGTGTGAATATCCAAAATCTATGTTCAGATTCTTATTGTCTATATTATAACAATAGAATTCTAGCATCACAGAAAGAAAAACAAGAAAAAGTTTGGTACGCTTTGACTTTTCATTTCATCAAAACAATGTTCCAGAGTCAGAGTTTGCATTACCATAGTGAGCTTACAAGTTCTTATGTGGGTTTGTATCCTGCTCCACGATTGAAGATTTCTTAACTTGTTAGCGTTCTGTTTCTTTTTTTTTTTTTTTTCGCCAAAATCACCTTCCATTAGCAACTGCAATCTTAGTATTCGTTTCAAATTGCAAAAATCTTTGCCTGAAAAAAAAAATAAGATGAAAAAAATTAAACAATCAATGTAATAATCCAAGCATAATAATGATTGGAGATCAACTACTCTTTGATTATCACAGTCATACATATATAGATTTAGACTTTGCAATTTTGTGAGACATGGGTATATTTTGTAATACCACCATGATTCCCATTAGCAATGCCGTTAACAATATTTGTTGGTTCCTCTAGAGTTCGGGATTTCAAAATATACCCATCCGTTTCCTGTAGCGAAAATTCTGTAAAATTGCAGTGTTAGAAAAAGACGTTATGTTCGAAAGCCAAAAACAAATATGAACAAAATTTTAGAGTTGTAGTCAAGATTATAAGATTGAAGGTGTGTCCGGCCAAGAAGTTGGAATGTCTCGATTTCATTATAGCCTTCTCTTCGTCCTCCATCAAACCAACTCGATTTCATTATAACTTTATAAAAATACAATAAATTACCAATCTTTTGTTTTATTTCCTTTATCCTCCATAGATGACATTTGGGATTCTAAAATGGTTAACCTGGGAAAGTAAAGGATAAAGAAACGAAAACAACTTACAAAGAGTGTAACCCAAAACATTAGCCAATCATCAATTAGGAGGCCAAAAGGATTTTTCTTCTTGTTAGTAATGCTTCAATATCATAAAACCATTGAAGAAAACTCTTGCAACACCAAAGTTGCAGATCTTGAATCAGCATTGACCAGTATAATTTTGGGTTTTAAATCTCTATGAAAGTCATATGTTGCAAACAACCAATCCAAAGCTAATTGAAACAGATTTGGATATAAAAGTAGCAGATATTTGAATGGTTTGAACTAAACCTATCTATTAATGCCTCATTCATATGTTTAGACATAACTGTTAATGGCTGGTACAATCTTTATGAATACAAAAAATTAGACAACTGAAAGGGTAGAGAAAAGAAGAAAATCCATATTACTTTTTTATTTTTAGGAATAGCTCATAAAACACCAAGAGTTCTACAATTGATGGCATTTGTTTAGTGGTCATCGCCTAATGTCTGCATTTTAAAATCAAATAAACACAGAACTCCAATGCAAATTTGAAAATCTGAGATATGATAACATTTTCCAAAAAAGAGTGAAACTGAACTTAAATGTTAAAGACCATTATGATTCTCATGTTAACACATTCCAAAGCATTCAAAAAATTAAAAACAGAGAAAAATACGAACATGAGATGTCTCCGCCAATAGAGAGTCAATAAAATGAGAAAATGAGACGGAAAAACCTGAAATGAGAGTCTCTGAATCAAGTGAAATTAGAAATAGAGCACCGCCTTAAAATCGAGTGAGATGCGAAATAGAACGGTAAACTAAAAATTAAGTTAGATGAGAGGGAGAGTTACCAACCTGAGGAGCCACTTCTATGGTAGAATTTGGAGTTGAGGCAGGAGTGTGGAGTCAGTTTAGAGACTTTCTGAATGACAAATTTGAAAGAGAAACCCATTCCAGCGTAGAGAGTGAGAGTTTGTCTGGGAACAACATAAAAAAAAGCACCAAAACTGTAATAAAAAAAAATTGAAGAAAGAACCACAAAAGAAGAGAGAGACCTTAGAAACATGTACATGGGTTTCCAGATTTCGAGTCTGCCGAATCAGGTCACAGCCTCCTTCACAGGCTCAAACGGAGCAGAGGTGTCGACTTCCCCTCTCATCTCACCGCCATTGAAATCTATGATGGATCTCGACTTGCGGTGCTCAGTATCAAGCAAAGCGAAGACCAGCGTGGTGGTGGTTCAGGCGTTGGAGGGAATGATGGGAGATGTGTAGGAGGAAGAAGCAACGAAACTAAGGCCAGATGATGGGGTCGTGGATATGGAGTTGCAGTGATGAATGAAGAGAGAGAAGTAGAAAGTGTAAAATATCTGGTGAATTTAGGAGTTTTCAATGTGGTGGTGGTTTAAAAAAAGATTATGATGAGAGTGACAGACTGTTCAGATTTTTAATTTTTTTGTATGCATTGAGAGAAGAGGAGAGGGTACGCATTGGGAGAAGAGGAGTGGGTACACTTCTCAATAATTCAAAAGCAACAAAATTTGAAAACTGGTTAATTTAGGTGGTGCAACACTGCTTTGTACATGATGCTTTAAAGACTTGTAAGTCTTAAAATTCAAGAAATTAGCATTAAAAGGTTGTACATTATGCATTCTAATTTGTAAAAAGCTAAATGCTTTAATAGTAGTAAAGATAAAGATAAAGATAAAGATATATATATAGATTTAGATTCAAGTGAGTACCACCTCTAATGCAGTGCAACAGAAGGTATCACTCTTAAAATTATTTTTTTTGAACTTTTTTTCATGAACATGTTCTAATTAACATTACACAGATTCCGAACACTCTAAGTGCGTGAAATCACGCATCAAATAAATGTGCGTTCACATGTCTTCAAAATTATGTAAGTGTGTGTTCACATCATTTTTTAGGAGCTAGGAGATGTGAATGTATGTAAAATTTATATATGATCTTCATAATGTTAATTATAACATGTTTATGTAAAAAATATTTAAAAAATATTTTTAAAGTTGATACCTTCTGGTGCGCTGCATAACAGGTGGTACTCTCTCGAACTATATATATATATATATATATATATATATATATATATATATATATATATATATATATATATATATATATATATTGAGGTTCTATGGGGCACCATATGCATCGGGAACCAAATGGGAACCAAAAATGCATTGCTTGTTTACAAAGGGTGCATTAAGGGCATTTTAGGAATGCTTAATAATATATTGTTAAATTATAAGATTTAATTTAATATTTATCATTTATTTAGGAAACTAAATATAATGATCAACCACCTTTCCATAAATCCATCCCCTTTTCTCTCTCTTTCCCTTTCTCTTTCATGGCTAGCCTCTCTCCATCTCTCTTTCTCTCAATCAGTTTTCACGACAATGATGAACACATTGAATACGTTGATGAACACGTTTAAATTTCAGAGATGCATCACGAAATTAACACGTTTAAATGTCGAAATGCATCACGATTTTGGTGATGCATAATGATGGAACAAAGACGAGGATGAATATGGTCGAAATGCATAATGTTTGAAATTGAATTGGATGAAGATGCATCGTGTTTGAAAACGAATCCAATAAATTGGATGAAGATGCATCATGTTTATTTAGATTCGGATAAAATATTTTCTGAATTTAAGCATCTTCCGATTTTGCCCTTCCGCGCACGAGAAGTTATGCACCCGTGCACCCATTTTCAAGTTAATTACTCTTTTGCCACTATAATCTGAACCATTAAAATTCAAGATCAAACGGTGCATACAGGTTCCCAAAGTGCACAATGCATACAGGTGCCCCATAGAACCTGACCCTATATATATATATATATATATATATATATATATATATATATATATATATATATATATATATATATATATATATATATATATATATATATATATATATATATATATGTATGTATGTATATGTATATAGGGTTGAGATCATTGCAGAACCTTAATTTAGTGCAGAAGCATAGAACCAATCTAAACCATTAGATTATAATATAACACTAGGGATAAGATGGTAATTATACAATTAACATTGAATTAATAGCAGCCTACCAAGTTTGACTGTCCACTTTGACTTTTTTTTTACTTTTTTAATATATAATGGATATGCAGTGTTGCATCGACGTTAAATATACGATATCAAAGTGTTCATTCGACATCGAATGGTCGTATGGGTAAAAAAAATTTACGAAAAATAAACAGGTAAATTTTTTTTCAAAAAAATATATTCATGACCGTTCTCGATAAATCCACCAACTTTGACTACTAATTTTGACTATTATTTATCTCTGTTAATAATGAACGTATATGCAGTGTTGCATCGACTTTAAATATACGGTATCAAAGTGTTCATTCGATATCGAATGATCTCATGATCTCACCATGATATATTGCATCGTGGTCTGGGTAAAATTTTTTTTACGAAAAATAAAAAAAATATATATCATAACCGTTCTCGTTAAATCCACCAACTTTGACTACTAATTGTGACTATTATTTTGGCTTTGTTAGTAATGAACGTATATGCAATGTTGCATTGACGTTAAATATACGATATCAAAGTGTTCATTCGATATCGAATGATCTCATGATCTCACCATGATATATTGCATCGTGGTCTGGGTAAAATTTTTTTTACGAAAAATAAAAATTATATATCATAACCGTTCTCGTTAAATCCACAAACTTTGACTACTAATTGTGACTATTATTTTAGCTCTGTTAATAATGAGCGTATATGCAGTGTTGCATTGACGTTAAATATACGATATCAAAGTGTTCATTCGATATCGAATGATCTCATTATCTCACCATGATATATTGAATCGTGATCTGAGTAATTTTTTTTTACGAAAAATAAACACGTAAAATTTTTTCGAAAAAAATATATCATGACCGGTCTCGTCTTAAAGAGTATAAAATTCTCGTTTTTATGGTATAATTTTTTTGATTTAAAAATTAATAATATTAATGTTATTTTAATGGGTTTATTATGTAAAAAACCAACATGTTTTCACGTTTTTTTGCGTTTTCGTCCCTCCATGTTATTTTTTTCCATAAAAAACCTCAAGTTATACTTTTCTTATTGGTTTAGTGAAATTTTGGAGATTAGACCCCGATTATAATTTGTGAACCGGGTTTTAAAAACTTGAAAAACCGGGTTCTAATTTCCAAATTTCACTAAACCAATAATAATAAAATAACTTGAGGTTTTTTATGGAAAAAAATAACATGGAGGGACGAAAACGCAAAAATCGTGAAAACAAGTTGGTTCCTTTCATAATAAACCCTATTTTAATTTAAACAAAAAAGATATTTATTTTACTAATGTCAATCTTTTTGCTATTTCCAATCTTTTCCTTTTTTACCCCTCCAATAATTAAAATATCACTATTACCAATCTTTTTTTCACTAATTTCAAACTTTACTCTTTTAATCAAGACCATTAGATTATTCTAATCTATAGACGATATTGGTTCTACAGTTCTACACTAAATTTAGGTTCTTCAATGATCCCATCTATATATATATATATATATATATATATATATATATATATATATATATATATATATATATATATATATATATATATATATATATATATATATATATATATATATATATATATATATATGTATATATAGAGGGAGGTTCAATGGAAAACCACAATGCACCGGAAAACTTGTGAAAACCGCACTGCACCACCACAAATGCATCAAATTCCCCGCGTGATGCATCAAAATCCCGCGTGATGCATCAAATTTCCCGCGTGATGCATCAAAATCCCGCGTGATGCATCACCTTATTTACGATCATGCCACCGCGTTTTTCATGAAATGCACCAAATCGGACGGTTTGCGTAGGTTTCCATGGTTTTCACGTGCATAATGGTTTTCCATTGAACTCACCCCTATATATATATATATATATATATATATATATATATATATATATATATATATATATATATATATATATATATATATATATATATATATGTATATATATATGTGTGTGTGTGTGTGTATATATATATATATGTTGAATGAAAAACCTCTATGCATCTAAAAAAAACTTTGGAAAACCATTTGTAGCCATTTCATTAGATGCATATGCATTTTTAGATTTACACATCATGGTGCGTTTAAAAATAATACGCACAAGGGTATTTTCGGTATATATTATTTTATAATTTGAAATTTTATTATTTATATATATATAATTTTAAAATTTCATAATTAATACACAATTTCAAATTTAAAAACTATCTACATTATGTGTTTTGAAAAACATTCATATACTCTTCATCAAATCTTTATCATCACCTTCGAATTCAACATTGAACCATAAACGATGATGCACTCAACACTTCACAAAAAACGATGATGAACTCCACAAAAAGACGTTGCAATAATTTTAAATCTTCATCTTCAATATTAAGTCATGCAAACCAAAATCACTACTGTATCACTCTAAAATCACGATGCACTCTTTTAAATATCAATCTTATGCAAATCAAAATCATTATTGCATTATCAATCACTATTATGCAAAACAAAATCTCAGATGCACTGTGTATATAATTGTTATGCAAAACGATGCATTAGATTTACTAAAAAAATATCATATTAAATTAATAATACACTTACATATGTATCCTCAATATCACTTCTATGCAAAACAAAACCATTGTTGCATCGTCAATATAATGTGTTTCACACTGCTGCATCGTCAACATACACCATTTTTCGAGTGAAACACTTTGAAGAAATCAAATTTGTTATGTTGAAAATAGAGACCTTCGTGTAGAAACTTTTTCTCTTTCTCTTTCGGTTTTCTCATTCGACAAATTACATGAATGTTGTGATGGAGGCCAGACGGTTTCGGAAGCCGGAAAAAGAAGACGGACGGTGGCGGAGGCCGTAGAAAAAGATGGTCGAAGATGGAGGTGCGTTGTAGGCCAAAGAAAGAGGAGAGAAGTGGTGATTTAAGGTTTTTGAAAATTTTGAATGATTGTAACTTCTCCAACATAAATATAGAATTTTCATGATAGTGAGAATTTTCTAAATTATGTTATTTTATTTTTAGTCTTACAAATTAAATATATTAATTAAAATTTTCAATATTACCCTTAATGAGCCCTATGATGTATTGAGGTCTCATTGTGATGCATGTTAATTTTCCAAGGTTTTTCGATTTATAGAAGTTTTCTATTGAATTCCCCTCTCTCTCTCTATACATATACATATATATATATATATATATATATATATATATATATATATATATATATATATATATATATATATATATATATATATATATATATATATATATATAGAGTCAGGTTCAAAAAAGTACCTCTCGAAATCAAGTGCACCCGAAGGTACCAACCTTAAAAAACTTTTTTTCAATTTTTTT
>JAANYP010007846.1:0-290323 GCA_020465985.1 Centrapalus pauciflorus | reverse complement strand
AGAGACACTTAATAAATTATACTTAAGCTATTCAACATACAAAACATCATTGAAAATCATGTTGCCTGCATTGACAGTACCTTTACCTGTAACCTTACCTCCTTTTGAGTTGCCTCCAAATGCAACAAATCCTCCATCAAAGCCTTTGAAATTTGACAAGCACTCAGAATTGCCTGTCATGTGCCTAGAGCATCTACTGTCCAAATGCCATCTTGTTTTATGAGGTGACCTGTGGTTGCCCTGCACAAATAAAAGCTTAGTTAGTAGAGGAGTAAACCCAAACCAAATTGGTTTTGGGTTGGCCTTGTGCATTGACATAACTAAATACTGTTTTTGACTTCGTATATTTAGTGAGATCCACTGATGGGGGCTTTGGAGAGTATTTAGTGATTATATGAGGTATCCAGGTATTTTGATCATCTTTTCTTCCAACAGTCTCAGATGATTCTTTAACATTTCCAGATTGATGCTTAGCAGTTTGATCTGCGATTGTAGTGCTAACAGCTTGAGAATTTGCACTAACAGTTTCAGCATTTGACTTAGTAGTCTGATCTTTTGCATCAGCAGTTTGATCTGAAGATTTGTCCTTGACACACCATATTTGTTTAAAACTTAATTTAGGTTTTGCAAAACTTGTTTTTGGTGTGTGGACTGTTTTTTATTAACTTTTGAAAACCTGGGATCAACTGTTTTCTTTGGAACTGTTGTAGCAGAAGGTTTGACCTTTGAATTTTTTACATGAGTCAAACTTGACTTTTTATGAATCACAGTCTGATTTGCAACAGCTGGTCTATAAAAACAATCCTTGGCTAAGTGATTCTTCCTTCCACAGTGAAAACACCTTTTGACTGTTTGAATTGGAGAACCAGATTTATTTGACAATTTCTGGTTCTTGTTCCTCTGATTTCCCCTTACCTTCTGTTGTTTGGGAAACTTTTGAACACCATGCTTTTGGCATGTGCAGACTGGAACATTTTTACCCCTTTTATTAGTCTTTGAAGAAGATGCTGTGATACAGTTAGAATGTACAGAAACTTGTGGAGCAGCATTGCATACACGCATCTTCTCTTTTCCTTTCTTACTGGGGGCTTGGATTTCTATAGGTGCACTCATTGTTTTGTGTTCTTTCTCAACTGCTAGACACTCACAGTCTCTATTTTGAATCTGATCTTCTTTAGATTCAGGACTGTTATCAAGGATAGGATCTACAATAGTCATAGACTCATCTAGTGGTTCATTGACAAGTCTATCAGCAACTTCACTCATTGGATGAATGTATTTATTGTTGTATGGAGGTGGAGTAGCCCTGTAGCCTATGCCTTCTTTGGGATTAACCTGAGATTTTACCCTATCTTTAAATTGAACTTCCATTAGGTGTTCCAGCTTTTGATTAGCCAATTTGAAGTTACCTAGATCTATATTGACAGATTCTAGTTTCTTATTAGCCTCTGACACCTTTTGTTCAGTCTCTTCTACCTTTTTATTAAGGGTTTCTATTTTCTTATTTAGCTTCTTTTTCTCCCACTCATGATATGTTCTATCATGTCCCATTTGAATCTCATTATCCTTATAGTCATTGATCTATTTTTCAAGATATTCTATGGCTTGCATGTATTCAGATCTCCTTTCTTCCATCTTAGCTAGAGTTTTGCACATGCTCTCATTATGGTCTCTATACTTTTTAACCATATTTTTGCATGATTGAGAGCAGAGTTTAGAATTTACCTCAGATGGTAGTTCAGTGGAGGAGACATTTGATGTTTCTGCCATTAGAGCTTGGTTTTGAAACTCTTCCTCTGTCTGATCACTCCAGTCAAACACATTGTCTTCTTGAGAGACAAGTGCTTGTGATGATGAAGCCTGATTAGCCTGTTGAGGCCTTGAGGATTGTTGACTTTGAGATCTACATTCTCTGGCAAAGTGACCAAGTTTATGACATTTGTAACACTCAACTTTTGACTTATCAAAAGCTGGTTTGCCTTCTGTTCTGGCTTGAAAGTTGGTCCTGCCAGTTCTATTAAGAAACCTTTTGGCTCTCATGGTCAGCATTGCATGTTACCATTTCAAATCCATCTCTTCAAGATCATCTGGATGAATCTGTTCTAGATCTTCAGCATTTAAAGCAAACAGTCCATCATTGGCAACAAAGGCCTCATAGTGAGTTTCAGTAGAGTTGCCATCACCACCTGAAAAGGAATCACTGCTATTAGATTTTTCAGAAGACAGAAGAGCAGTATTGTGATTATAAGAAAGAGATTTCTTTTTAGTATCAATCTCAGTCTCAAACACTCTCAGACTGTTGTACAGATCATTCAGTTCTATTACATCAAGAGTGTCTTTTGTTCTCCATTGTGCAGCATAAACTGTCCATTCTTCTCCAAGAGATCTGAGAAACTTTCTGTTGACTTCATATTGATCCAGGCTGACTTTTGCACTTTCCAGTTCACTTATCAGTTTGTTGAACCTGTCAAAAATTTGAGGAAGGTTTTCATTCTTGCCACCAGAAAAGTTCTCATACTGCTGTTTCAAAAGATCGTTTTGATTTCTCTTAGTAATGGCATTACCAGCAAATCTTTTCTCTAAAGCATTCCAAAGAGAATGAGCAGTATAAAACTTTTTGAACTGATGTTGATAAGCTTTAGGAATGGCTATTTGTAAAAGTGTAAGAGCTTTCACTTCATTCATTCTAGCCTTTCTTTCATGTTCAGTTTTTGGAGGAGTTTTGACTGGTTTTCCCTCATCATCAAGTTCTGGATCAACTACAGGAGGAAATTCAACAGCTTCCCATATGGCATAGTTAATGAATTGAATATGCTGTTGAATCCTGAGTGTCCACATCTCAAACTCAGTGGGCTTGAGCATAGGCACTTTGAGTCCTTGCCCAGATCCACTGCTGCTATTATCAAATTCCATTGCAAAAGATTAAAAATTTAAAAAAAAAGCTTTCGACTTTGAAAAACAAAGAACGACCTTAGTCTCTGATACCACTTGTCAGGATCTGAACTTAACTAACCAAGACTAACTAATTTGAATTTATCAGAGTATAAATCAATAATCTTGCTTTGAATCAAAGTTTAATTAAGGAGTTTGCGGAATAACACTTAATTATTTTAACAAAAGCTTCCAGAATGAATAGCAAATAAACAAAAGTAATAATCAAAATTGCTTGTATTGCTGACTTCAATGATTACAATCATCTCTAATCTGTTTGATTAGACGAAGAACACAAACTGTTCTTAGGGTTTTACAACCTTAGAGGCTTATGAAAACTCAAACAAAAAGCAATTACAATCTTGAATACGCAGAAAAACTCCTATTCAATAGAAAGACCTATTCTTGTATTTATATTGCTTCTTGATTTGTTTCCTTGAAGGACTCGGAATTTTCTGATAGTAGATATGCTGGAATGTTCGTTTAGATATCTTTTCCTGAATAT
This sequence comes from Centrapalus pauciflorus, assembly GCA_020465985.1. Taxonomy (NCBI): domain Eukaryota; kingdom Viridiplantae; phylum Streptophyta; class Magnoliopsida; order Asterales; family Asteraceae; genus Centrapalus; species Centrapalus pauciflorus. Next base: position 286,887 of record JAANYP010007846.1, on the reverse strand, counting down.
CAGCACTTTCTGTTTGTAAATCTGTTGAGCAGCTTGAATCACTTGACAGCTTGAACAGAGCAGCTTGAGTTGATTTACTCTGGCAGCTTGAACTTTTGCACTAGCAGCTCGAGATTATTCAACTAACAGCATGAACTTTGTACTTACATAGAAATTCTACTAACAGTATGAGAAGTCTAACTAACAGCTTGAACTACTTAGACTATTTCCCAACAAGATAAATTCTATACTCTTAGTCTAGACAATGTTATAGGAACGCTGAGGGCGTATCACTTTGAGTTGCTGAAGAAGGAGAGGGATTATGAACAAGTTCAAGATCCGGATATGTACTTTGGGAAATTAAAACCATCAGGGGCAACTGATGTGAAGACGGCTACAACATTCTTCTCGGGAGAGACATCGACACCGGCTGAATCAGAAGACTCAGTAAGTAGGGCTTTCTTAGGGTTTGCTAGACCAGAAGAAAAGAAGCATCAGGCTACTCTGGCATCTACATCTCAAGGGTATTCAAAGATTCCTATGAGCGCAAAATCTGCAGAAGACTATCTGAATCTGTTGGCTTCATTTGTGGCCGCTTATGGCAATTGCGTTCAGGGCAAAATCAACGATCCTGTGCTTTGGGATTAGGAATACAATCAGGTAGATCCTGATGATCTGGAAGAGATGGATCTGCAATGGCAACTGGCCATGGTAACTCAAAGAGTTAAAAGGTTCATCAAAAGGACGGGTAGAAACCTCAACCTTAGTAACAATAAGATTGGATTTGATAAGTCCAAGGTTAAGTGTTACAACTGTCAAGGGTTAGGACACTTCGGTAGAGAGTGTCAACGACCGAAAGAAGAAAACTACCAGGGCCAGTATTAGAATCAATCACAAGGGCGATATCTACCGGGTAGTTCAACCAGTCAGGCGAATGTAGCGGGTCTGTTATCCAACGTTACATCAGACAGACAGCTAGATGGAACTTATGACTGGAGTACACATCCAGAGGCGAATATAGCTGAAGTGACCGAGACTGGAAGTGATGGAGCAGAGGAAATTACTGTGGACAGCAATCAAAATGAAAGCAGTCCGATGTGGGTAGAAAGGTCAGTTGATCAGACAATTCGGTAGTTCGCCACACAGATGGCAAACGTGGAATCAGATCATGCCAAGGTAACTCTGAACTTTTCTCTTTTCCATGATTTTTATGTTTTGTGTGCTACGTCTAACGATAGGTTAAATCTAGTACTTGAATCACATAAAAATATATATGCTCATAATGAATCACTAAAATCAGAAAACGCTAGCCTAGTAGATATAAAGCAAGATCTTAGAGATAAGCTTAAGGCCGATGCACAAGATGTCGTAGTTCTAAAGGACAAACTTGGTGAACTGTGTGTTAGATTAGAACTGATGTACGAACATGTTGAGGAATTGACAAAAGAGCTTAAAACCAAAGAAGTAGAACTAGCAAAATCTAAGGTAAAAGTAGATGAGGTAAATAGTAAACTTTAAAAGTTTAGGAACTCATCACTTAACCTAGGGAAGATCTTAGATGCACAATGTCAGTCTAAGAAGCCTGTAGGTCTAGGGTATCATGAGAGTCCTCCACCTTTCAAAGATAACTATGTACCTCAACCTCAGGAGAAAACTAAAAAATTAGTTGAATCAGAGGAAATACCGGAACTAGTGTCTGAAATTGCTAAGGAAAATGAAACTAAGGTGACTGCTAATAATGTCAAGATTAAGAAAGTTAAATTTGTGCTATCCTCAAGTGATAAACCAGTACGACAACACAAAATTGACTTTAATGATCAGGAGGAAGAACCAGTCACTATAGTTGAAACAAAAGAACCAGACACTAGTGAGACACCTAAGTCAAAGGACTCTCATAAAAAGTCAATTGACAAAATGTCTTGCTTTAGATGTCACGAAAGGGGGCATGTTGCTTCTAGTTGTCCAAATAGGAAAGTACATTCTACACCTATGACTGGAAATCCGGAACAACATAAGTCTTCTCCAAGTGTTGCAAGCACTAGTAGTTCTCAAAATACCGAGAAAACTGTGCAAGCTGCACCTAAATCTGTTGTGAAACAAACACCTGTGTCAGGTCGACCGAAAGAAGTGATTAGGACTAATTCACCAAATCGAGTCATTAATCAATCTGGGTCAGGACGACAACAGAATTATAGGAGTACCACACCTAGCAGAGCTTACACCCCGGTTAGGTCACATACCCCGGTAACACATCAAACACCAGGTAGAGCTCAGGGATATCAGTCAGAAATGCATTACAATCGAAACTATTCGAGAGCTCCACAGCAAATTCCTACACAAACGCTGAGAGTGAACTTAAATCACTCTGCACCACAATAGACTCCAATTCAAAAACCCAAGTCACCTGAACGGAGAGATGGGTATTTGAAAGAGAGTAAGTATGTGGACGAGAATGGTATTACCAACTCAGTTATGGCTTGGGTTCCCCGTGATAACTACCCTATTTACTTTCATGTGCAGGAGATAACTACAGGTCCAAACAACAAAGGGTTCATCGACAGTGGTTGCTCCAGGCACATGACAGGGGAAAGAAGTCTACTCGTAGACTTCAAAGGGGGGAATCGGGGATTTGTATCATTCGCTGGCAATAAAGGAGGAAATATCACAGGTACTGGAGTGGTAACTAATGGGACTATCAAATTGGATCAAGTTTATCACGTTGATAAACTGGTTCACAATCTCATTAGTGTATCTCAAATCTGTGATAAGAAGAACTAAATACTTTTCACTGATACTGAGGCGTTAGTGCTGAAACTAAGGTTCCTGAAGAATGTATACTGATGAGGGCTCCAAAGAAGAATGACCTGTACATGCTCGACATGAACAGGCCGGAATCTTCGATGAGACCAATTTGTCTACTATCAAAAGCTTCAGAGACTGAATCGGTTTTATGGCACTGACGTATGGCACACTTGCACCTAAGAAAAATGAACTACATTACAAAAAATGGATTGGTGCAAGGTGTTCCCATGAAAAGTTTTCAGTTCAAGGACAAGTGTCTACCGTGCAAGAAAGGAAAACAACACAAGAAAGCACACAAGTCTAAGGCTCAGAACTCAATCGCTGCCACATTCGTTTGTTGCATATGGACCTTTTCAGACCAATCAACAAAAGGAGTATAGGTGGTAATTGGTACTGTTTAGTTATTACTGACTATCACTCACATTTTTCTTGGGTTTTCTTTTTAGGTACAAAGGACAAGACGGCTGCAAAGTTCATCGGGTTCTTAGACCAAGTGGAAAATTCTTACGGAACGAGGGTTAAGCGTATCAGAAGTGATAACGGAACAGAGTTCAAAAACACGGTTATTGGTGTATATTGCCTTTAAAAGGGCATAGTGCATCAATTTAGTGCACCTTATGAGCCAGAACAAAATGGGGTGGCCGAACGGGAAAACAGGACTTTGAATGAGGCAGCAAGGACCATGCTTTCTGATTCAAAGCTTCCTACCATGTTTTGGGGGGAGGCGGTGAATACCGCATTCCATGTTTTAAACCGGGACCTTAATGTCAAATCCATGAACAAAACCTGTTATGAGGTTTTGAATAAACGGGCACCAAAATTAACTGGCTTTGAACCTTTTGGGATACCATGTACTTTAATGAAAACAAAACATCAACCAAAGTTTGGTGAAAAGGCTGACGAAGGATACTTCCTAGGTCATGTGCCGAACTCACCGAACAAACGGGTTTTTAATAAATCAAATGGTACAGTAGAGATTGTGTATAACATTGATGTCACAAGTTATACACATGAACCCCAAACAGGTCCGGAATGGATATTTGATTACGAAAAACTGTTTGAGTCATTTAACATACTTTGGATGGCAATGCAGGCACAATCGAACAGGACTTGTTGTCATTAAATTTGAATGAAGAGAGTCAAAGTTTTCCGAGGACCACCGTTCCATCGACATCCGAGCCTACATCAACTGAAGATAGATCTCCAGGTGAAAATGATTCTGAAGTTCCTACAGATGAAAATCAGACAACAAACTCTAACTTAGAAGACTGTGTCCATGAGGAAGAAAATGTGGAGTCTGAAGTCGTTCCCCCGTTTGGAGAAATAGGATCAAGTTTGGGAGATAATCTGAGAGTTGACGAGTTAGAGACATCTAGGATTAATAAGAATCATCCTATTGAGAGTATCATAGAAAATCCTAATGCCGGTGTGAGGACTAGGAGTAGTTTGAATAACAACACAGTGTTGTTGTCGATGATCAATGACTCCGAGGCCTTTCATACTTGCCTCTACTCATGTTTTATCTCGCAAGTAGAGCCGAAAAATGTGCAAATGGCATTAAAAGACAACTATTGGGTTGAAGTACTGCAGGAAGAACTGTCACAGTTTAGGAAACTAGAAGTGTGGGAGTTAGTTCCGTTACCTCGAGGAGAAATAATAATAGGAACCAAATGGGTTTTTAAGTGCAAGAGAGATGATCGGGGTATAGTCACTCAAAACAAAGCAAGACTGGTGGTAAAAGGGTTTCAACCAAGAGGAAGGAATCGATTACAATGAAGTGTTCACGCCAGTAGCAAGCCTTGAAGCAATCCGACTGTTTCTAGCTTTTGCTTCCTTCAAAGGCTTTAAGGTTTATCAGCTAGATGTTAAGAGTGCTTTCCTTTATGGGAAAGTGAAGGAACTGGTTTATGTGGAACAACCGTCTGGGTTTACAAATCCGAAATATCTAGACAGAGTGTATCGATTAGATAAGGCTTTGTATAGGTTGCATCAAGCACCGAGGGCGTGGTACGAGACTCTATCCAACCATCTTTTAGACAACGGGTTTGAAAGAGGGAGAATAGATAGTACGTTGTTCGTGAAACGAAAAGGAGAACATTTCATTATGGTACAAGTGTAGGTCGATGATATCATTTTTGGATCATCAGACGAGCAGATGTGCACCGATTTTGAAAAGGTGATGAAGTCAAAGTTTGAGATGAGTGCGATGGGTGAGTTAAACTTCTATCTGGGTTTGCAAGTCGAACAAAGGAAGGAGGGCATGTTTATTCATCAGACGAAGTATGTCCACGAAATCTTAGAGCGCTTTGGGATGGAAGGAACCAAGCTGACAGCTCACTTCAGCACGCCGATTCAAGTGAATCACAATCTCGGACCGGGTACAGAAAGTGATACCGATGTGGATCCGATGTTATATCGGGCCATGTTTGGGTCACTCATGTATTTAACTGCTTCAAGACCTGATATAATGTTTTCTGTATGTATTTGTGCTAGGTTTCAAAATAATCCAAAGGAGATGCACATGAAAGCTGTGAAGCGGATTCTACGATACCTCAAGTCGAAACCGAAGTTGGGTCTTTGGTATCACGCGGAGGGCGATCTGGAATTGGAGGCGTTCACGGATTCAGACTACGGAGGATGCAGCTTGAATTGCAAGTCAACAACTGAAGGTTGTCAGTTCCTAGGAGGGAGGCTCGTTTCCTGGCAATGCAAGAAATAGACTTCGGTAGCCGTGTCAACGTGCGAGGCCGAATATGTTGCTGCGGGTAGTTGCTGTTCACAAGTTCTGTGGATACAACAACAATTGCAGGATTACAGTTTGACTTATACTCATATTCCTATTAGGATAGATAACCAATCAACTATTGCAATAACCAATAATCCAGTTAAACACAGTAAAACCAAGCACAAAGACATAAGACACCACTCTATTCGTGATTGTGCTGAAAAGAACTTAATCAAGCTGGTAAAAGTTGCAACGGATAATAATAATGCGGATTTATTTACCAAAGCTTTTGATAAGTCACATTTTGAGTATTTAGTTCAATTAAACGGAATGCGTAATCCAGAGTAAATTGACCTTAGTAGAGTTTATTTGTTTTTTTTGCTATAGTGTTTCTTTCTTTTTATAGTAAGTTTAGTCGTTTAGGAAAATTTTCTTTTATAGTAAGTTATTAGGTTATTAATTTTCTTATTCTTATTTATGAAAAACAAAAGAAAAAAAAAAGCGAAAACCATAACAAAATTCAAAAAAAAGAACATCAGAAAATGAGTTAAGTCTTAGATACATAGGTTCAAAGTGATGAAAATTAGCACAGTCTTTACAATCTCTAAGTGTTAAGCTTTCAGACATAATGCACCTAAAATTCTAAGTGTTATACATTATCTAGTTTGATATGTTGGTAGGCATAATACATATAGGGAGTCTCAACGCTAATAAAATATTCAAGAAAAAGTCAGATGTGTGACTAACTTAGATGTATGACCAAATGGTCTTAATTTTTATGCTAGAGACATACAGACATTGATTCTAAATGAGGTATGCAAACTTTCTGGGGATGTATAGCAACATCAGATACATCTTAAAGAAATGGAAAGAATAGAAAAATCATGATACTAAGTTGAGAGTCAAAACAAGTAACTCTGTTGTACGTAAGTACAGACCTGTTGCCTTTGGTTTGACTCGAGTTAGCAAGATAAGTCGCTTTGTTGTACGTCGGTACAGACTTGTCACTGCTGTCTTGGTAGCTTTAAAAATAAACTTTAACACAAACTAAGATACTTTGTTGTATGTAAATACAGACCTGTGTCCGGCGTTTGCCTTTTAAAGAAAGTTTGCAATACCGATTGTGTGTATGCCTTGATCATAAAAGTATGTCTATGTATGAGTCACGTCGGGTAATTTCTTCATAGATAAAAAGGCCAGGGGATATTCCAAAATGTAACATGTCTAACGGGAAAATAATACAAACAATCATCTAGAGATGTGTGTCACGACAAACAATAAAATGAATCAAAAATTCCTAAGAGTGAAAATAAGATACTGAAAGTTCGTATTTGACACCGCTATCTGATTGAACCTTTCTTTGACTATACTCGCCAAAAATATTTTGTTAGTATTAACTTTAGGTTGTAAACTTTATAATTAGTGTAGATTAGTTTAAGTTTAATCTTGTTCAAAAATTTTATTTTACTTTATTTTACTTTATTTTATTTTATTTTATCTTATTTTATTTTATTTAGGAAAATGGTCAAAAGTTACTGAGGATTCATTCTCAGTTGAACAAATAAACATTATGAGAAAATCTTGTGCTTAGTGTAAAGAAATTTTGCATAGTTATTCCGTTACACGAAAAAGTTGGAAAAGTTGAAAAAACTGGAAAAGTTGAAAAAGTTGAATTTAATTCAATGATTTTCAAAATTTTCAAGTTAACTTCAAATTTAAAGCAAAATCGAATGATACATTCGAATTTGGCAGTAAATTCAAAATTGGACACAAATTCGAATGTGGTAAGTATAAATAGGTCAACAGTGAACATTCATTATTCACCTCTATTCGAATTTAGTGCTTCGAGTCTATCAAAAGATATTTCGAATTTAAGCCTTCGACATTGTCGTTTCGAGTTTACAACTATTTGTCGAGATTTTGTCTGTTTGTGTTCGAGCTTAGTACCAAATCTAGGTATAATCAATATTATTATACAAGATTTGGGATGTTTTAGACTCAATTTGAGCCAAAATCGACCGATTTTGAGGTTTTAAGAGTTTGAACCTTGTAATTCAAAATCACAAAGTTTGAACCGGTGAAACTTCAAATAAATGGCAAATACCTTCGATTAGAACCTATTAGGACTAATGAATGTGTTTTTCTAAGTCTAAATTGGTTTAAATCTTGGATTCTTGTTTTGAAATAGCCGACCTTCGAATTTGTTCGTGGCTTCGAGTTTGTCACTAAACTCGAACAAACCAATAAAATCGAATGAGGGTTTGTTTCGAACATGTTATTCGAACTTGCCATTAAAATCGAAATATTTGACTAAATTTCAAATCAAACTTGTAGAAATTCATATGTGTTGGATTTTGAACTTACATAAGTTCAAAATAAAACAAATTTGAATTTCAACAAGTTTATTTTTATTTTTACCATTATAATATATTGTATACTTTATTGTGCAGATATGGTGGATCGAGCGTTTATCCAAAAGCATATATGGTCGTTTCACCAGACCGTGAGCTGCCTGAAGCTCAGGCATTCCGCCAGATGGTGGATTTTTTAGCTGCTTCAAGGGTTTCTTATGCCCTTTTGCACAATGTCCAGATAGCCCTTCCGTAAGTTAGGGAATTTTAGGAACATCTACAAGTCGACTGTACAGTTACACCGACTGTATAACGGACCAGAATAGCGGGACAGCCCCTTGTGTTCTCAGTTGATGTGTTGCGCAGAGTCCTACAGTTCGGGACTGCAGAACAAGAATCTGGACCTATAGATTTTCCGCTGGAAGTTAGACAAGCAACGTTCTTAAGAATGGGGTATAGCCTTGATGTGGCAAAGGCATCATATATGAAGAGCGGTTTAATCGGGCAGTGGAGATATCTTGCACACGTCATCATGGTGTGCTTCGCTCCGAAGAAAGCAGGTTTTGATTACATAGTATCAAAGATGCAATCATCGATGATAGCATTGGTCTATAATCAGAGGTTCAGTTATTCTGAAATGTTCTTTGTTGAGTTCGTTCACCAAATAACAGCTCCAGCAAGAGAATGATTTTTGATGTATCCTAGGTTCGTGATGATGCTTATCAGACATTTTTTGCCAAATCTGCAACAATTGCCAGATATTCAAAGTGTTGCAGTGATCGACAAGAGAATATTTGCAGATTGTCAAGCGCATAGGGGTGCATTGGTTAGACCTGTAGATGCACCACTTTTTGGTGCCGTGGTGAATCCCGATTTTCAAGCCCCAGAAGATGCAAACTGGGCTGGAGATGTACATGTACAGCAGCAGCCGCAACAACAACAATAACAGCAGAGGCCTCAGTAACAAAGAAGGAGGCAGAGACCTTCAGTTAGACAAACTCAGGCTACAAGGTCGTCATCTAGCAGGGTGCAGGAGTCAGAAGAAGCAGGTCCATCAACGGACGCTGCGGGTCCTTCGGTAGTAGCCCCCGTAACTGATCCACGGGTGAAGACTCTGGAAGAGATTTAGGCTCAAGGGCCGCATGCAGATGAGGAGATTATGACTGATCTCATTGGAAATATTCTAGAACCTCCAATTGACGAGGACGATATTTTGCGACAGATAGATGAGTATGTACCTGAGGTAGAGGGTGAAGCCGAGTCAACATCTGAATCTGAATCAGAAGAAGTAGAAGAGACTGAGGTTGAGGAAGAGACAGAAGACCCGTCTATCCGAATAAGCACATATGGATCCCGAATAATGGTGATAAATCAAGGGGCAGAGAAAAGAAGAGTGTCTAGGGATTCGGATGAGGATGATTCTGATTTCGAGATTGAGGATACTACTCCTTTGGTGCCTAGGCATTGGGCCAAGAGGCATCGTTTTATGCAGGGAGCTTCATCGGCCTCTGCTTCTGAGCCAGAAATTCTAACCACTCAGCCATCAACTCAAACATCCATTCCACCACAACCATCACCTGTTCAATCATCCATTCCACCACCACCACCACCTGTTCAATCATCCATTCCAATACCAATCATCCCAAAACCTATCACATCCATTCCATCCACCTCATCTACATTCACTGACAATCAACACTTTTCTGAGCTCAGAAGCAAGGTTTATTTCCAACAAGTCCAAATCTTCCAGCTTACAAAAGCCGTCGGTGAGCTCCAAGCACATAAAACAAATATTGATAGAGAAAATCTTGAGCTGAAGAGATTCGTCGATGACCAGCCTTCCGAGATCCGCACTATGAGATCCCTGATTGAGCAATTAATGAAAAACCTAAAGGCTTAGGGGGAGACTAGTTGCAGGGATGCTGAGGTATTAAGAAGAGATGATGACGAAGGCAATGATCCCGATGCACCTAAAGACAGTGAGCTAGTAGATTTTTCTGCGGCTCAACATGCCGAACTTCAGGGGGAGCCAAGTCAGACTGGTACTGAAGGAGGTGAAGGAGGTGAAGCCGGTTCCTCAAGGACTTTCGAGAGCAAAATGATAGACGCGCTGAAAGATATTGAGGAAGAAGTGATGGAATTTGATTTTGAAGATGAGATGGAGGAGTTGGATGAAGGGGAATTTGTACCGAAGGAAATAGTTGATTGGAGATCCGATGATGAAGTGATAGAGGATGAGGACGATAATGTCAATGAAGTGATTGTATGTTCACAGCCTATCACGGAGTTATATGTACGAGATAATCACAATGTGATTGATATAGATGAAATCAAACTAGCCTCGGTCGAAGATTCTGAGCTTGAAGAAGCAGAAAAAGAGCCATCGAGGGCTGAATTGATGAATCTGTGGTTCAGGAAAGAAGAGAAGAAAACAGAGCTGAAAATTAAGAAAAGAATGAGAGTTCCGGGCTCAGAAAATCTCTCAAGAGGAATTATCATCTGGTTCTTTGACCAAGAACTGCAGCTATTTGTATTGAAAAGGAGAGATGGACTTCAATACTTGAGGCGAACACTGAAAGTATTCAACACACTGCCCAAGATTGAAGTAAAAGAGTTAGCTTAGAAGGAGTTGATCAATATTGGTGACGACCCGTATGCTGAAGTGATTGCAAAAATTATCAGAAAAGAGGGTCGGTCAGGGAAATTTGAGAGACTAAAGCCAAGGACCGGAAAGAGGGTGGAGGATGAAACTAGAATTGATCTGCATACAGTTAGGCCATGGGCCAGAATGGTATACAAACCTGTAAGATGATTGAAGAAGGTTCAATGAAATCGATGCCACAGAATGTTTTAAGTAACATGAAATGGTGGTTAGTCGATAATGAAACCGGTGAAGCTTTTATGAAGGATGCACAGGACAAAGTCATTTTAAGAGTGTATGATCCACTGCACTTAATAAACCTATCTAAGGACGACCTGAAAAAGCTAAATGATCAGCATATCTTCTTTCACGAAGGATGGAGATCTGAAGCCAGGAAGTTCCAGAAGATAGTAAGAGTATGGATAGATGTAGGTCTATATGCAGGTAGTAGTCTATATGAACCAAGTACTTAGTTAAAATGTAAATAGTTAGAAGCTATCGTCAACGTGGAGTCTGTTAGTACACCCTGTGTGACGATAGCAGTCTAAGTATTGTTAGCATTTTGTGTAAGTCAAGTAACGTAATATTGAATATTGACTAGTGTTTGATATATGTGATTATGTGTGTTTGATATTTGTTGTTTGTATGTTTGAACTTGGTGTAACCTATTACAAGAAGTTCAAACATAAAGTTCAAAGATATATTCAAACATAAATTAAAACATATGTTCAAATAGAAGTTTGATAGTTGAAATTCGAATTTGATATAAATTCGAATTTATACTTAAGGTAGATTCGAATTTGTCAGGTGGACAAATTCGAATGGGCTTTGGGCCTGATTCGAATTTGTCCTAAGACAAACTCGAATCTGTCAGTATAATTAAGGATTAACTCGAATAATTATGAGGCTTTGCAGAATTTCAGAGAGTGATTAAGCAAAGGCGATCTCGAATTTGACAGTGTTCAGAGAGTGTTCTTCGGAGAGAATCATTGTGTAGGTGCGTTCGTAGTCGTTCGTATGACACCATGGTAGTCTCCGTGTTCTCGTGTGTGTGATCTTACCGTCAAGCCTCTAACGAGGATTCCGCACTCGTTGGACGGTGTCGCGCCAAGATAGATCCGTAGAGTCAAGACCTTACAAAAGGATTTATAACTGACAAATAAGGACCCAAATTTATGTGGGTACATAAGCAAGTTTAAACTCTCTTTCTCTAGGATGATCATGTGTGGTACCTAGACTCCGGGTGCTCAAAACACATGACTGGTAAAAAGAGTTTCTCACTAACTTTGTCGAGGAATTTATTGGAAACGTTCACTCTGGAAACAACCATATCGCTGCTATAATGGGTCATGGTTATTTGAACTTAAAAACCCTAAATATCAAGAATGTGCATTGTTTCGATGGTCTAGAGCACAATCTATTTAGCATAGGTAAATTCTTTGATAGAGGCAAGAAAGTCAAATTTAAGGCTAAGAAATGCAACATTCTGAATGAAGATAGAAAGGAAGTTTTATCTAAATCGAGAGACACAAATTTATACATGATTGATACTTCAAATCTGAATCTATCAGATGAAGTATGTTTATTGTCTAAAGCCAGTGCACAATAAATTGTGGTTGTGGCATCGAAGACTTTTACATCTGAATTTCAATAGTATAAATAAGTTGGCAACTGATGGTTCAGTCAAGGGACTACCATCACTGAAAATTGATAGAGAAAAATTGTGTAGTGCATGTACCAAAGGAAAGATGAAGAAGGCTTCACATAAGCTTAAAGTGGAGATTGAATCTATACGCGCGTTGGAGCTTCTGCATATGGATCTTTATGGTCCTATTCAAGTTCAGAGCTTAGGCTATAATAAGTATGTGTCACACCCTGCTACCTCGGTTGGCAGCGAGACGTGACGAGTGCGGAAGCGTAACCATAATTATAACGAACGACCACTATATGGACGTTTTCGAAATATTACATCATTAAAATTTAATAATGTAATAATGTTTTACAGAATGAAAGGAATGAAGTTCGCGTAATACGGAGATTCTAATACATAATTAATGCGTCCAAAAATAATGCAGTCAAATCTCCGTTAGTTTCGAAATATGCATGCGACTCCATGAAATGCGGAAGTTTGAAAGTTGGTGTATCCGAAGGCACACTTGCCTTAATTACCTGAAAATACATGCTAAAATACGTCAACAAAATTGTTGGTGAGTTCATAGGTTTACTCGAAAAGACCAGTTGTATGGACATTATCAGATGCGTTTGAATTTATAAAATCATAAATTCCATGAGATGTATTACATAAACCATCATGTCACCGAAACTTAATTAGAATGAGTTTGCCCCGAGCAGTATTCCCATACGTAATACCGTGAGTTGAATATATATGCACCCGCCGTTAGCTAAACCACTAACCCGAGTGGGGGACATGACTCCCAATAGATCTATCCACAATATATTCGCGCTTGCAAACAAATGCAACTAACGATTTCATGATATAAGGGCGGAAATCACATATGTAATACATAATAGAATCGAGAAGTTTTTGTGTCCATATAAAAACGAAGCATGTATTTCATCCCAAAACATAATAATGTGAAAAATGGGACTATGAAGACTCACCTTGTTGGTTTTTGATGATGTTACTGGATCTGAGTTAAGCACTTGTTCGAATGGTTGAGACTCGTCCTAATATTTTTACGAGTTCGGGTCAATATCATCATAATACGTGTTTGAATATTTTATGTACTTGGGGGTGATGTATAATTAATTTCGTAGGATTTCATATGTTGATACTGATTTGTAGTTAAGTAATTTATTTAAAAATATAATTTGTTGTATTAATTCCGATTTACAAAAATGACTTTAAGTAGTTTATTTCCAAGGATATTTTGATGCATGCATGCATGAATACGTACATATGTATTTATATATATACGAAAATGCATGCGTATATGTACGAGCATGTGCATCATTACGAAAGGGTATTCATACATTTTGCATGGAAAAATTTCACGAGTATTATGAAAACCGAGTTGTAAATGAACAGTATTATATTTTAGTAAATGTATTTGATTTTTCATGTTTTATAAATAAAGTAAATAAGAAAAACTTACAAAAGTTTGAAGAACACTTGAACTTCTTAGCCGATTTTGTTTTGAGAGAGAATATGTATGTTGGTGTGTTTTTGTGAAATGGGTTTGTCTTCTATTTATAGAAGAAAAAGGGTTATTAAAAATAATGATAAACTAATTAAAATTTAGTGAAATGATGAAAAGAAAAGGTGTTTTCGGTTGAGTGTTGGACAAAATAAGTGTGGCCGATTTCATGATTGTATGTTGCATGGATTTTAATATTAAAATAATACAAAAGTACAAGCTAGTTGTCCTTTAAAGGACAACTTACTTTTTAGAGTGATAAGTAGTATGGGTTTTCATATTTTATATTAATAAAAGTACAAAAAGCATGCACGAAAAAGGTGGTAGCATTTATTATTACTGTATATATATATACGTACTTAGAAAATTTTTCTGGAATGTTAAACTCGATTCAAGTGTGAATCGAGTTTTATGTAGTTTAATTCGAGTTTGGTTCAGTTTTGATCGAGTTTTAGGCTTCATCATTCGAGTTTCTTTCTTCATCAATCGAGTTTCTTGCTTCACCAATCGAGTTTCTTGCTTCATCAATCGAGTTTCTTGCTTCATTATTCGAGTTTACACTTACATGATTCGAGTTTCATGTAATATCATTCGTGTTTATTAATTATATGATTCGAGATTCATATAACTTCATTCGAGTTTATTACATCATCATTCGAGTTCATCACTTACTTAATCGAGTTTCATACAGCATTATTCGAGTTTTATACTTACACGATTCGAGTCTCATGTAATATCATTCGTGTTTATTAATTATATGATTCGAGATTCATATAACTTCATTCGAGTTTATTACTTCATTATTCGAGTTTTATATTAGTTTAATTTTTCGACTTTCGTACCTTATTTTTAGGCCAGTTGTTACAGTCTCCCCCTGTTGAAGGAATTTCGTCCCGAAATTAGCTCGTGTTCTCCTCTGCTTGGACTTTTGAGAACAGCTGGAGGTACTTCTCTCGGAATTGATCTTCGCATTCCCAAGTAAACTCAGGACCTCGTTTAGAGTTCCATCGGACCTTTATTATTGGAATTCGACTGTGCTTGAGTTTCTTGACTTCTCGGTTCATTATTTCCACCGGTTGCTCAATGAAATTCAACTTATCGTCTATCTCCAGCTCGTCCATGGGTATCACGAGTGATTCATCCGCCAGACATTTCTTAAGATTGGATACGTGGAAGGTATTATGAACGTTACTAAGCTCCGGGGGTAGATCGAGTCTGTAAGCTACCGGGCCAATTCTTCTGGTGATTTTGAATGGCCCGATATAACGAGGATTGAGTTTTCCTCGTTTTCCAAAACGGATTACGCCTTTCCAAGGCGAGACTTTCAGCATCACTTGATCTCCCTCTTGGAATTCCAAATCCTTCCGTCGGATGTCTGCATAACTCTTCTGTCGATCCCGCGCAATCTTCAATCGGTTCCGAATATGGGCTATCTTCTCTGTAGTTTCCTGGATGATCTCAGGTCCAATAATCTGACTATCCCCTACTTCAGCCCAACAAAGAGGTGATCGACACTTTCGTCCATAGAGTGCTTCGAATGGGGCGGTCTTAATGCTCGAGTGGTAACTGTTGTTATAAGAAAACTCGACTAATGGCAGGTGTCTGTCCCAACTTTTTCCAAAGTCGATGACACATGCCCTTAGCATATCTTCCAATGTTTGAATCGTTCTTTCACTCTGACCGTCCGATTGCGGGTGATAGGCTGTACTCATATCCAGACGCGTTCCTAGTGCTTCTTGCAATGATTGCCAGAACCTTGACGTAAATCGGCTGTCTCTGTCTGATATAATGGATACTGGCACCCCATGCCTTGAGACGACCTCCTTAAGATAGGTTCGTGTTAACTTATCCATCTTGTCAGTCTCCTTGATTGGCAGGAAGTGTGCGGTCTTGGTCAGCCGATCCACGATCACCCAGATGGTGTCATAACCTCCAGAAGTCTTTGGCAACTTAGTGATAAAATCCATGGTGATATTTTCCCACTTCCATTGGGGTATCTCTGGCTGGACTAGCAATCCTGACGGCCTTTGATGCTCAGCCTTAACTTTTAAACATGTTAAGAACTTGCTGACATAAGTAGCAATGTCAGCCTTCATGTTTGGCCACCAGTATGATCCCTTCAAATCGTGATACATCTTGTCCGACCCTGGATGAATAGCATATCTTGTTTTATGCCCTTCATCCATGACCAGTTTCCTTACGCCTCCAAACTTCGGTAACCAAATTCTGCCCATGAAGTATCGGCATCCATCTGACTTAATTTCAAACTGCTTATCCATGCCTCTCAATGCTTCATTCAGCAGATTATCCTCCTTGACTGCCTCTTCTTGTGCCTCTCGGACTTGAGAGTTTAGGTTTGACTGTATAGTCATACCAAAGCTCGGACTCTCAATGGCTTAACCCGTTCCTTTCGGCTTAGGGCGTCAGCTACGACATTTGCTTTTCCTGGATGGTAGCGAATCTCGCAGTCATAGTCGCTAAGAAGTTCCACCCAACGTCGTTGCCTCATATTTAACTCTTTCTGATTCAGAATATGCTGGAGGCTTTTATGGTCCGTGAACACCGTGCACTTGGTTCCATACAGATAGTGCCTCCATATTTTGAGAGCAAACACCACTGCTCCCAGTTCCAGGTCATGAGTCGTATAGTTTATCTCGTGAATCTTGAGCTGTCGTGATGCATAAGCGATGACCTTGTCCCTTTGCATGAGCACACAACCTAATCCGTTGTGCGAGGCATCACAGTAGACTACAAAATTTCCAGTCCCTTCGGGTAGGGACAGAATTGGTGCACTACACAACCTCTGCTTAAGCAGCTGAAACGCCTTTTCCTGCTCTTCACCCCAGACGTATTTCACATCCTTACGGGTCAACTCCGTTAAGGAACCCGCTATCTTCGAGAAGTTCTCAATGAATCGCCTATAATAACCGGCAAGTCCTAGAAATTGGCGGACTTCTGTGGGGGTTCTAGGGATTGCCCAGTTCTTTATGGCCTCGATCTTTGATGGGTCGACCTGAATTCCCTGACTGTTGATCACATGCCCAAGGAATTTTACTTCTCGCAACCAAAATTCACATTTTGAAAATTTGGCGTATAGCTGCTCTTTCTCTAACAACTCCAAGATCAACTTGAGATGTTGTTCATGCTCTTCTTTACTTCTGGAATAGATTAGGATATCGTCTATGAACACTATTACAAATTTATCCAGATATGGTTTACACACCCGATTCATGAGGTCCATAAGTACCGCTGGTGCGTTGGTTAAACCGAATGGCATTACCTGGAATTCGTAATGTCCATAACGAGTTCTGAATGCCGTCTTGGGGATATCTTCTTCCCGAACTTTTACTTGATGATAACCGGAGCGCAGATCAATCTTTGAGTAGAAGCTAGATCCCTGTAGCTGGTCGAACAGGTCATCAATCCTAGGGAGAGGGTAGCGGTTCTTTACCGTTAACTTGTTTAGCTCTCGGTAGTCTATGCACATTCGGAAGGATCCGTCTTTCTTTTTAACGAACAAAACCGGAGCTCCCCAAGGTGAGGAACTTGGTCGAATGAATCCTTTATCCATCAATTCTTGCAATTGACTGGATAGTTCTTGCATCTCAGAAGGTGCGAGCCTATATGGGGCTCTTGCGACCGGTGCAGCTCCTGGCACTAAGTCGATTTGAAATTCTACTTGCCTAGCTGGAGGAAGCCCAGGCAAGTCTTCCGGGAATACCTTCGGGTAGTCACGTACTACTGGAATATCTTCAAGTCGTTTTTCCTTCGACTCTTTTTCTACGATCTGGACCAGCACTGCATGACAACCCTTCCTAAGACATTTTAATGTTCTTAGGCCGGATATGACATTCAATTGTCGGTTCTTCTTTTCCCCTTGGATCGTGAGGACTTTCTTCTTACTGATTGGTATTCGCACCACTTTCTTACCACACAAAATCTCAGCCTGGTTATGTGACAACCAGTCCATACCAATCACCACATCAAAACTTCCGAGTTCTATAGGCATTAAGTCTATCTTAAAGAAGTGATCCGCTAGTTTTAGTGTGCATTCCTTAATGATACTACTTGCCTTTATTATTTTGCCATCCGCCAGTTCTATTGTATATGAGTTGTCTAAGGGAAGAGTAGAAACATTCAACTGCTGGCTAAACTTATCAGATATAAAGCTCCTATCAGCCCCAGTATCAAAGAGTACGTAAGCGTAAATATCGTTTAGGAGAAACGTACCTGATACCACGTGGGGGTCCTGACGAGCGTCTCCCGCTCCCAACACAAATGCTCTCCCTTGAGCTCCTCCTTCATTCCTCAATTTCGGACACTCACTCTTGACGTGTCCCATTGCGCCACATTCGAAACAGCCCCTCGGGTTGCTACCACTGGCACCCGGGGCTCCGGATCTACAATCTTTGGCCATATGGCCCAAACGTTTGCATTTTCCGCATTGGGTTGGACAGGGGCCAGGGTTGTGGTGGAAGGTGCATTTGGTGCAAAAAGGCTTGGTACCGGTATAGCCTCTCCTTGACTCAACTCCTGCTACATAGGCTTTAACAGTCTCGGGCTTCTTGGACTGTGAACCCGTGTTCTTTCCGGTCTTTTCTTCCCACTTTCTCTTGTGTTCCCCGGCTTTGGCTTCGTTCCTCCGGGATACTTGGTCCATAAGATTGTTGGCCATTCTGATGGCGTCCTGTATGGTGGATGGGTTGGAGGCTGTAACGTTTCCTTGAATTTGAGGAGCGAGTCCCCAAATATAGCGTTCAATCTTCTTGTATTCCGGAGTTACCATTTGCGGACATAGGATACTTAGTTCATGGAATCGGTTGGTATGTCCTGCAATGTCCGTTCCTTTCATTGATAGATTCCAGAACTCCGATTCCATTTTCTGGAGTTCGTTTCTCGGACAGTACTCATCCGTCATCATCTGTTTCAACGTGGACCACGTGAGCTGGTAGGCTTCGTCAATACCTATAGACTGGACCTAGGAATTCCACCATGTGAGCGCGCTATCTTGCAAGGTGTGAGTAGCAAATTTCACCTTGTCTCCTTCAGCGCACCCGCTGACACGATATACGGATTCTAACTTTTCAAACCAACGGATCAAACCGACTGCTCCTTCGGTTCCATTGAAATACCGGGGTTTGCAACTTAAAAACCCTTTAATCCCACAACCTTTCGTGTGAGTTTCAGTTCCTCCCGTGGTGCGACTGGCACCACCATCCCCATTGGCTGTGCTATTCCGGTTTGCCTCGTAGGTAGCTATGGCAGCAGCCACCTTTTGTGCAACAAGCTCTTTAATGTCAGCTGCATTCATTGCTCGTTTTGGCGGCATTATCTTGAAGTTTAAAGAAAATCGTAGTGTAAGAAGTTGAATCTTAAAGATGTGGCACAATACTATAATCATCAAGCACAATCTCATAAAAATCTTGGGAATTTTCATTAATCATTCGAAATTTTTCTTACATTAGGGGCGGGTTATTACCCGAAAATTCTTATCCTATGCAATTACATGATATTTTTCCTACTAATACAAAGGAAATGGAAAAGTACTAGGTGTGGGAGTGATCAGAGGTCTCTCCCTTTTCCATCGCACTGAGGCGCTGCGTCAGCTCCTCGATCCGGGCTTGGCTCTCGGCTAGTTGCTGCCGGAGCTCATTCAGTCCGTCCTGCTGTATAGCAAGGGCGTGCTGATTGGCCCAATATATGTTGGAGTTTTGCAACTCCTCCCGCTCTAAACGAGCGGTCATCTCCCCGATATCCAGGTTAAGTGACCGAATCTGGTGGTCATGCCTGGTAGACCTTGCGATCAAAAGTGGTATGGTCTGATCGGCAGGCTCTTGGGTGAGCGATGAGACAGGTGCGGAGGATGGTCCTCCTATCTCGAAGTTTGGAGGAACTCCCTCCATCTGCCTCCATTCGCGGAGGGTCTCCGGTATCCAGGTCCATCGCCGGGCGTCTACCCGTCGGTGTGGTGTCGGGGGATTGGGCTGGGGAGTCGGGACAGGAATAGACTCCCTTCTTGGTATGTTTACCCGTTTCCGGGGTGTGTACAACATCTTTGGGCCGTTAGGGTAAGGCCTATACGGCTTATATGATGGTTCGGCCGGGTGGTACGGGACGCGAGCAGGGGCCGTCGGTGGTGAAGGATCCTCTTCCTCCATCGGCTCTTCTTCGGATTCCTCTATCGGATCTTCCGAGGGGTCCTCCTCCTCCGAGGTTTCTTCTTCTGGGAAGACTTCCGTGGCCGTGGGACTTGCGGGAGTGTATTCCTTCTCTGAGTCAGATAGAATGATAATTTCTGGATGGTTCATGGTTTCTGCTAACAAGGTTCATTTGTAATCTTTTAGTTAGTTACAAAAACATTCTTAAAATCAGAAATTTTTATGTGCAGTTATAGTCTAGGGTACTAATGCAACCTAGTTCACTATAACTACGGCTCTGATACCAATCTGTCACACCCTGCTACCTCGGTTGGCAGCGAGACGTGACGAGTGCGGAAGCGTAACCATAATTATAACGAACGACCACTATATGGACGTTTTCGAAATATTACATCATTAAAATTTAAAAATGTAATAATGTTTTACAGAATGAAAGGAATGAAGTTCGCGTAATACAGAGATTCTAATACATAATTAATGCGTCCAAAAATAATGCAGTCAAATCTCCGTTAGTTTCGAAATATGCATGCGACTCCATGAAATGCGGAAGCTTGAAAGTTGGTGTATCCGAAGGCACACTTAACTTAATTACCTGAAAATACATGCTAAAATACGTCAACAAAATTGTTGGTGAGTTCCTAGGTTTACTCGAAAAGACCAGTTGTATGGACATTATCAGATGCGTTTGAATTTATAAAATCATAAATTCCATGAGATGTATTACATAAACCATCATGTCACCGAAACTTAATTAGAATGAGTTTGCCCCGAGCAGTATTCCCATACGTAATACCGTGAGTTGAATATATATGCACCCGCCGTTAGCTAAACCACTAACCCGAGTGGGGGACATGACTCCCAATAGATCTATCCACAATATATTCGCGCTTGCAAACAAATGCAACTAACGATTTCATGATATAAGGGCGGAAATCACATATGTAATACATAATAGAATCGAGAAGTTTTTGTGTCCATATAAAAACGAAGCATGTATTTCATCCCAAAACATAATAATGTGAAAAATGGGACTATGAAGACTCACCTTGTTGGTTTTTGATGATGTTTTTGGATCTGAGTTAAGCACTTGTTCGAATGGTTGAGACTCGTCCTAATATTTTTACGAGTTCGGGTCAATATCATCATAATACGTGTTTGAATATTTTATGTACTTGGGGGTCAGTTTTTACTCCCGGTCGAGCCTATATAAAAGTAAATATGGTCTAGCGAGTTATCACTTCTCCCCCTATAGTTATAGCAGTACTGGCTTTCACCTACGACTTTCTCATCAGAGGTTTAAAGAGGTAGTGATTCTAGGACTAGAGGGAAGTTCAAGTCGACCAATGTGATAGGCGAAGAACTAACTTCTCCGATCCTCGGCTCTGCTAGTTGGCTGTCATCATCCCTGAGTCCATTCCTAGTCTGGATCCTAGGAAGTTTGGTGGATCCAGCCCCGGTTTGAGCATCTCCCTAGCCTACCTACTTTCGAAGCTTCTGGGATTGCTTGAGAACCTGCTCCATGATCCGCGTCATTCACATAATCTTAGCAATCCTAGATCACACCTATATGAAGCCTTGCGGCATCTCTAACTTCCTGCCTCGTCTTCCGGGGGTTGGACTTGTTCTCTCTATTCACTTTGACTATGGATGATAGATATAAGGGCAGGAAACCCGGTCACTTTGCTTGTGAATGCAAAAACCAATACTAGTGTGACCTGGGTTACTACGACGTAAGGTCTGCGTGCTAAAGAAGAGGGAAAATGCCATGACTATCGTTGCTCAGGAGGATTACTGGGTCGATGAGGAGTCTGATGATGAAGTTGACAGAGGCCGCAACTGTTATATGGCCGACCGGATAGGGTTGACTAAGGCTGTTGTTTCTTCCGACTCCTAATCGAACGAGTCTATAGGGGTGGAGATGGTCGATGAGTCTACAGCCTGTCTGATGCCCAAATCCGGGGACTCAGAATGTTCCACATCATACTCCGAAACCAATGAGGTACATTCCCTTTACTTTCATCAATCTTGACCTAGAAAGTAAATAAAATACCCAAAAGTATAAGTGTGTTAAAGCGGAACAGTGAGTCTAAACTTTCAAGAAACAAGCTAAAACTTTTGTGAAAAATTGGTTGAACGACCATAATCTTGTAAAAACCTTCTTGCATGAAGAAGTTATGGTTGACGATAAGAATACTTACCTTAGGAGTTGTATTGATACAATCCCTAAGGAAAAGGGTTCTTTGAAGTCGGAGTTATATGTATTGACAAAACGCCTTAGGTCATTACATGTGGAAAATCTGGAGAATGACAGAAAGTACAAAATGATTGAGAAAGAAATAATAGGTTTGTACTCCCGGATAAAAGACCTCGATGATAAATTCCTTAAACGTGGTCAAACTGATCAAACTATTCATCTTAATCAACCGAAAGAAACCAGGTATTACCATTCCAAAGAAGGGATTGGTTATACAAACCTGAAGTTTTTGAAAAAGGCTCAATCGGTTTTACCAATGTTATTTGATAGAAGATATATGGGACGTGGGTATCAGACCTTCGCTCATCACTCATCAGGAGAAGTCCTAGACATGGAGGAAGAAAAGAGGAATCAAAAAGAAAACAAACATATTCCTTTTGCTTATGAAAAGTTGAATGACAGTTTTCCTTACAGAGTACCCACTATTGAGGATGACTTCTTCAATAGCTATTCATCGACAGAAATGAAAGCAACACCGGCTAAACCAATTTCTCATCCTTATATTCCTACCACTGTTCTTTAACAAAATTAAAGTTTTAATAGAGGAATTAAGGATTGCTCATGAGAAAGATTCTACCTGTCAATAAGCTCTTCTCATAAGTGAGGAAACCTTTGAAAACCAACTGTTTGAACAAAGTATAGAATTAACTCTATACAAAGAACGGTTTAGCAGTGCTTCAGAATAGTTAAACTCTTACGTAAAAGATTCAAAAACCTCTCCTCGAGCTAAACTCCTAAATAAATCATCTGATAAGGGTAAAACCAAAATTGCAGTCCCTTTAAAATTTTCAAAGGTGAGTGTTCAAATTCTTCAAAACCAAAGGTTTCCAAAAGGATCAAGAGTAACTCAAACACCACAAAGAAACCCCCTAACCAAGAAACTGCCTCTCAACCTAAGCTTTCCAAACACATCGACTCTTCACATTTTGTTCCTACAGATCATGTAAGGAGGGTTCCGCAAACAACCATGAAAGACTTTTCATGTTTCTTTGTCAAGAAGGCTGTAATGCCATCTAACTTTGTTTCATTTAATAGGATGATTGATAAGTCTACATTTTATATGCTTTTTGAGTCATATTATTATCATTTTAAGCAACCATAGTTCGTAAAATCCATATTATTACTCCAAGCTCGTATTTCAGGGCCAAGATGATAAAAAGAAGCAATCCGAGAGAATTCAGAGCAAATCAAGCTAAGGGGAAGCACAAGCCTGCGCCTGGCCTGCACTGGTGCGGCACCAAAACTCGTTTTTCAACCCTGGAAACCATAATCTCGATTCCCTAAAAATAGGAGTGAAGGGTCAGCTTTGGAGAGGAGTCCCGACGTGTGTGCAAGTGTGCCGAAGCTCTGCCGGAGTGGATCTACGATACGAGAACGAAGACGGTGGTTCGCAAGCTACCCAGTGGCTCAGATCTGTGATTGTGACGAGCATACGATGAGCGGCTAATCCCGTTAGCCGTTTGCGGAGGATCTACGACTAAGTTTACTTTTATTTAATTTCTTATGTTTTGATGTATTCGTATTTAGCTAGATCAATTATGTGTATGCAAATGATAAACATTTGGCTATGATTATGATTATGTGTTGCGATTGGTAAAAGTAAGATAGTTTATAGTGGTGTTATTATTCGTGCCGAGTCCATTAGTTTAGGGATTAAGACGAATATTAATGTTGCATACGCTATGCAAAGAGTTATTGGTTAAAATACATTTTATTAATTTAGTCGCGCAATTGATTATGTCTATGTGATCGTTGCATGAAATTATAGTGAGTAATACTTATGCCGTGGTGATTTCGTGAATGGTTATTCATCTCTTGATTGTTTATCTTCTTCGTTACTCACTTCGTTCTTAATTTTAGTTACAAGCAATAGCAAATCATTACTCTAAACAACTCATTCAAATCCACAATTTCAAAATTTAAATTCTTTCAATAAACTTAACTTATAAGGCTTATAACCTATTCCTAATTACGACCACACTCCCTGTGGATTCGACCCTTACTTCTCTAGCTAATTAGTGGATTTAAGGATTAAATCAGCAGGTCACAACGACGGCCCGTAAGAATTTTGGCGCTGTTTCCGGGGAGTGTAACTGTAGTTTAGGTTTAAAGTTAGTTTGTTGCCTTAGTTTTAAGTAATTAGGTTTAAGATCTTTTCTTTGGTTATTTTTAGTCTTTATTTTATAATTATTAAAAATCAAATAAAAAACTTAAAATCCAAAAAGGTAATTGTAGTCCTCTACTTTACCACCAAAAATATTAGTTTAATTAAGTTTTTAATCTTTAATTAGTAATTTATTTAGTGTATGCACACATGTCGATCGGATAAAGGATTGCCGCTACAATTTGAACCTGAAATCGAAAAAGTAGCGAGATCGAACCGAAAGACTGTCAGGAGTCAAAATCAACAATTAATCATGGAGAATTTAAACGCACAAGAGGAAGAAATTCTTGATTTAGGAATTCCCGATTCAGAGATTCCTAATTTAGAAAGCCCTCCGATTTCGCCACGAAACCGTGATCAAGAAGTACCTGAGCGCATAGTTACTAGAATGGGTGATCTACCGAGACGTACGGTTGAGTCACATTACCGTCCAGGTGATGTGCCCGATCCGTCTCCAATTCATTATCCCGAAAACGAGAACGAACCCTAAGTTCGTCCTCAGTTATTCCAAATTCTTCCGATTTTTCGAGGGATGCCAAGTGAGGAACCCTATGAACATCTAGCTGAGTTCACAGCTATTTGTAAAGCAAACCATGTTCGAGGTATAACCACCGACGGTTTAAAACTACGATTATTTCCTTTTTCGTTAAAAGAGAAAGCAAAGAATTGGTTCGTATCCTTACCAACCAATTGCAATACAACATGGAATCAAATGAAACGAGAATTACTTAATGAATATTACCCCATTAGTAAAACAACCGAGAAAAGAAAGGAAACTACCAGATTTAAACAAAAAATGGGCGAACAATTCTACGAAGCGTTCGATCGTATGAACGAATTATTGAGAGCTTGTCCACACCACGAGGTACCCAAATGGATGCTTATCAAAACATTCTTTGATTGTGTGAGTCAAGAGAGTCATAATATGATTATAGCTGCCACAGGAGGCACATTATTAGGTAAAAAAGACGATGAAGCTTGGGAGTTGCTTAATCAACTCGGAAAAGGTCTTAAAGTCCAAGCTAGTTCTGAAAATAGTATAGGAGTTCAAGTTATGGGCATAGATAATGTCTGGAAACATGAGGTTAAAAGTGAGATTTCAGAATTAGGAAAGAAAATGGATCAATTAATGAAGGGTTTTTCAAACCCTAGTGTATCAATTAATTGTGTTACATGCGGAGATCCATCGCATCATTCCGAAGCATGTCCTCAAGTGCAATCCACTGAGGAATTTGCTAATGAAGTTTACAGATTTAGAACTCATCAAGAGAGGGATAATCCATTTTTGGAAACATACAATCCGGGATGGACAAACCATCCCAAGTTTCGATGGAAAAATGATCAATCTACCGATCATCAATCCAAACCAAGATATGAACCACCAAAGAGAGAATATCAATATGGTTCAACTTCAGCACCTAAGGATGAGCGATATTATAAGTCAGATCATCATGATCAACCACAATTCCAAGTAGAATTAAATATGACTTCTGGGCAGTTCGCAGAATTTGCTGAATTTATGAAACAACAATCAGCTATCAGTACTAAGACCATGGAGATGTTAACTCGCCAGATGGGTCAGATAGCTGAGTCGCTTACTAGGCGTGAGGAGGGGAAGTTTCCTAGCAATACTGTCCCCAATCCTTCACGTGCCCATCATCATAACAAAGATAAAAAACATGAGATTAACGAAGTTAATGAAATAGCTAAGATAACATTAAGGAGTGGAAGAGAGGTAGACAATAAAATAGAGATGCCTAAAGATAAAGAGGCAGAACAAGATACCGACACTGAAGTCGTGTATGAGGAGAAAGAGGATCCAAAGAAGAAAGAGGTTCCTAAGAAGGTTTCTTTTAAAGAACCAATTAAAGCAAATATTCCAACGCCCAAAGTTGGGGAGGCGAATAAGAGTCAGGATACTTCAATTCCTCCTCCTTATCCTGCTGCTTTAGAAAATCCAAAATCTTCTCCATACGGCAAAACAGGCCCACAACCGGAGGATCTTTGGGATTTATTTAATCAAGTTAAGATCAATATTCCTTTGATAAAGGCCATTTAATAGGTTCCATCTTATGACAAATTTTTAAAAGATCTCTATACTCAGAAAACAAAGTATAAGGTCTCGATCCCAAAGCAGATCAATCTAACTAAACAGCTGAGTGCAGCAGTTTCTAGTTCTCTACCTCCTAAGCTGAAAGAACCTGGATCACCATTGATTCCAGTGACAATAGGCAATGTGCAGATTAAGAAAGCATTGCTTGATCTTGGAGCTACCGTTAATATTTTACATGGAAACTTCTTTGATAAACATGATCTAGGTCAGTTACAGACAATTGATATTATCTTACAACTGGCTGATCGGTTAACCAAGTGAGCAAGAGGTATTTTATTAGATGTTATAATAAAAGTTGAAGATTTTTACTATCCAGTTGACTTCCTAGTATTGGACACCGAAAGTTCAATGGGAGATAATCAACCGGCCATTATCCTAGGCAGACCTTTCTTAGCACGATTAATACACAAATTAATTGTAGGACAGGAGCAGTGGATATTGCCTTTTGAAATAGGAAATTAAGACTGAATGTATTTAATGCTTCAAGTGTCTCAGCTATTGATTAAGAATGTTATCTTATAGACATGGTGGATGAACTTGCGCAGCAGCATAGTTCGTTAGTCAACACCAAACACGCTTCTGAGTTATTCTTTGCTGAGAATGAATTAGCCAAGTTAAATCATACTGAGTGTGATGAGTTCGAAGTAGTCATCGAATCCACACTAGAGTCAAAACAACCACCGTGGACCCATATGACTGAAAAATTACCTACTGATTTACCCAAGTCAGCCAAGCCTTCAATAGAGCAACCGCCTGTTCTAGAATTGAAGGAGCTGCCATCGCATCTGAAATATGCTTTTCTAGGTCATAATGACATGTTGCCTGTCATAATTTCATCAGATCTGACGGAAGAGCAAGAGAAAGCTCTATTGCAAGTGTTAGTCAAATATAAAGAAGCAGTAGGGTGGACGATAGCTGATTTAAAAGGAGTCAGTCCCACTTTGTGTATGCACCGAAGCATTACTGATCCAGAAGCTAAACCAGCTCGGGATGCACAAAGGAGGTTGAATCCTAATTTGAGAGAGGTAGTTAAGAAGGAAGTATTAAAATGGTTAGACGCTGGAGATATATATCCTATATCCAATAGTAAGTGTGTAAGTCCAACCCAAACCGTGCCTAAGAAATCAGGAATTACAGTAAGTAATACTGAAGAAGGAGAAAATATAACTACTTGCCCTGTAACTGGGTGGAGAGTTTGCATAGATTGCAAAAAACTTAATGCTGCTACTTCGAAAGATCATTTTCCGCTACCATTTATAGATCAAATAGTGGAAAAACTAGCAGGACAAAAGTTTTACTGTTTCCTTGATGGATATTCTGGTTACAATCAAATCCCAATCCATTCAGAGGATCAAGAAAAGACCACATTTACTTGTCCCTATGGCACCTTTTCCTACCGAAGGATGCCGTTTGGACTATGTAATGCGCCTGCCACATTTCAGCAATGTATGATGGCTATCTTTTCAGATATGGTGGGTGGTTCTCTTGAAATGTTTATTGACGATTTCTCCATATTTGATAAAACATTTGAAGATTGTCTGGGATATTTAGAAAAAGTCCTAAAAAGAAGCACTGAAACCAACTTAGTATTAGGTTGGGAGAAAAGCCATTTTATGGTAGATAAAGCAAAAGTTCAATTAATTTCCTCACTTCCACCCCCTAGCAATGTTAAAGGAATAAGATCATTCTTAGGCCACGCTGGTTTTTATCGGCGAATCATTAAAGATTTCAGTGAGATCTCAAGACTACTATGCAATCTTCGTTCAAAAGATATTGAGTTTAATTTTGATGATGCTTGTATGAAAGCATTTGAGAAGCTTAAATCAAAATTAACCGAAGCGCCAATTCTGCAATCTACGGATTGGTCTCAACCATTTGAGATCATGTGCGATGCAAGTATTATGCAGTTGGTGCTGGTTTAGGACAAATATTTGAGAAAAAGCCAGTGGTGATTTACTATGCAAGTAAAACCTTTAATGGGGCACAGATCAATTACACAACTACGGAGAAAGAGTTATTAGCTGTAGTGTTTGCCCTGGATAAATTCAGATCCTATATTTGGGGGGCAAAAGTAATTGTATACTCTGACCACAGTGCTTTAACACATTTGTTGGCAAAGAAGGATGCCAAGCCTAGATTGATTCGGTGGATTCTTATATTACAAGAATTTGATTTAGAAATTAAAGATAAGAAAGGCACAGAAAATGTTGTTGCCGATCATTTGTCAAGGCTTCAATTAATCCCAACAAACTCAACTGATCAAATCAGGGACTCCTTCCCTGATGAACAATTATTATCTGTATCTAAAATTCCCTGGTTTGCGAATCTAGTTAATTATTTCGTACCAGGAAGATTGCCAGAGCACTGGAACTCACAACAAAGAAAATATTTCTATGCTCAAGCAAGGCAATACATTTGGGATGAGCCTGATCTATTTAAAATAGGAGCAGATCAAATTATAAGACGATGTGTCCCTAACTCGGAACACGAAGATATTCTAAAACATTGCCATGCATATGCATGCGGTGGCCATTTCAGCGCAAATAAAACTGGCCACCGGATATTGCAGTGTGGGTTTTTCTAGCGCACAATATTTAAGGATGCATACAGGTTTGTTAAGGGATGCACAAGATGCCAGCAAACTGGTGGCATCGCTAAAAGAAATGAAATGCCTATGACCCCGATGTTAATCGTCAATATATTTGATGTATGGGGTATTTATTTTATGGGACCATTCCGTAAATCATTTGGATATGAGTACATCTTAGTTGCGGTGGATTATGTTTCCAAATGGGTCGAAGCAGAAGCTACACTCACTAATCATAACCGGGTTGTGTTTAAATTTGTTAAAAGAAATATTTTAGCACGACACGGTATTCCAAGGGCTATTATTAGTGACGGAGGGTCACATTTTAATAATCAGCATTTTGCTAAACTCCTTAAACCATATGTAATTAATCATAGAATAGCAACGCCTTATCATCCGCAAACAAGCGGACAAGTAGAGATCTCTAATAAAGAGATCAAGAGAATCCTTGAGAAAATTGTCAGACCTGATCGTAAAAATTGGTCTTAAAAATTAGAGGATGCTCTATGGGCATACAGAACAACATTTAAAACACCAATCTGTAGGTCCCCATACAGACTTGTGTATGGTAAGCTTTGCCATCTCCCAGTGGAATTAGAACACCGAGCTCTATGGGCAATCAAAACACTAATTTTAATTTACATGATGCCGGTGTTGATAGGAAATTCCAATTAAATGAACTGGAAGATTTTTGTAGAGAACCCTACGAAAGCGCTAGAATTTATAAAGAGAAAACTAAGGTTTTCCACGATAGAATGATTAAAAATAAAATATTTACCAAAGGAAATAAAGTTTGGTTATTTAACGCAAGACTTAGATTATTTCCTGGTAAATTCAAAAGTAACAGGTCCATATATTGTAACGAATACCTACCCACACGGTGCGGTAGAAATACATGACCTAAAAGGTGGTGAGCCATTCAAAGTAAATGGACATAGACTTAAATTATATGTTTAATAGGCCAACAATAATATGTTAGCATTTGAGATCATCAGACTACAAGATCCTAAGGTTAATTAATTAGTTTAGGAGCAGTACGTCTGGATGAAGACGTAAAACTTAACGGTTTCTGGGAGGCAACCCAGAATTACTTGATTATTTGAATTTTATTATTTTTTAGTGTGTTTATTTGCTTATTTGTGTTACTTGTGTGTACCCAATTAAAATGGGGAGGATTCATCCTCTTGAACTTGGTTGTGTTTAGTAATTAGGATTTAAATTAAATAATAAGACCCCACATCAGAAAAATAAAAATTTAAGCACGTAACAGAATTATTTTTACCCAATAACACGACCGTAAGTTGGGGAGAATACCCGTAAAAATCAAAAAAATAAAGAAATAGGGTTCCAAGACCAGTGCACGGCCCAGATCGCAAATCCAAAGGCCCGGGCGCAGGGGGGGGGGGGGGGAGGGTGGGGGGGGGGGCTGCAGGTTTGCGCTTGCCCAGCGGCTTGATGCGCTCAAAATCGTATAAAAATGGCAGTGATCATTTCCATAAGTTCAAAACCCTAATTCCAGTTCCAGAGGACGGCGATTTCGAATTTCTAAAAACATCAAAAATTCATATTTTCTACGTCACTTCTTTGATCCAACGCTTGTTTATCACTAAGGTTAGCAAGGTATACTCATTAGAATCCCTTAAACTTTATTTTACATCAGTTTCACTACGTTTTATCACGCATGCATGAATTGAGTTTTTGGGAATTATATGTTTTTTATAGAAAAAGGGTTATTAATAATTTTCAAATGATCATTTAATAAATATAAAATTATTTTTGCAAAACTTTTGTAAAAATCATGCATTTTTCCATATTTATTATAAATTATAAACTTTTTGTTGTAAAAGGTGATATTTTTATTGACTATTTAAAGTTCATGCATTTGATAGGATTAGATTGGGCTCACATTGTTGGTGAGACTTAGGATTAGTTAATTATTATTGAAAAAGGGTGTTAAAATTATCATGCATTATTTATATAAAAACCCCACATTTTTAATCCTTGTTTTATTTGCATTATTTTTAGATGTCAACCCAATATCATACAAACGGTAACCGTCCAGGAACCTCCCAAAAACCTAGAATGAGAACCCACGACCCTGGGGGGGGGAGGAGGGCTGCAGGTCTGCGCTTGCCCTGCGGCTCGATGCGCTCAAAATCTTATAAAAATGGCAGTGATCATTCCCATAAGTTCAAAACCCTAATTCCAGTTCCAGAGGACGGCGATTTCGAATTTCTAAGCCTAAAAACATCAAAAATTCATATTTTCTATGTCAATTCTTTGATCCAACGCTTGTTTATCGCTAAGGTTAGCAAGGTATACTCATTAGAATCCCTTAAACTTTATTTTACATCAGTTTCACTACGTTTTATCACGCATGCATGAATTGAGTTTTTGGGAATTATATGGTTTTTATAGAAAAAGGGTTATTAATAATTTTCAAATGATCATTTAATAAATATAAAATTATTTTTGCAAAACTTTTGTAAAAATCATGCATTTTTCCACATTTATTATAAATTATAAACTTTTTGTTGTAAAAGGTGATATTTTTATCGACTATTTAAAGTTCATGCATTTGATAGGATTAGATTGGGCTCACATTGTTGGTGAGACTTAGGATTAGTTAATTATTATTGAAAAAGGGTGTTAAAATTATCATGCATTATTTAAATAAAAACCCCACATTTTTAATCCTTGTTTTATTTGCATTATTTTTAGATATCAACCCAATATCATACAAACGGTAACCGTCCAGGAACCTCCCAAAAACCTAGAATGAGAACCCACGACCCTAGGGGTATCCGTTTTGAAAAACCACTTAATGTGGAATTCCCTGAAATTCCACCAAATACTAACAATGGTAAACCCCCTAGGTTTCTCATAGAGCGTAGCATAAAAGAGTGTGATTTTTACAATTTTGAAATTTTGGAGTGTTTTGAGAGCCTAGGATGGGCTAAAGCTATACAATGGGAACTTCCATAAATCCACACTAGTTTGGTCCAACAGTGGTTCGCCACAATGCATAGAAATGAGAGGTCTGAAGAACACAATTTCGAGCTAGTGGGAAGGGTAGGAAATAAAGAGGTGTTAATCTCTAGAGAAAAATTATATGAAGAATTTTTAATTTACACTGAAACACCTCGTCCTATGGAATTCTGGACACTGTCTAATACCCAGGGGGATAGAATGCGTACAGTTAACAAATGGACTAATCAATGGGATCAAATGATAGCAACCGTTTTTGGAATTTCAATTAGAGCTGCCCGGACCTATACCGCCTTCAACAGAGGTGATTTATGCCCTTTAGCCAAAGTTATTTTCAAGTTTGTTATCTTTAACATACTTCCGCGTCATCAAGACACCACATATGTAAAACCACAAGAGATTCTAGTAGTACACGCATTAATGACTGGACAGCCGACAATATCCTTAGGGTACATTATCATGCAAAATTTGTGGGAATGCCATGTCTTAGGCCAAGGGATAAGTTACCCCCATTGTAGGATGCTAACCAAATTATTCATAATAGAAAAGACTGTGTCTGAGGATTTTCCCATACAAATCCTTAACCCAAATACCTTATGGTTTACAAGATTTGCGATGGTAAGGCTAGTTTTTTAACGTTCCGAGAGGATTTCCAAATTCGTTGTCCAAAGTCTACTAAAGTAACCCAAATCCCTTTCAAAGCCCCAAAACATGTACCTGAAAGATATAATAATAAAGGAAAAACACGAATGGAAGTTGATGAAGATGATCAGAGGCCGTGGAAGAGGGTCGAGACCGTTGATCTTATTTGGGATCAAGTGCAGAAGTTGAAGGAAACAGTTGGAGGTTTAGTAAACGCAAACAACATTTTAATTAAGGAGATCCATCTGCTTCGGGAAAATCAAAAGAAGAATGAGCAATTGTTTAACACGCACTCAGACTGGCTCACCAACCCTCAGATCACTATCGGAGAGTTTGAAGAAACCGTCACTTCTCAGACCGAATGATGAATTTTATAATTATTTGAATATTTATTTTAATTACCTGTGCTAAAACATTGAGTATGGTTTGTATTTTATTATTTTTTTTCTGATGTGGTGGTTTGGTTTGTTTATTTATGTTATTTGGATTGTAATAGTACTTTATTTTAATTTTAATTTAAAAGTGTGATGTTTATTTAAGTTGCATTATAAAAATTGAATTTTGTTTGTTTTATTATTCGTCTAATTTTAATTATTTTGAATAAGGAATATGTACCGATCTATCTTTCTATGTTCTTAACCGATAAATTCATGTTGATCTGACGAGGACGTCACAAAAGTCTAAGTTGGGAAAGGTAGGTTATAATGATAAAATTAATTAATTAATTTAGCCTTCACAAAAACAAATTTTAGACTACATTCCATATCAAAAATTGGAAAGATTTACAGCCCCGCGTAGCAAAACAGTAAAAAATTGAAATTTCAGCAGAGTTGGGCGCAAGGGGGCGCAGGCAGGCGCTGGCCCAGTGTCCCGTCGAGTTCAAAATCATTTTTGAACCCCAATTCACCATTTTCACAACCCTAGAACAAAAAACCACGGTTGGGTGTGCGGCTCTCTCCCAAAAACATCATTTTTGTGCCAAAAATTTGCAAATTTAAGCTCCAAAACACCTACATTTTCTAAATTATCAAAGATCTAGGTTAGAAATCACCTCTTTGTGGGTAATTTCATCCATTTTTAAGATTTTTGGGTAGAGAAAGTGTGGAAGAAAAAAGCTAGATTTGTATCAAGTAAAGCTTCCAATCACCAAGGTTAGTGTTTTTATTGAGTTATTGCAACTTATTTCATACTTTTTGAGACATTCATTACGGCCGCCATGTTCCCTACCTTGATTTTTAAGGAAGTTGACGAAGGGTTCGAGATATTCGACAAAGAGACAAATAAGTCGTATATCGAGGACTATATAGAGGATGAGAGGAGAGAGAGAGAGAGAGAGAGAGAGAGAGAGAGAGAGAGGAGAAAGCCGCCAATGAGGCGGAAGTTCGGCATTATAAGCCAAACCTAGGTGCGTCTACCTCGCGCAGTCGAGATAATGATAGTATGATTTTGACCGCATGATGAGGCGGATTGAGGATATAGCCGTGGGTCAGGTGAGTTCCGAGAGGATGTGACCCAGAGACTAGATGAGATGAATGGGCGTATGACCCATATTTTTGATAGGGTCGATCACTTAGTGGGTCGGGTAGATCAGTTACACGATGGGCAGAGAGCCCTGGCATATCAAAGTGCCTACTACCAGCACCATGACTGGGCATACTGGGAGGGAGTCCGAGACCACGAGGACTCCATGGCCGGTATGCCATATCAGTCTTATGAGGATTACACAATGCCCGATTATCAGGCCTATAACCCTGCCATAGATACTTATCAGCACTATCCGGTGCATGGCAGGCAGGACCTCCCAGACCCGATGCCTCCTCATTTGGTTCCGCCGACTGCACAGTTCACCCATGGCCAGAACCCGTGTACCGACTTCTTCAACAGCGTCTTCGGTCCCCCTCCGCCGCCTCCTCCGTTTGAGTGATCGGGTACTACCTTTCCTTATTCTTTACTTTTCTGTATTTTATTTTATTTTATTTTGTTATGCTTTTAATTTCTTTATCGTAATTTCATTCTTAGTTCTTAGCCGAGTCCTATTTAGAATTTAGAATGTTTATATAGTTTGTCATTCATTCCCCAATTGAGTTTTGTTTTCCGATCAGGCCGTGGAACATGATGATACTTAGAAAATACATGTGCGAGGAAATTGGCTAGTGTTGACAGGATAATTTATAATTTAGGAAAGGTCGTAGTAATAATTAAAATTTTTTGCCATGTAAAATGAATTCAAGTACGTTAAAATTTATTTGGGCTTAAATATAAGTAATGTGTCAAAAGATTTTGGAAACCCATGCAATAAGGGGGAGAACTTAATCATGTTTCAGCCTCAAAAGTAATTTAATTGTAGTCTAGATAGTTCGGGAAATTAAGTCCGTATGGGTACCACTCATGTGTAATCCCCTAAAACCATTTGACCGAAATCTCGTTACATGGACCATCTAGCTAATATAGTGAAAAGAAAATAGATAGAAGCATGGTTTTAAAAAGAAAAATTTGTTGTAAACATGCAAAGAGTAAAAAGATGGTCGGAAGACCCCCATGTTTTAAATATTGTAACCTTGAGCTAAAATGGTATTTTCAAAAGTGAGATACATTATATAAATTATAAGAGAAGTATATTTTGACTGAAAATGTCTTCAACTTACGTGTTAAGAATTTCAATGCATTAGTACGAAGGCTAGCTTGACATAAAATTCCTAGACTCACTGCCAATTCTTGCTCGTTACTTAGTTAGTTCTGATTCCAAAAGCTTGTTCGGGGACGACCAAGAGTAAAGTTGGGGAGATTTGATTAGTCTATAATTTATATGGTTTCTGAGTCATATTATGATCATTTTAAGCACCGATACTTCGTAAATTCCATATTATTACTCCAAGTTTGTATTGCAGGGCCAAGATGATAAAAAGAAGCAATCCGAGAGAATTCAGAGCAAATCGGGCTAAGTGGGGCACAGGCCTGCGCCACCTTACGCTCCACATAGCGCCCAAACTGTCCAGATACGTTCCAACACACGCCAGTTAAACCCTAGCTGCATCCGGGCGCAAGGGGCGCCGGCCTGCGCTGGTGTGGTGCCAAATCGTGTTTTTCAACCCTGGAAACCCTAATCTCGATTCCCTATAAATAAGAGTGAAGTGGCAGCTTTGGAGAGGAGTCCCGACGTGTGTGCAAATGTTCCGAAGCTCTGCCGAGTGGATTTACGATACAAGAACGAGGACGGTGGTTCGCAAGCTACCCAATGGCTCAAATCTGTGATTGTGACGAGCATACGATGAGCGGCTAATCCCGTTAGCCGATTGTAACAACCCAGCTTTTATCTAAGTCTTTTATTTCATTTCTTTGATCTAAATAATGTAAATTTAATTACATTATTAGTATGTAATTTAATTAAGCTCAAAGATTATTTAATTAAGTTATATTTTGTTATAAAATTAGTAAGGATGATTAAAATAAAGAGATTGTAAAATACAAAAGTTTAGTGGGTTAAATAGAAAATATAACCAAAGATAATATAAAAACCTTAAAAATGATCATTTAAGATCATTAAACACCATTAACTCTCTCTCTCTAATCTCTCTCTAAACTCACGGCTAACTTCACCAATTCCTCAAACTTGTTCATTTAATTACATTCAATTGAAGAATCAAGATCAAAGAAAGTACAACAATCATCAAATAGCAAGAATTTGAGGTAATAACTTCTTTTAATTTCGAAATATATGTAGTTTGGTTCGGTTTTGTGTATAACCGAAACCAAAGAATTAAAGTGAGAAATTTGTTGGTTGCATGTTAGAAATGTTGATAGATAATGATGAATTTAAGTTAATAAAAGTGATAGAAACCAGAAATTGTGATTAGATTGTCCAAAAATGATGAAATCGGAACTTTTATGAGAAATTTGTGTTCTTGACAAGAATTATCATTTTTGGAGGATCTTGATCAAAATATGATGTTATTGATAGGGAAAAATGTATAAAATCAACCCTAATATGATAATATATCTAAATATTACATTGCATGTTAATTATAAATAAGTTTTGTGAAATTTATGTAAAAATTCGTATGAACATACTCAAGAACACCAAGAACAAAATTTCTGGAAAATATAAGTAAGGATCCGAATTCGGTGGAACCGAATTCGGATGGTGCTATTTCGGATTATATGTTTCGGACTCTACAAATTCGGATATTAGCATTTCGGATCTTGAATGATCCGAATTCGGTGCCCAATTCGATTATGATCCTAATTTTGGATAAGGTGCTCAATTCGGATATTGTTATAATTCGGATGCGTGATCCGAATTTGGATGGTTGTTAATTCGGTCTTATGAACAATTCGGAAGAAACCAATTTCGGTCCTATATCCGAATTCGGATGATGGTTTGGTCCGGATTCGGATGGTCCCCAATCCGGGTGAATCCGAAATTGTGTAATCCAAAACCCAATTTTTATGTATTTTGATATTTCAATTAAATAATGATTTTTATGCATATGCTTTTAGTTATATATATATATATATATATATATATATATATATATATATATATATATATATATATATATATATATATATATATATATATATATATATATATATATATATATATATATATATATATATATATATATATATAGAAAGCTTTTGAGGATTTTATGAAACAAAGAATATAAAATAAATGAAAGATTGAGAAGATTATCAGTTATCAGAATCAGATAGAATTAAAGATTTTAATGACCAAAAGATGATGAAATTTCATGATAATGATGATGATATTGACATGAGATTTATATGATATAATTCTGGACAGGTTCAGTGAAATTCTGAACATAAAGACAAAGATTTAAAAGATTTAAAGCGGGTCAAAGACTTGATTTGACAGAGAACAGAATTGACAAAGATAAAAACCCTGAGATAACTCAGGTGGCAGATTTTTATATCTGTTTAATAAAGACCCAGATCTGTGAGTTATAGATATTCATATTGAACATGTTTAAATTCCGATTGAGATATATTGTTGATGTTAGATTTATTGACATTCATTTTATCAGCTGGATTGAGACCTGTACACACCAAGGTTGGGTGTTGCCCAGAGAATCATGATAGCTATTTGATTATCATTTTATATTGTATTTAAGATTTCTTCAGACATTGCTTTATGATTCATTGGTATCATGACTTATATGACTTAAGCTTTCATTATTGATCAGACATTTGATAGATTTATTCAGCTTGACTAGCCCTGATGGTCTATTGTTCTAGACCTGGCTATTTCACCAGTTCTTATGGACTTGGTAATGACCTCCGATGTTCCGCCATATTGACTTACTGGTAGCTAGCCCAGTATGTGGCTGATCCCCACGATTTAAGCGTGAGTGTAGCCTGAACATCATCCAATTCTTTGATTCTATATCTCAATCATGAGGGCTGTAGCGGCAGCCAAGACATATCACGCTAAGACTGATGATCCGCTTGACACGCATGTTAATATTGAAAATCTATAAACTCACTAAGCATTGCTTACAGTTGCTGCATTATAATTTTACAGGTAAAAGCAAAGGAAAGTCACCTGCTGGACCTAGCTCTTAGGTCTATTAACGGTCAAGACAGAAGTATCATAGACCACTACACAACAAATCCTCTTGGTACTGATTGGAAGACAGCAATTGTTGTGGATTTTGGGTAGATTTAATATGATTCTACGATGTAATGACTAGATTAGATGTTACCCTTTTATAACTTTAATTTGAAATATGTAATCAATGTTTAACTTAAATCCTAATTTGTATGTACATGTAATTTTTAATTCCGCAATTAATTACCCTATCTTAGTATGATTGATATCGTATTGCATGATGTGGGACCTAGACTCGTGACTACCGCCCCGCAAGGGGTGGTCTTCACACCGATTGCGGAGGATCTACGGCTAAGGTTACTTTTCTTTATTTTCTTATGTTTCGATATATTCGTATTGAGCTAGATCTATTATGTGTATGCAAATGATAAACATTTGGCTATGATTATGATTATGTGTTGCGATTGGTAAAAGCAAGATAGTTTATAGTGGTGTTATTATTCGTGCTGAGTCCATTAGTTTAGGGATTAAGACGAGTATTAATGTTGCATATTCTATGCCGAGAGTTATTGGTTAAAATACATTTGATTAATTTAGTCGCACAATTGATTACGTCTATGTGATCGTTGCATGAAATTATAGTGTGTAATACTTATGTCGTGGTGATTCCGTGAATGGTTATTCGTCTCTTGATTGTTTATCTTTTTCGTTAGTCACTTCGTTCTTAATTTTAGTTACAAACAATAGCAAATCATTACTCTAAACAACTCATTCGAATCCACAATTTCACAATTCAAATGCTTTCAATAAACTTATCATATAAGGCTTATAACCTAATCCTAATTACGACCACACTCCCTGTGGATTCGACCCTTACTTCTCTAGCTAATTAGTGGATTTAAGGATTAAATCGGCGGGTCACAACTACGGCCCATCAATGAGTCTAACATCGAAAGATAATGAATGTTTAGTAATAAATTCTAATGCTTGTTTGAAATATTCATTTTTGGAAACTTTCGCCGTATGTCCTACTTTTTTAGACGTCAAGTGCCTGAAATGAATACATTGCAACATAAACATGTTCCATATCCTGAGAAACGTGTTAGGAAAAAGAAAACTAAAAACAGTGCATCATCGACCCTTTCAAAAAACAAAGCATGTAATCCGCCTAAGGTCAAAACAAAGGCAAATAAAATATCTCCCAAATCAAAGGCGATTTTATCGCCTAGGGTTTCAAATCCAGTTAGTCCCACATTCAAATGGGTGCCAAAAAGTTTTGCATCGAATCCACACATAAATGCAATATGGGTTCCAAAATCTATCAATGTAATATCTGAAACTAGAACTCCTAACCAGACAGGACCCATTTTCCAATGGGTACCCAAAATACTATGATTTGATGCAGATGGTTCTTGGGTACTTCAGATTAAAACATGTACCTCAACAGATGGCTTCTAGTTAATTCAGACTAGAACCTGTACTACGGTGATAGGGTTTCTATGCTTCTTCGTACAAAAGCGATGTGTTTGGCTCCTGTGCACTCAGTTCAGGATTCGTACAAAACTCGACATGTTTTTTGAACAATTTGGTTCAAAACATGGTTTGGATATCATTTTAACATTACCATCATGGATCTATTTTACCTGTTCATCAATATAGTTACGATGTCACATTTTTTAACACAATTTTACTCTCAGGTAAACTTCATATGGTATATGGACTCGGGTTGCTCCAAGCATATGACTGGGGGGAAAAGAGTTGCTAACCAACATAGTCGAACAACATTACGAAACGAATAGATTTTGGAATGAAAATCACGCTCAAATCAAATGATACAATGATTTAGTCCTAAAAAACATAGTCATCAAGGACGTTGACTATGTAGAAGGGTTGTCTCATCACTTGTTTAGCATAGGACAATTGTGTCAAAAAGGTCTGGAAGTGACTTTTAGGGCCAAAAGTTGTAGTGTCAAGAGCGATGATGGAAAATAAATTTTATTCGTTTCCCGTAGCTCAAACCTCTACCCCATAGATGTTGCTAAGCTAAGAGTGGAAGATAGCATCTGTCTATTGTCCAAAGCATCCTCAAATGAATCATGGTTATGGCGTAGACGACAATCACATATGAATTTCGAGAACATGAACAAGCTGGCATCAAAGCAACTAGTAAAGGGACTCCCTAAACTACGCTACGAAAAGGATCATCTATGTGGGGATTGTGAGAAGGGAAAGATGAAGAGATCTTCTAACAAACTAAAACTCGAAACGTCAACAAATAGAGTTTTGGAGTAGCTACATATGGATTTATGTGGATGATGCATACACAAAGTAAAATTGGTAAGCGATATGTGTTGGTTATCTTTGACGACTACTCACGATACACCTGGGTTTAGCTCTTGCGATCCAAGGACGAGACTGCTCAAGAGATCATAGATTTCATTAAGAGTGTTGAGACGCAGCAACAAGTATCTGTACAATCAGTCAGATCTGACAATGGCATGAAATTCAAGAATTTGGTAAATTAGGATTTCCTACAATCTAAACTCATCCACCATAAATTCTCTACCGCTCGAACACCTCAACAAAACGGTATAGTTGAAAGACGAAATTGTACACTTGTAGAGGCTGCTCATACCATGCTCAACTACTCAAAGCTACCACCATTCTTGTGGGGAAAAGTCGTGTCTGCTGCCTGCAACACACAGAATCGCTCGATCATTCATAAGCGCTTCAAAAAAACTCCCTATTACCTTTACTTAAATAAAGTTTCTTATATCAAACACTTACGAGTTTGTGGTTGCAGGTGCTACGTGTTGAAAGACAAGGACAACCTCGGGAAGTTCAACAAGAAAGCGGATGACACAATTTTTATTGCATACTCATCCAATTCAAAGGCATATTGTGCGTATAATACTCGTACCAGGACAGTCAATGGGAGTGTGAATATGAAATTCAATGAAATGGCTGAAATAGCTCCTGAAGTTGACCAATCGGGACCAGAAATTACTCCCATGTCTGGAGATTCCTCTATCTCAATTTCTTTTTTCTCATCCGATTTAATAAATTTATTTGATCCCTTTCATGTTAAATTTTTCGATCCTAATGTAAATTCTTCTTCTATTTCATCTCCTGCAAATAATACAGATTTCTTCACACTCAATAGTTCCACTACCATCATCACAATCACCACTTTAATCAACATCATCTTCATTGCCTTCATCTTCTTCCACACATATACCAACTGTTGAGGCTACTCCATTTTTACCCTTCCATATCGTAACAAATATTATCACGTTAGAAGACTCAACCAAAACTGAACCGGAACCAGTGGTACCTTGACTTGAGACCATCGAACAAAACACTTCATCCATTCGCATACTATCCACTGAGTTACCTTCATGTTCTCCCATCCCACATGAATAGAGATGGACCCGAGATCACCCAACCGAACAAATTTTTGGTGATCTGACAACTGGGGTTCATACTCGAAGAACATCTACTAATGAACGTCTCTTTGCGTCATTCCTTAGTATGATAGAGCCTGCCTGTGTGGATGAAGCTTTGAAAGACCCTGATTGGCTTGAGGCTATGCAAGAAGAGCTCAACCAGTTTGAACAACTAAGGGTATGGAGATTAGTGTCCAAGTGTAAAGGTCGAGCTATCATATGGATAAAATGGATTTTCAAGAACAAACTAGATGAAAATGGTATAGTGGTGAGAAACAAGGGGAGGCTAGTCACTAAAGGTTACCGACAACAAGAAGGCATTGACTATGACGAGACCTTTGCTACGGTTGCACGGATTGAAGCTATTTGAACCTTTCTGGCATTTGCGGCTCACAAGGACTTCAAAGTGTACCAAATGGACGTCAAGACCGCCTTCTTAAACGGTGAACAAAACAAGGAGGTCTACGTTGAACAACCACAAGGCTTTGGTGATGCACATAAACTGGACCATGTGTATGTGCTAGATTAAGCTCTTTATGGTTTAAAACAAGCACCCCGAGCTTGGTATGACAGTCTTGCAAACTTTCTTACTACTGCTGGATTCAGTATAGGTGCAATGGACACAACGTTGTTCACTAAAAAGGAAGGCCCACACACAATGTTAGTCAAAATTTATGTAGACGACATTATATTTGGATCTATAGACCCTAGGATTTGTAAGGAATTTTCAACCCTCATGGAGTCCAAGTTTTAGATGAGTATGATGGGGGAAATGAATTTTTCCTCGGATTACCAGTCAAACAACGTGAGGATGAGATTTTTGTGGACCAGTAATAATACACTCTTGACATTCCCAAGATATAAAGGTTAGACTCTTGCACGGCTATCGCAACTCCCATGGCTTCAAACTGTAAGTTGGACACTGATCCTTCTTGGAATAGTGTCAATAATACAACTTATAGAGGGATGATCGGTTTGTTACTATACCTTACAACCAGTAGACCGGATATAATATTTTCCACATGTCTTTGTGCTCGCTTTCAGGCCGACCCGAAAGAATCACACCTCACTGCGGTTAAATGTATTTTGTATCTCTAGGGTTCACCCGAGTTTGGTCTATGGTATGCAAAGGGAACCAATTTCGATCTTACTGCCTTTTTAGATGCTAACTTTGCAGGTTGCCGAGTAGATCGTAAAAGCACATCAAGTGGAATTCAGTTCTTGGGTGACAGACCAGTGAGTTGGTTTTCCAAAAAGCATAACTGTGTTTCCACATCCATAGTCGAGGCTGAGTATGTAGCAGCTGCAAGTTGTTGCTCTCAGATGTTGTGGATGAGGAAACAGTTGCGTGATTATGGATTTTTTCTTAATAATATCCCAATTTACTGTGAAACCTGAAGTGCGATTGCTATATCTTGCAATCATGGGCAATACTCAAGAACAAAACACATAGACATCATGTATCACTTCATTAAAGACCATGTAGAAAAAGGGACAATTGAATTTTATTTTCTAGGCACGAAGTTTCAACTTGTTGGATATGTTTACTAAGGCTTTAAATGATCCTTGTTTTCGGTCCTTAGTATCTCACATTGGCATGTCAAATCCGCACACTAATTTATTTTCAGATATTTCTTAAATAATTCTATTTGAAAATTATTATCATAATAAAATTGAAACTTATTTATTTCATAAATATCAGTTAGTTTAATTCAAGGGACATGTGACAAAATTATATTCTGTGTTCTTCTATCTATATACGTGTTTAATTTTGGTGAAACTGACAATAACTATGTGTAATGATCATATTGTGTGGGAAGCTAAAATATCCAGGTTTGTCGGGCTTTCTTCGGTTTATCGGGGTAATGTTTTTCTATAATAAAGGATAAACATTCTTTTGAGGGGGAATCTTTTTTTCGCTACAAGTTTTCACAACTTGTGTAGGTCCTAAAAGGTTTCCTAAGTGTCTTTAGATTAATTGTAGAGGGGGTGCATACAATTTATCCTTTATCACACATATTTTCTCAATGTTTGTATGTATATATTAACAATTGTTAAAATAACAAACAGGTTTGGATTGCGGAAAGATCCAAACAGAGATTGTTAGGAACAAATATATAGAGATGAAAACAATTATAATTTTAACTTTAGGGACTAGATTTGTCAATTCTAGAAAGTTTAGTTTAGGTGTATATAAATAAATTCTAAGGAATTTGTTTAGAGACTTTTGCCATATTTCTTTGTATTTCACATTGAGAGCAAAGTCAATCATT
This sequence comes from Centrapalus pauciflorus, assembly GCA_020465985.1. Lineage (NCBI taxonomy): Eukaryota > Viridiplantae > Streptophyta > Magnoliopsida > Asterales > Asteraceae > Centrapalus > Centrapalus pauciflorus. The sequence continues at coordinate 243,037 of JAANYP010007846.1, read as the reverse complement.
TTCATAAAAGAGAATTTTGTGTTAATGTTGTGATTCACCTAGATCTGTTATTATCAATTGGTATCAGAGCCTAGGGGGTGAATCAATCTGATATATACAATTGATTTATTCTAATTTTTATTGTTTTATTGAGTTTTTTCTCGAAAATATATCAAATCTGAAAATCTCGTGTCATTTTTTATATCATGGATGTTTGAGCTTCAAATTGTGATCGAGTATTTAGTTTAAGAAGACAAATCCATTAATATAAGTATCACGTCTTATCTCAAAATACACAGAAAGTATTTGGGGATTCTCTGATTTTTAAAGAAGTGTGATCCTGAGGTTTTTGGTGGATTTTAGGTTTTTAATCGGGAATTGGCAAAAGTGACTTCACAAAAGTTGTTTCTACTATCAAAACGAGCCTTTGTTGTGATTCGTAGATCAATTCATGAAATTTAACAAAATTAGTGGATTTGAACTTAATTCAGTTCAAAACTGTAGAATCTCGGGAAAAACTACACTTTTAGTGTTGTTCGAGTTTGTTCAAGTTCCATTCGAGTTTTATCATTTGCATTTCGAGTTTTATCACTTGTTCTCTGACATTTATCTAGCATTCTGCGAGTTTGATCAAGTGTTCTTCGAGCTTTCTCAAGTGTTCTGCGAGTTTTACCAATAATTCTTCGAGTTTTACCAAGTCAATTTTGAGTTTGATCAAGTTTCATCCTATCAAGTTTCATCCGAGTTTGATCAAGCTTCATCGGAGTTATACAAAGTGTCACTCGAGTTTTATCAAGAGTTGTTCGAGTTTTATCAAGTATCATTCGAGTTTCAGTCTTCAGTCTTCATTATTCGAGATTCATGTTTCATTAATCGAGAATCATCTTTTACAAATCGAGATTCATTCTTTACTATTCGAGATTTAAGACATATCATTCGAGATTCAAGGTTTTATCATTCCACATTTATTGTATGACCTTTACTGCTTAAATTGACCATAACTTTTGATTGGAACATCGTTACAAGGCTACCAATCCGGGCAATCGACTCCAGAAAGAAGTTACAGGCATTTTTCTGTAAACAAGTTGAAAAATCAACGTCCAAAAGTCAATTCGGAGCTGATTTTCACCAAGTCATCAAGCACAGATATATCTTTCAGAGCTTCAACATTGGATTTCTATCCTCAAATAACCTTTAACTTGTGATATTTTCTGAGCTTAATTGGATTCCCTTCAATTTCCACAAATCTACTCAGAATGAATCTAACACTGATTTTTGTGAAGTACATATTGAGGAGATGAAGCTAGAATTACTCAAACTCCAAAAGGCTTCTGAAAAGAAGTTTGGTAGACAGTTATCATCAAAGAAGCACAAACCTGAAAAACAGAACACGAAGAATATTTCTCCGTGCTTTATGGCTGCAACTGAAGAGCTTGTTGATGTAACTGTACAGTTGAAGGAATTTGAAGTAAAGTTGAAGAATGTGACAAAGCTGGCTGAACAAACAGATGTTAAACTACAAGACGAGAAGAAGGAGGTAGTTTCCCTGGAACTTAAACTTGTAAATGAACATGATCAGGAGTTGCATCTCACAGCTGAGAATTCTAAGTTGATTTAGAAGATTAAATTGTTTGAAAATCAAATGACTGATCTTGATTCCATTTCAAAGTTAATATCATCTGAAAAGTCTGAGCTGATTGCAAAACATACTGAATCTGAACAGATTCGTAAGAAGAATTACGATATTCTTGTTCAGTTAAATACAGATAAAGCATTTGCTTTAAATGATGTCACAAGATTGAAAGAAGAAGTTTTGAATTTTGAAGATAAACAAAAGGTTATGAATTCTGAGAATCATATTCTTATAGTGAGAATGTTTGGATTATCAAACGAATTTGAAGATTCAAAACGAGAGAATTTTCATAATGCAAATCAAGTAAAATATCTTTTGCCTGAACGATCTAAGTTTGTACAAGAAACTTAAAGGTCTTGAAGAAACACTTTCAAAGACAAATCATTCTGTTCAAAGTTATGTTTCAAAAAAATCTGAAGAATTTTTTTCTCTTGAAAAGAAGTTCTCATTAACTAAAGAGTTACTTGAGAAGGAAAGAAATGAGTTCTTACTTAAAGAACAATATCTCAAAGCGAAACTTAAATCGTTTGAAGATGAATGAAATTCATATTTGGTCATTATTAAAGGATTAGAAGATCAAATATTTCATATTTCTAAACAATTTAATGTTTCCACTTCTTCAAATGAATCAGAGGTTAAGGATTCTAATGTTTGTTTATAACATAAAGATGATCATTCTAATTTATCTTTAGAAAATGAAAAGAATATATTTAAAACTCCTAAGTTTGATTTGTTTTCAGATCTTCAACTTAAATAACTTTTAAAGGCAATCAAAGGCAAAGATAAAGTAGTTGAAAAATTTCCGGTCAAGATTTACCCTGGTGAATCATCGAAATCAAAGTTTTCAAAAGTTTCTAACAATACTGGTTATTCTTCTCAGCAGAAATCTTCCGAGAAAAATACCAAGTATTATCAGAAATAGGCTAGCGCCGGACAGATTTTTAGAAAGAAGAGTTTGCATATTCTGTTTGTTCAGATATAAGTTTCTTTCATTAATAAGATATTCAAATTTATCATTCTAAAAGAAATTTGCTTCCTGAGTTAGAAAAAAGAAAAGAAATATGTTCTGCAATGGGTACCTAAACCTACAATGAAATGGTTACCTAAACCCATATTGAAATGGTTACCCAAGAGCGCTAACAAATCTGGATTCAAATCTATTTGGATGCCAAAGACATCTTAATTTTGCATGAAGAGGTTTCTAGTTCATTCGGACTAGAACCCAGACTTCATTGGAAATGGTTTCTGTATACATCAGGGTTCGGTTTTCACTCATATGGCTTCTTCTCATAATAGAGCAGAACCCGTACTTCATCCATATGGCTTCTATATACTTCATTTGGAACCTACACATCTGTGCAAAGTTTAAAAAGGCTTTCACTTACATCAGACTGAAACCCGAGCTTCCGCAACAAAGACTTTTAATCACTTCAGATTAGATACCGATTCTGAACGATGAATCTTTCTGAAATTCCTGTACGGAATTCAACTCTGAAGCTGTATTGACAAAGAGGGGGTTTTATTTTAAAAATTTTTGCTCCTGATATATTTTCTATGAGTTGACTAACTTTGTGTACTTATTTCCACGGGGAGTTTCAGATGCACTGTGACGACGATATCTTTTTCACAAAGTTGTGTGCAATTTTTTATTGAAATATTTTTGTACACGCATAAAGAGGTTTTGAGCTGAAAAGAAAGTTTTATTTCCATATAGACAGAGTATATCATTGAGGTTAATTCTTTTAATCTCTTTGATATTCATAATCTCATTGCTTCTGAGATTCTCTTCGTTATTCTCCCATGCATTCTTAATTCTTCCAATTCATTCATACTGAATTCTCCCTTAATCTCTCATGAGCTAATTCTTCCATGAAAATCTGATTCATTTCATATCATATATCAGATTTTACATTTCATTCTGATACCTCCCAACTAATCGTACCCCAATATCGTTTTGAATTTAATCTCCTACTTTATCTGAGCTGAAAATCCTAATCATTCTTTGTGTGATATCCCATGAGCTGAAATGCTGAACATTATTTCTGCTGACTCCGATTATGCATCAACTTGTGTGATAGGCATAAACATCGCTTCTATGGTGTAACCAGAACTGGAAGTCCTACCCAAGGATCAAACCATCTATAGTTTGTGTGGGTGAGGGTTCTTTAGGTTTATTAATTGAGAAGTGTCAGTTATCATGGGATACTGACAGGGTCGAGCAGAGGTAAAATGTAAATGAGATAGATATATTGACAGGAGATAGTGGTGCATCAGATAATGCTTTCGCTATAAAGCTGACTGAATTTATTTTTGAAAAGTGAGACGGAGGGAGCTTAGTTGAAAATTGATGAGAACTGAGAGTTGAGAAAGGATTTGAAGAAAACATAATCCTACCTACACTGTGTCGGCTAGGTAATCCACGTAATCTATCAAGCCTTAGGTGACTAGATATTGAAAAGGATGCCTTGGACCCAGTAACGCATGCACTTAACCACACCAACCACTCAGTTATCTCTCAAAAGACGTTTTTTTCAATAATCACGGAGATATAACAAATTTCTATCGATATATCATTTGGATATTATTGATATTGAAACAAGGAAGACATTTTCTCCGGTCTCCGACTTCATTTGATACAAATTGTGTATAGAGCTGATTATATACACTTTTTGGACACATCACGTCTAACAGTCCGCGTGACTATAAACTGCTAGTGCAAAGTGACTAAGCTGGAACAAATAAGAGTGATTCTTTCATGATAAAGGATTTCATGATGACTTTTTGGAAAGCCTGCCAGTGTTAACATCATGCCAGTGCTGAAAGTAGGTCACATAGATTTTGTCTATTGTGCAAACAGGAATCCTATGTGGACATGGACACTGTTACTTAAAAATGAATGTTTTTACCTTTCTTTGAACTCAAGTTGAAAAGCTTTGCCTTTGTTTGTTTATGTGAGGAGAGTGTATCCATTTGAGGGGGAATGATAAATTTGTTCAGAATAGGGGGAGAGGTCATATTTGAAAGAGAGGATATCATTTTGAGGGGGAGAGAGAAAACTTTTAATATTTCCGAGTTGTAATTGTTGTTGTAGTATAATTGTAATTTCAATGCATCTGTGTCTCTAAAGATTTTACATGATGTTCATCATTCTTATGATCATCATGAGTGGGAGAAAAGTTGAATTTTGGAGACAATAGCTTAATAGTTTGAAGACAATTGTGACAATTGCATAAGAGTTAAAGATGAAAGATGAACACAATTGCGACAACTGCAGAAAAGTTAAAGATGAAAGATGATTTGTTGTCTTTAATTGATCAACGGGGAGAATCAAATTCTATTCATGATTCAAGGGGGAGAGTTTGTTCATAAGAAAAGAGAAGATCAAAGAACAAGTGATATGAAGGTTAGAGAGAGACAATGAAGAAGAAATTTTATTTGAAGATTCAGAGATTGAAGAGAAGAAAAGAGAAAAGTTTTGAAGATCAAGTTTTTAAAATCATAAAGATATTTACATTGTTTAGTTTTTCTTTGTGAAGTTCCTGCTTTGAACTTTGATTGAAAAATTGCTTTAATCTTATAAGGGGGAGATTGTTAGGAACAAATATATAGAGAAGAAACAATTATAATTGTAAGTATAGGGACTAGATTTGTCAATTCTAGAAAGTTTTGTTTAGGTGTATACAAACAAATTCTAAGTAATTTGTTTAGACACTTTTGCCCTAATTCTTTGTATTTCACGTTGAGAGCAAAGTCAATCATTTCAATAAAAGAGAATTTTGTGTTAATGTTGTGATTCACCTAAATCTATTATTATCAGAGATGACACATATGAACAAAAAATTTTAACTAGTCTAGGACACACTCAAACTAGTTACAATGATATGACTCACTAAGGTTCACTCACTGTTTACACACTGAGGGTTTACAAGACACAGATTGATCAGATATGGGAAACTGAGCAACTTAGACACAATTAGCTTTTTTCACTCAAGTTTAACTGAACGTGCATGCATGAAAAATACACTTTCGTTTACACTCAACGTTCTGTGTTTGTGTATGTCTCTTTTATTTATTTCTCCTTGGAACCTTCTATTTTATAGTCTTGCAGAGGATCTCAGTGAAGCTTGTTCATTGGTTGTAGAGAAAGCAAAAATGTCTTTGTAATGAGACAAATTTGCTTTTCTGCACTAGGACAACTCTGACAAAAGTTGTTTTGTATTCTTACTGTAGAATCTTTGTCCTTTCCTTTTTTTCCCTATTGTCCACAGCTTTACCCCAAAGAGATATGTCAACTAGTGACCTTTATTCTTCCTTGTAAACCTATATTGATATAAGAAATGGTCAGTCACCCATTTCAGGTATCCTTTTGGTCTTCATACTTCATAACAACTTTGGCAAATATTCAATGGTTTTGATTTTCCACATTGTCTTGAACTTGAAGGTTGATCCCAACATTGAAAACTTTGTATGAAGATATGGAAACATATTCAATGAAGTGTTAGACCTGTTCACAAAGAATAAAACGCTTAAATATTTTAAACTGTTCAATGGATATGGACAGCTTAGACAAAAGCTGTCAAACCTATCCAACAGATATTGACAGTTTTGACAACCTGTCAAGTTACAACTAATGTAACAGTGTAACTCAGACTTGGGCTGATTTTGCAAATCACCAATCAGGTTTGATTGAGGCGTTCAAAATATTTAAAATCTCCACCTAAGTGTTTCAAACAGGTTTGATTAAAATCTTCCCCTATGATATTGAGTAGGTTTGATTGAGGCCTTTCTGTCCCTACCAATTTCCCCCCTTTCGCAATATTTAGACTAAGTCCGACTACACCAACCTTTACTATATACTTTTACCAATTATTTTATTTATTTATTATTTATTTTTTTATTTATTATTTATAATTAATTTTGTGATAAAAGTAGAGTGGCTACAATTACCTTTTTTATGATTTTTTTTTGTTTTTTGGTTTTTAATAATTAGAAAGGACACTACAGAAATAATGAAAATAAGGCACTAACTTAGACAAAGGCAAAAACTAACTATACTAGTGTTGGAAAATACTCTAAGTATGCCAAGCTGTTAGTTAGATTTCTCAAACTGTTAGTAGATTCTCTGTGTAATTACAAAGTTCAAGCTGTTAGTTAAAAAAGTTCGAGCTGCTAGTTTATAAGTTCAAGCTGCCAGTGTTCAAACTCAAGCTGCTCAACAGATAGACTTCAAGCTGCTCAACAGCTCAATAAACAAAAAGCGTTGATATTCAGGAAAAGATATATTCAAAGATTGAAGCATATCTACTATCAGAGAAATCAGAGTTTCTCAAGGAAACAAATCAGAAGACATTATAAATATACATAGAATAGGTTTTCTATTGTAATGTTGCACGTAGAAGTTTAATTTAGTTGTAATTGCTTTTCTGATTAAGTTTTCATAAGCCTCTAAGGTTGTAAAACCCTAAGAACAATCTGTGTTCTTCGTCTGATCAAACAGATTAAAGGTGATTGTAATCATTGAGTTTGGCAATACAAGTGATTAATCGATTATATTTATGTGTTATTTGTTTTTGAAAGCTTTTCTTAAAACAGTTAAGTGTTATTCCGCATACTTCTTAATTCGACTTTGATTCAATACAAGGTTATTGGTTTATACTCTGATTAATTCAAATCAGTTAATCTTAGGTAGTGGTTTTTGATCTTGACAAGTGGTATCAGAGCCAGGTTGTTATTTGTTTTCAAAGTCAGAAGCTTTCTTTTAAATTTTTTTTTATTTTCTGCAATGGAATTTGATAATAGCAGTAGTGGGTCTGGGCAAGGACTCAAAGTGCCTATGCTCAAACCCACTGAGTTTGAGATGTGGAAACTCAGGATTCAACAGCACATTCAATTTATTGATTATGCCATATGGGAAGCTGTTGAATTTCATCCTGTAGTTGATCCTGAATTTGATGCTAAGGGCAAACCCATAAAAACTCCTGCAAAAACTGAACTTGAAAGAAAGGCTAGAATGAATGAAGTGAAAGCTCTTACACTTTTACAGATAGCCATTCCTAATGCTTATCAACACCAGTTTAAAAAGTTTTACACTGCTCATTCTCTTAGGATTGCTTTAGAGAAAAGATTTGCTGGCAATGCTAGCACCAAGAGAAATCAAAAGGATCTTTTGAAACAGCAGTATGAAAACTTTTCTGGTGGCAAGAATGAAAACCTTACTCAAATCTTTGACAGGTTTAACAAACTGATAGGTGAATTGGGTAGTGCCAAAGTCAGCTTGGATCAAGATGAAGTCAACAGAAAATTTCTCAGATCTCTCGGTGAAGAGTGGACAGTCTATGCTGCCCAATGGAGAACCAAAGACACTCTTGATGAAATAGAGTTGGATGACCTTTACAACAGTCTGAGAGTGTTTAAAACTGAGATTGAAACTAAAAAGAAATCCTTTTCTTATAATCATAACACTTCTCTGATGTCATCAGCATTCACTGATAAATCTAACTGTTGTGATTCCTTTTCAGGTGCTGATGGTAATTCTACTGAAGTTCATTATGAAGCTTTTGTTGCCAATGATGGATTGTTTGCTCTAAATGTTGAAGACTTAGAACAAATCCATCCAGATGGTCTAGAAGAGATGGACTTGAAATGGTAGCATGCAATGCTGACTATGAGGGCTAAAAGGTTTCTGAAAAGAACTGGCAGATCCAACTTCCATGCCAGACCAGAAGGGAAACCAGCATTCGATAAATCCAAAGTTGAATTCTTTAAATGTCACAAGCTTGGCCGCTTTGCCAGAGAATGCAGATCCCAAGGTCAACAGCCACCAAGACCCCAACAAACTAATCAAGCTTCATCATCTCAAGCACTTGTCTCTCAAGAAGACAATGTGTTTGACTGGAGTGATCAGACAGAGGAAGAGTTTCAAAATCAAGCTCTCATGGCATAAACATCAAATGTTACCTCCACTGACCTACCATCTAAGGTAAATGCTAAACTCTTCTCTCAAACATGCAAAAATATGGTTAAAAATACAGAGATCATAATGAGAGCATGTGCAAAACTCTAGCTAAGATGGAAGAAAGGAGATATGAGTACATGCAGGCCATAGAAGATCTTGAAAAACAGATCAATGACTATAAGGTTAATGAGATTCAAATGGGACATGATAGAACATATCATGAGTGGGAGAAAAATGAGTTGAATAAGATATTAGAGTCCCTAAACAAGAAATTAGATGAGGCTGAACAGAAGGTGTTAGAAGCTAACAAGAAAATAGAATCTGTCAATATAGATCTAGGAAACTTCAAATTGGCAAATCAAAAGCTGGAACACCTAATGGAAGTTCAATTTAAAGATAGGGTAAAATCTCAGCTCAATCCCAAAGAAGGTATAGGGTACAGAGCCACTCCACCTCTATACAACAACAAATACATTCATCCTATGAGTGAAGTTGCTGATAGACTTGTTAATGAACCTTAAGATGAGTCTATGACCACTGTAGATCCTCTCCTTGAAAACAGTCCTGAATCAAAAGAAGATCTGATTCCAAATGAAGACTGTGAGTGCAAAGAAGTTGATAAAGTTCACAAAACAATGAGTTTACCTATAGAAGCCCCTAACCCCAAGAAGAAAGGAAAAGAGAAGATGAGTGTATGCCATGCTGCTCCACATGTTTCTGTATCTTCTAACTGTAACACTGCATCTTCCTCGAAAGGTAATAAAAGGGGTAAGACTGTTCCATCTGCACACGTCAAAAGCATGGTGTCCAAAAGTTTCCCAAACAACAGCAGGTAAGGGGAAATCAAAGGAACAAAAACAAGTTATGGTCCAACAAAACTGGTTCTCCAATCAAAACAGTCAAAAGATGTTTCCATTGTGGCAGGAAAAACCATTTGGCCAGGCATTGCTTGTACAAACCATTTGTTGCAAAACAGACTGTGGGTCAGAAAAAGGCTTTTGTCCAAAACACAAAACATTTAAAGGCCAAACCACCTGTTGCACCAGTTTCAAAGAAGACAGTTGATCACAGGTTTTTAAAAGTAAATAAAAAACAGTCAACACACCAAAAACAAGTTTTGGCAAAACACAAATCGAATTTTAAACAGATATGGTGTGTTAAAGGCAAAAACTTAGATCAAACTGTTGATACAAATGTTGAAACTGTCAGGCATAAAGTTGAAACTGGTAGTGCAAGCTCTAAAGATGTTAGCACTAAAATTCCAGTTCCAACTGTTAAGCCTACAACTGGAACTGGTAATGGATCATCTGAGACTGTTAAAACAAAGGTTGGAATGAACACCTGGATTCTTCATGTCACAACTAAATACTCTTCATAGAATCCACCAGTGGATCTCACTAAGTATAAAAAGTCACAAACGGTGTTTAGTTGTGTCAATGCATAAGGACAACCCAAAACCAACTTGGTTTGGGTTTACTCCACTACTAACTAAGCTTTTATTTGTGCAGGGCACCCATAGGTCACAACATAAGACAAGATGGCATTTGGACAGTGGATGCTCTAGGCACATGACAGGCAATTCTGAATGCTTGTCAAACTTCAAAGGATTTGAAGGAGGGTTTGTTGCACTTGGAGAAAATTCCAAGCGAGGTAAGGTCACAGGTTAAGGTACTGTTAAAGGATGCAATATGCTTTTCAATGATGTTTTATATGTTGAACAGCTGAAGTACAATTTATTAAGTGTGTCTCAAACCTGTGATAAACAAAATATTGTTGTCTTCACAGATTCTGAGTGCATTGTTCTTTCAAAAGATTTTAAAATTCCTGAAAATCTTGTTCTACTTAGAACACCAAGAAAGGACAATGTCTACTGTTTGAACACAGAACTTTTATCCAAATCAAGTACTTTAAGATGTTTGATATCCAAAGCATCATCTAATGAGTCTGCTCTTTGGTACAGAATGATGTGTCACATGAACTTCAATTCTATGAATGTTCTAGTCAAAAAGAATTTGGTAAGAGGTTTACCACAAAAGGAGTTCATATGTGATGATCATTGTGTAGCATGCCTTAAAGGCAAGCAACAGAAAACTTCTCATAAGGCCAAGGAAGTAAATTCAATCTCATCTGCTCTTCATCTTATTCATATGGATCTCTTTGGTCCAACATCTGTTTTGAGTTTGAATAAAAGAGCTTACTGTTTAGTCATTGTTGATGATTTCACCAGATTCACATGGGTATACTTTCTTAGGACTAAATATGAAACTGCTGAGCTAGTTAAATCATTTATCCTCAAGATAGAAAACCAATCCAACTTAAAAGTTAAGGTGATAAGGTCAGACAATGTAACTGAGTTTAAAAATAATATCCTAAACAGTTTCTGTGAGTCTAAAGGCATTGATAGGCAATACAGTGCACCAAGAACACCACAACAAAATGGTGTAGCTGAAAGAAAGAACAGAACTTTAATTGAGGCTGCTAGAACCATGCTAGCTGATTCCAAACTGCCAATGACCTTTTGGGAAAAAGCAGTCAACACAGCTTGTTATGTTCTAAATAGGGTTCAGGTTGTTCAATCACAAGGAAAATCTCCGTATGAGTTATTTCATCATAGAGTTCCTTTAATAGCCTTTCTAAAGTCTTTTGGATGTTCATGCACCATTCTTCACACTAAGACTCACTTAGGAAAGTTTGAAAGTAAGGCTGAAGAAGGTTTCTTTGTAGGATACTCCACTCAAAGCAAAGCCTATAGAGTATATAACAGTGTGTCTAAAACCATTGAAGAAAGTGCCAATGTTGAATTTAATGAAAACACTACAAATGTCAAAGGCGCTGGTCCTGATTGGTTGTTTGATTTAGACTCATTAACTAATTCTCTGAGCTTTGTTGAGTATACTGCAGAAACTGATGAAAACAGGGTTGAAGCTGTCAACACAAATTCTCATGCTGGTAGCACAAATGTTCAAGCTGTTGGCACAAAATATCAAACTGTTGAAGATTCTAATCAATGGGATGAGTATACAGTTATACTACTTCTATCTTGTGACCCACCAGGGGTACTGGATGCTCAACATGATTCAAATCCAAACTATGAAGTGCAAATCCCAAGTCCTGAGGGAACAGCTCCATCACAAAGGGAAACACTCCCAGATTCTAGTCAAGCTGTTCCTGAAGCTGAACCATCAAGTGGTCCGGAAGGAGATGATACAAATCTAGGAACTTCTTTTCAGACAGACCAAGAGCCAACTCTCAGATTTCACAAGTATCATCCTCAAAATCAGATAATGGGTGATCCACGCACTCCTGTGCAGACAAGGACAATGGTTCACAAGGAGTCTACTGATGAATCAGCAGTTCCTGAATTCAGTCTAGCTGCCTTTGAACATGTCTGTTTCATGTCACAGTTAGAACCTAAGAAGGCATCTGAGGCTTTGAAAGATCCATCTTGGATTGAGGCAATGCAGGAAGAACTACTACAATTCAAGATTCAAAATGTATGGACTCTACTTGATCTTCCTAAAGGAAAGAGAGAAATTGGTACAAGATGGGTGTTCAGAAACAAGAAGGATGAGAGAGGGATTGTCATCAAGAACAAAGCAAGATTGGTAGCACAGGGATACACTCAAGAAGAAGGAATAGAATATGATGATGTTTTTGCTCCAGTGGCAAGAGTTGAAGCCATCAGACTGTTCCTAGCCTATGCAAGCTTCAAAGGGATAAAGTGTATCAAATGGATGTGAAGTCTGCTTTCCTATATGGTACAATTAAAGAAGAGGTCTATGTGGGTCAACCTCCTGGATTTGAGAACTACAAGTATCCAGACAGAGTCTACAAATTAGACAAAGCCCTCTATGGACTCCACCAAGCCCCTATAGCATGGTATGACACTCTGTCATCAAACCTTCTACAGAATGGATTCAAGAGAGGTACTCTGGACAAAACATTGTTCACAAAGTCCATCAAATCTGAGATTTTGCTTGTTCAGATTTATGTTGATGATATTATCTTTGGGTCTACCAATGACAGTCTGTGCAAAGAGTATGAGGCTTTGATGCACAAAAAGTTTCAAATGAGTTCAATGGGGGAACTCACCTTCTTTCTAGGATTGCAGGTCAAGCAGAAGCCTACAGGACTTTTTATAAGTCAATCAAAGTATGTTAAAGACATACTGGAAAAGTTTGGTTACAAAGATACCAAAGTTGCTAGTACTCCTATGGAAACTCACAAGCAGCTTGATGCAGATAAAGATGGAGTAGATGAGGACATTCATCTATACAGATCCTTGATAGGTTCACTTATGTATCTCACATCTTCTAGATCTGATATAATGTTTGCTGTTTGTGTGTGTGCAAGGTTTCAATGTGCTCCAAAGGACTCACACCTATTTGCTCTTAAGAGAATATTTAGATATCTCAAAGGCCAACCACATTTGGGCCTCTAGTATCCGAAAGATTCTCCTCTTGACCTAACAGCCGATTCTGACAGTGATTATGGAGGGTGCAACATTGACAGAAAGTCCACAACTGGTGGATGTCAAGATCTAAGAGCAAGAATGATCTCTTGGCAGTGCAAAAAGCAAACAACTGTTTCCACCACATCCACTGAAGCTGAATATGTAGCAGCTGCAAGCTGCTGTTCCCAAGTGATGAGGATTCAGAATCAACTGAGAGACTATGGTATGAATTTCCTATCCACTCCTATTTACATTGACAACTCAAGTGCAATAAGCATTGTACAAAATCCAGTGAAATTTCCCAAACCAAGCATATAGACATCAGATTTCATTTTATAAGGGATTGTAATGAGAAGAAATTAATCCAAGTTACCAAAATTCATACTGATGATCAGTTTGCTGATCTATTTACAAAACCATTTGATGTACGAAGATTCACTTTCCTAGTGTCAAATATTGGCATGGTTAATATGGATTAATTTGTTTTCATCATTCTTTCTTATTTTATGAAGAATATATCTATTTCATATGCTTGATTAAGGGGGAGACACTGTTTCATTAGAATGTGCTTGTTTTTCAACTAACAACTTGAGTCTTTTTCTCAAGCTGCTAGTTCATTTTACTAGAACTGTTAGTTGTTTCACTTGATCTGTCAAAGTGTGCAGGGTAATTTGGTAACTTCCTATAATCGTGTGCGCGGGATTAGATATTTTCGAAACCCCCAAGCCTTTAAAAGGTCCCAGTTTCGTTCAATTGTAACTACCAGTTGCAAAATATCTTCCACGACCTTCCTTTTCTCTCTGAGCGATTCACACACACTTATCTGAAACCCTAAATCACCGTTTGATCGTCAATGGGGTTTGTCAAAGAACACAACTGTCTTCCCTATTCTCTCAAACACACTGACCTTCAACCATTCCACGACATGATGGACTTCCTTCGAAGTTCCCATATTCATCATGCTGTCACCATAAACCCTACAATCTACATATCTCATATAGAGCAGTTCTGGAAACATGCCTCTGTCAAAACCATCAATGGAGTCACTTCTTTGACATCCAAGATTGATTAAACCACTGTCACCATTACTGAGGAACTCATCCGCCAACACTTGCATCTTCAAGATGCCACATGTATAACAGATCTATCTCTTACTGCCTTACATGAAGGCCTTTTTGCTATAGGGTATAGGGGCCCTACTGATTCTTATACTTTCTTTAAAACTCATTTTGCCCCTAAGTGGAAATATCTTGTACATATTATCCAACAATGCATAAGCCCTAAAAGAACTGGCTGATCAGAATTTTCATCTAATATAGCCACTTCCTTAGTGTGTTTATCTACAGGCCAACAGTTCAATTTTTCTAATATGATTTTTCAGGGTATGTTAAGGCATCATGCCCTGAAGCATGGGAAACTTTTGATGTATCCTAGGTTTTTGGCTGAAATTATTGCAAGAACTTGCAGTAATTTCAATGTACATAAAAAGATTCATGTTTCCCATAGGCACTCTTTACCAACAATAAAACGTATTTTAAAATCTAGTGCCAATTTTTTGAGTATAGATGTCCCATTGCCCTCTGCAATGTTGGGAATCAATCCACTAAACAGAGAAGAGGGTCCTGGGCAGGCTCAGCCTACCATCACTGCTTCACCCCCAGGACCCCAACCCACTTCTCATGATACAAATACTCCCTCTGCCCCTTCTATAAAACCCACATCCCCACTTATACTATATAAAAGAAAAAGGGTTTCAGGAGCTCCTTCCTCCTCAGCCCAAATACAAGAGCCAAATGTCCCTGTGCAAGAGGACACTCCTGCACTGAATATCCAAAGGGCACCCACTGAGGACACTCCCATCCTCAATTTGGAGGTGGCCATCCCAACAAAGGATGTCCATATGGGTTCTGTGGCTGACACTACTGATGTCTCTGCACAAGAGGCACAGGACAGTGTCAACATCAATAAGACCACTCCCATGGCAACAAAAGGTGTGCAAGCACCCTCTGGAAGTCCCCAGTACCAAGAACAGAGGGGCCCAGATGTTTCTAATTCTGGTATTCCTGCCAGTGATAGATCACAAACACCACACTCATTTGCTGATCTTGAGGCTAATCCGCAACTTTTGATATTAACGGATCCTCAGCTGAAGCCTGTTGTGGCAGTATTTGAATATTATCAGTCTCTTATTTCTGCACAGGGGGCACAAATCCTAGCACTCCATAGGACAGTAGCTGCTCATAATCAAAGAATGGATTATTTTCATCAGGGATTCACTCTCTATGGAAATAAGATAATTCAACTTGAGAAGATGATTCGAACACTAATGGCAAAGGTTGTAGGTCCTCCTTGCCAAACCAATGCATCCAAAAAAGGGAAGAATCAGGAGATCCCTAGTTTAGTCCAAGCAGCTCCAATTCCTGCTCCAACAGTCCCAGATTCTAGGCTAATAGTCCCAACAACTACTCAAGCTGTTAGCCTAGAAACTTAAGCTGCTCCCATAAGAACAACTGGAGTTGTTATCGGAGAAGGTAGTCAAGCTCCTGTCAGTACAGTCCAAGCTACAACCTCTACAACCTCCAAAGATAAGGGCAAGGGTATTCTCATAGAATCACCAAAGCTTAAATTTTCATCTAGACATGCCCAGGTTGCTCATGATGCTGAATTTGTCAGACAATTAGCAGCGGAACAGGATGAAATTCTAGACCAGCAAATCCATACTCCAATGCAAGATGATGAAACCTTAGGTGACTACCTAAGAGGGTTTGTGGTCAAACAGAATGAGAAGAAAAGGAAAATGCGAACAGGGCATTCAAAGGCAGAGCATAGAAGGTTTTTGATAAATTTTGGTTACTCAGTTGGAGTTTCAAAGAAGTTGTCTCAGTCATGGAGCACAGAAAGGCTGCATGAAATTCATGATAAATAAATGGAAAAACGAAAGATTGCCAAAGTCTCCCATCAAGTCCAAAGCCAACAAGAATCAGCTCAAGCTGGTGTCAGTGACCCTTCTCCTCCTGTTCAAGCTACTGCTACTAATCCTCAACCAGAAGCCATTTCACAAGCAAAGCTTGATCAGGTGAAAAAGGTGTTATTTGAGCATCAACTTCAAAAGGTGATGGAGATTGAAAAGACCCTCGACCAGCATGACTTCTCAAAACCGCCTATTACATACTGGTATGCTAAATCAATGGATAACATTGATTTAAAATATCATTTTGTAGTCAGAAGAGAAGCTGTTCCTGAGGAAGAGTACAAGAGCATAATGCACATAATTCAAGGGATGACGAGGGATGATCTTACTAGGATGCACCATGTTGGCTCTGTGAGTCAATCCAGGTCTTCACTACCCCAGGTCACGCAGGCTATAAAGGATTTAAAGAGCATTTTTGATCCAGAGTCCATCAGAAAAGATATAGAAGATGCCAAGGAGATGAAGATTGCAAATGTGGATCTGTATGTAAAATCAAAGACAAACAGACTCAAATTTACAAATGGATCCAGCATGTTCTTCAATTTTGAATTCTTTGATCTTCCAAGAGCATGGCTACTGTAAATGAGCTCAGTGAAGATATATTGTGATAGAGAAGAATTGAAAAGAGAATTTTTCAAGGCAGTTAATTAGAAACTTTCACAATTGTAAGTTTTTGGATGCCTTAGTTTGTGGATAATATATTTACTTTGTTTTATTTCCTTATTTGTATAGAAACTTAAAGTCTTGTGTAAAGAATTGAAGTTAGGGGGAGATTGTTGGGAAATATTCTAAGTATGTCAAGCTGTTAGTTAGATTTATCAAACTGTTAGTAGATTTTCTATGTAATTACAAAGTTCAAGTTGTTAGTTGAAAAAGTTCGAGCTGCTAGTTCAAAAGTTCAAGCTGCCAGTGTTCAAACTCAAGCTGCTCAACAGATAGACTTCAAGCTGCTCAACAGCTCAATAAAAAGAAAGTGCTGATATTCAGGAAAAGATATATTCGATGATTGAAGAATATCTACTATCAGAGAAATCAGAGTTTCTCAAGGAAACAAATTAGAAGACATTATAAATATACATAGAATAGGTTTTCTATTGTAATGCTACACGTACAAGTTTAATTCAGTTGTAATTGCTTTTCTGATTAAGTTTTCATAAGCCTCTAAGGTTGTAAAACCCTAAGAACAATCCGTGTTCTTCGTCTAATCAAACAGATTAGAGGTGATTGTAATCATTGAATTTGGCAATACAAGTGATTGATTGATTATATTTATGTGTTATTTGTTTTTGAAAGCTTTTCTTAAAACAGTTAAGTGTTATTCCGCAAACTTCTTAATTGGACTTTGATTCAATACAAGGTTATTGGTTTATACTCTGATTAATTCAAACCAGTTAATCTTAGGTAGTGGTTTTTGATCTTGACAACTAGCCCTAACAAAGCGCTTACCACTCCCCAGCAACGGCGCCAAAATCTGACGAGTCGTCGTTGTGGCCCGTAGAAATAGTCCACACTACCTACTAGTGTAGGGAAGTAAGGGTCGAATCCGCAGAGAGCATGTAGGTTTGTTAGGGTTAAATTGCTAGTTTCTTTTATGATTAAGAAAACGATTTAAATTGTGAGTTGGATTGTTTGGAACAATGATTAAAACTAAATTAATGCTTAAAACAATGGCAAACCAAACAACAACTAATTAACAAATCAAATTAAAGATAACCATTTAGGAATTCACTACGGCATAAGTTATTACTTAATTGGACATCATGCAATGGTCACATAGACATAACCAATTACACAGTCATATTAACCACGAACACTTTAATCAATAAATCTCGGCATAGCGCATGCAATATTCCTTACTTGTCTTAATCCCTAAACTATAGACTCGGCACAAATAATAATACCACGATGAACTATTATGCTTTTACCAATTAAACATTCAATCATAACAATGACCGAAAGTATATACCATTTACATTACATGAAATATCCAATAATCATAAAACACATCAATACAATAAATAACATTCAATTAAATAGAACTTAGCCGTAGATCCTCCGCAAACGGCTATGAAATGTTTAGCCCACCATCACGTGTTCTTCACTGGAAATGATTGTGAGAATCATCTTTAGGATTCTAGGAGATGAACGGTTGGCACTTCACTTCTTTGTACTCGATCCGTGACTCAATTGAAGTAGGGCTTCGCCAGCGTTTTCAATATTTCGGAACATCTGAAAACGTCTGCAGGTCATCTCTATTTATAGAGGACAAATGATTTAGGGTTTTGGACTTAGAAAAGCGACCTGAGGGTTTTTACACTGCAGGGGCGTAGCCTTGCGCCCCCCTGCGCTTGGGGGTACGCTATCCTGCGCTGGAACTGATCTTGAATTTCAAATGTTACTGTTTTGGGGCGTAGGGTGGCGTAGGGGGGTGTAGCCCAGTAATTCCAGTTAATTCAATCAAACAATCATAATAACACAATTAAGAACAATAGTAAAACTAACCGAATGATTGATATTTGCCAAAAATCGAATTACAGTGATGTGAAGAATGAACTGCACTGTAGCCATAAAATTCTTTCTCAGATTCCGTGCAAATCCAAATTAGAATGTCAGAACAGTTGGCATTTACAAAAGAGGATTTTCTATACATATGAAGATACAACTATGCTATACTTAAAATATCAACCCTAGACTTATATATTTTATCAATTTAAACTTAGTTCTAACATTCTTCCCTTTGATGAAATAAACACAGTCTTTACTTTGATAGCCCCAACTTCATCTTAAATCGCCTGACGCTCTTTCTATTGGACAACCTCCAATTAATCTTTGATATAAATTCAACCATGAGCTTTTTAGCATATGCACTCAATGCTCCACTCTTCGTCTTTCTCTTCTTATCGACTGCCAACTTTCCTTTCAAACCACTCATCACTTTCGGAAGTGTTCCATCACAGAATTTGTTCAGTTCAATGCTTCGCATAGCTCTCAGCTTTCTATCTTTATCCTTATATATAACAGCAGGATGCCTCACCATAATCACTTGATATTCATTCAAATCATTAGCAAAGTTGATTTTTAGATTTGGCGGAGTAGCATTTATTTATCTCATTCCCCTTTCAACACCGATCTGTAGGTCTTGCACCGACATAAGCACTAGTTTAACGTGCATGAAGTGAAAGAGTGTCTTTAGTGCAAACCTACAATGCTCATTCCTCTTATTACGACACAGTTCATCGAATAAATCTTCAATATCAATTAGATGCATCCAGAACATATCAGCTTCAGTAAACTTATTAGTGTTTCCATAAGATCTTGTCACAATGCATGTAGGATAGAAGATCTTAACAAAACGATCTTTTTCAATCTTGACCAAATCAACGATCCTAAATTCACTTCTGATTTTATCCACAGGCTGAGCTTTATTCTGTAAGAAGCTTGCATAGTTTGCTATGTTTGGCACGTTAGGCTCCAGAACTCTGAGTAGTTTCAAAAATGTACATGGAGCTTGCCTCTTGCAGAAAATTTTCTTCTCCAAATAATCCTCAAGATATGGTAACTTATTCCTCTTTCTGACATATTCTGCAGATTTATTAGAAGACAACTCCTACCCCTTTTTCTTCTTCTTACTAATCTCTTCTTCATTGAGCCGAGTCAGAATATCCTTAATCTCTCTTTGGACAATCTGCTGAGCTTCAAATCTTAACTGATGTTGTCTTTGTGATTCGTCAGCTAAAATGTATTCATTGAAGAATCTGTCCATTATCTCAACTTCGTTCAACTCTGTAAGCATTTGTGGCATCACATTCTCCACATGAAATGGTTCTATAACTTCTTCTTTAACATTGACCATAACCTCAGGCTTTTCAACCATCGGTATAGGTATATCGTCTTTCAAAATCTCTTGACCTAAAACCTCTTCTTCTTCAATTCTTTCTGCTCTCACTGCTACATCAGTTAACTCAATCACATCATCATCTTCAGACAAATCGATCTCTACTTCTTCCTCTACTTCCTCAATCATTAGTGTTTGTTCTTCAACTTCATCATCTGAATCATTGTACTCATCAGATTTGTGAATATCTGATTGAATGCTTAAAGGAACTGGAACATCTATATAAAGAATAAATTCCAGCTCGCTTTGAGCATCAACAGATTTTTCTTTGGAGCTTCCAGCTTCACCCTTCTTTTGAGCTTCTGATTCTTTCCCATGATATGTTATCATTAAAAGTCTAGTGCCTTGCTCATCAAGCTTCCTCCTCTTCTCCCCCTCATGAGGAGCATCATCGGAGTCTTCATCGTGCTCATCATGCTTACGGTTCGGAGCAGTAGCTTGAGCCTTGCAATTTTGCTCAATAGCAGATACTCTTTCAGACAAGTTAGCTAAGGTTGTGATGACCGTGCTTTCGAAACCAATCATTCGTTCATGCATTTCGTCAAACTGATCATATAAAAAGTCTCTGAGCTATTCAATAGCTTGATTTGGATCTTTTTGTTTCATTGCTTCTTCAGCTACATTCTTGCCTTTTAAATGTTTATGAATGTTGGTCATCTGATTCATCATTTTTTGAGAATTGGCTTGTCATATGAATGTTAACTCCCGTAACTTCCACATTCAAGGCTTCATCTAACTTTGTTTCTGTAACGAACGGGGAAAGAGTAACCACTATGTCACTAAGACTTCCAGTTGTCACAACAGTCGAACTTGTGAAAAGGACGTCTCTGTGGCCAGTTCTCAGAGTTGGCAAAGATGTATCAATAACTGGACTTCCAACCTCTTCAAGTGACGGAGCAACTCCATTACTAAGTTTGTTCCGACAGTAACACAAAGTTCAGCTGTACTTACTTCAACGAATGAAGTGGACTAGAGTGTCTAAGTGTGTATGGGTACTATTGTATGTGCAAGAAATGAAGTTGTACACCAGGGCAGATGTGTACTCTGTTCAATATCCATAAAATCCAAAGGATCTAAGGATAGAATTTGTGTTTCATCCCGATGAGAAATTGAAACATTATCCTGTTGAGAGGAGAAGGAGTGGCTAGAGGGGTGTGCAGTCGTCAGTGGGATACTGACTAATTCAATGCTAACTACCATATGGGAGCTAACTGCTGATGTGGTTTGATCCCGGCTGTTTGGGCTAGGAATCTCCCTCACACTCTGCCTCACTATTTCAACGATATCTATCTCCGGAACGCTTTGAGCTATATAAATTTCAATCATTCCTACACCTCCCTCATTCGTATCATGACCACCCTCATCATCATGATCATCATCATCATCATTCTCTTCCGCAGCTCCCTCAGCAATTTTTGACAATGTTCGTTCAGAATCTGAACTGCTCTCACCTCCCCTCTTCTGCACCTCTACACCCTCACTCACAACATGGCTGCCATGAACATCAGCCCCGAGCTGATATTCCTTCTCACCTATAGCCCCCAGGTTAAGAAAACCTGGTTCTTGCGTTTCTACAGGATCGTGATCTATTCTATATAACTTCACATGCTCACTTTCCTGATCCGCATACTTATATAAAGCTTCTGGAATCGACATTATATTTGCGTTCGGCGAATCCTGTACCTCATGCAGACCCGTCATCACATAATCAGGGCACCGTTGAGCATTTGATCATTTAGGAATCTGTTCATTGCCTCTTAATATAACCCTTATTAATATTTTAATGAACCTCTGTAGTGGTACAAATTTTCTTCCTCGATTCGTCATCTTGGCTAACACCGCCTCCTTCAAGTCCTCCCAGATACATTGAGCATAGTCATAATGCTTGTTAAAAGCAATCCCATTAAATATTCAAAGACAATGAATGTTGCACCTATCTATTCCAGTATGCTTGGACGTCTTGCATCGGTTTATAATGCCAAATAGTGTGTACCATTCTCCATTAAGTCCATTTCGATGAAACTTAGAACTTTTCAGTAGTAGTTTAGAGTATCCTAAGCATATCAAATCATGGACTAGTTCGTGATCGGACACAAAATCTTTGAAATCTGCTAGCTCTGGAAAGTTCACAGTATCGATGCAACATGGTAGAAATAGATTATGTCTGAGCCTAGATAGTGTGATCTTTGAGTTGAATTGATCAATGGTAACCTTAAAATGATGGTTACCATCAGTTTGGACAAACTTGATTGTTTGCCAAAACTGTTGTAGGTACACTTGGGGAATTGAGGGTTTGTATTGAAGTAGATAACTTAAAGAATGGCCTTTAAGAATGTCTACTGTGATCGGGTGGCTGACTTTTATTATCTTGGGATCAAGAAAATGGTTGTGTCACGAAAGGGTAGGCAATATCTAGGTTTAACTAATTGATTGTCTGGAATGAGTGTGGAAGGTGAAGGTCGGGTGACAGAAGCGGATTTGAAGATGATTGGGAATCAAATGAATTTGAAGGTTGGGATTGAGCTGGGGATGTCATTTGAAACCTATGAAAAATAATTGACATGTTAGAATCAGCAGATAAACAAATGAAATCCTGCAAATAGAAAAATAAAACATTTTGCTAGAAACTAGAAAAATATGTGTTTCCTGTTTAAAGCATCGAGATTCCAGACAATTGTTAGGATTTCAAGTCAATCGTTAAGAGTCCAATGTTAGAAAAACACAGATTTTAAAAATTTCTCGAAAAATGTGAAATTTTTCTGAAAAATTAAAATTCTCAAACGTTAGAAAAATTTAACAAATTTGATGATGAAACTCGACTGAAACTTGATGTTTCTCGAATGACTCATGAACCAACTCGAATTGCATAAGTATGGAACTCGAATGAAGAAAGAACTTCTCGAATGAAGGTATGGACCAACTCGAATGAGGTTGATGTTTTCTCGAAATACACATAAGACAAACTCGAATGAAACTGTTGGTTTCTTGAATAGAATTAATTATTGAGACTTGATGGACAAAACTTTCTAAGTCCTAAAGCTACTCAACTCGACTAACATTTAAACTTCCTCGAACTATTGGTTAGCTCAACTCGAATGAAATATGGAAAGACTCGAATGACACTTATTATCTAGGGTTATTTGAAAATTTTTCGAAGTCCTGAAAATTAACCAACTCGAGTAACAAATAACACTTTCTTGATTCAAGAAGTATCCAACTCGAATGAAACGAATGGTTTCTCGAGTGGACCTTCAGTCAACTCGATTAATTCTATAAACATTCTCGAATAGTGTTAATCGAGAAAATGTTTAAAAAACTTTTCCAAGTCCAGAACACTTATAATTTGAAAATTTTAAATCAAGGACTATTTTGCTTAACCAAAAGTTGAGTCCTACTCGAAAATTGTTTTTGAACAACATTTGTTTACTGAACATTGTCAAGAAACAACAATATCATACCAAAAAATTCAATTTTCAGTTTTCTGAACTTGAAAACCTTTAACACTGAAAAATTTAAATTCGTGTTTATGAACTTGAACACCAAATTCGTGACTTGAATTGATCGATGGTAACCTTCAATTTTCAGTTTTATGAACTTGAAATTTGATATACAAGTTCACGATTGTAATCCGCATATGAACACACAATTAATTTCGGACTATGAACACCAAATCACTGAAACTCATTAACACATAAAGAACATATACGAACACACATACATAATACTCTATATGAATAAAATTGAAATACTGAAAATGAAACTAAACAAATAAAAGGATAAACATGAAATGGACTTACAAAGTTAATCACAAATGTTGAAAATCTGATTTTGAATATGTTTCGTCGTGATTAAGAAAATGGAGTTCGTGAAACCGGAGAGGAAGATGGAACAGTACCAATCTGGTGAAAAAGTGAATTTGAATTTTGAAATTTAACTTTATAGTCAAAATTTAAAATTCAAATATTTGAAATCCGGCCCACTCACCATTTGGTTTTTTATTTTAAGCCCATATCATTTTAACAAAAATAATCACACACATGCACACACAAAATTAGTACTAAAAAAATTACAACTTAAATAAATGAACTAAAAAAAATTTTGAACACAACAAAAATTTGTCCTAAAAAATCAACCCAAAAAAAGTTAACAAAAACAGAAATTGCACCCCCTCAATTTTTGCAGTTTAGCTCCCCCTCAGATGAATATATCATTTTAAATGACAGCTCCCCCTACAAAAATCAGAAAAAAATTTATCATATTTTTTAGAATACCTTTCTGCTCCCCCTGCACATGACTATCCGAATCTGTTAAAATCTGAAAAATTTAAACTTTTAAAGTCACATGATATTAACAGCAAGTTTAAATCAAATAAAAAATGTAAATTTAAAATTTTAATTTGTAACTACTGAATGTTTAAATCTAACGAATCAACATACCCAACTTGTATACCAAAAAATTAAAACGTTTTTCTTCTAAGGCTTTGGTAAACAATGCAGCTAATTGATATTCAGTAGGTACAAAATATAATTCTATATTACCATTTTCTACATGATCTTTTATAAAATGATACTGGATGTCAATGTCTTTGGTTTTAGAATGTTGCACTGGATTGGAAGCTATGGTTATTTCACTTTGAAAATCATAATAAATTGGAATCTTTTGCGGTGTAAACCCGTAATCTCTGAGTTGGCTCTTCGTCCACAACACTTGAGAACAGCACGACGATACGACAACGTATTCAGCTTCGGCTGTTGACAGTGAAACACAATGTTGTTTCTTGGATGACCAGCAGACGGGTTTGTCACCTAGGAATTATACTGCTCCTGATGTGCTTTTTCTATCCATTTTGTCACCTACGTGATCAGCATCAGAGAAGGCAGTTGATGTAAATGAGGATTCCCGAGGATACCACAAACCTAAGTTTGGTGTTCCCTATAGATATCTTAAAATTCTTTTGGCAGCAGCCAAATGTGATTCTTTCGGATGTGCCTGATATCTAGCACAAACATATGTAGCAAACATAATATCAGGTCTACTTGCAGTTAAATACATTAATGTCCCAATTATGCCTCTATAATGAGTTACATCTATAGGTTTCCCTGAAATGTCCTCATCGAGTTTTGATTTGGAATCTGGAGCCATGGGAGTTTTCATAGGAGTACTATTTACCATGTTAAATTTCTTTAACATGTCCTGAATATATTTGGACTGATTGATGAAAATACCATCAGTTAGTTGTTTCACTTGTAAACCCAAGAAAAAAATGATTTCTTCCATTATGCTCATTTCAAATTTTTGGGACATTAAGAAAGCAAATATCTTGCAAAATTCTGGATTAGTAGACCCAAATATTATATCATCTACATATATTTGAATAACTATGATATTTGGACTCTGACGTTTTATAAACAGGGTTGTATCCATTGCGCCTTTGTTAAATCCACATTTCAAAAGATAGTTTGAAAGTGCATCATACCAAGCACAAGGTGCTTGTTTAAGGCCATACAGGGATTTATCCAAAATATAAGCATGGTCAGGCTTTGAAGGATCAGTAAACCCTTCGGGCTGATATGTATACACTTCGTCTGTCAGTTCCCCATTTAAAAACGCAGTTTTTACATCCATTTGATAACCGTTAAAGTTTTTATGAGCCACAAAAGCTAAAAACATCCTAATAGCTTCTATTCTATCAATTAGAGCGAATGTTTCATCGTAATCAATTCCCTTTTACTGGCTATATCCTTTGGAAATGAGGCGAGCCTTGTTTCGAATGATGACACCGCGTTCATCCTTCTTATTCTTGAATATCCACTTCGTGCCGATGATGGATTTGTCTTTTGGTCGCTCCACCAATTTCCAGACCTTCAACCTTTCAAACTAATTTAGCTCTTCATACTTAACACGACCTAGTCAGCATCCAGTAGAGCTTCTTTCATATTCTTTGGCTCAATTTTACTAAGAAAAATTGAAAATAAGCACTCGTTCATGGTTGCTCTTCTGGTTTTAACTAAAGCTGAAGGATCACCTATTATTTTTATGTTGGGTGATTCATTGTCTATTTAAAGGTATGTGGGTAAGGTTGAAATTGGTCTTGATTGGGGTTTAAATCCAAATAGGGAATTCGAGGATTTGCTTCTGAGGTTGATGGTATATCAACTGAGATCGGGGTTTCTGAATTTACAGAAGGCATGGGGGTTTCAAATGATACTGGAGGTTAGATAGGTTGTACACTATCAACAGGTAAGTGTACGTCTATCATTGAAATCTCGTTAGTTTCTTCCAAAATTGGTTGGTGAGAATAATCTGAGACTACGACTGGATCTTCATGTAAGTGTACGTCTGTCGTTGAAATATCTCTAGTTTCTTCTCGAACAATATAAATAAATCATTATTTTCTGCATTCTGTTCAGATGATTTAATATAAGTCGGCTGGTTAAGATCGGGTCCTGAACTGGTATGTTCAAAAGCCATTACAATGCCTTCATCGAATTTAAGCATTGACGCTTTCGTTAACTGTCTTTAAACTCTTATTGTAGATTCGGAAGGCTACAGACTCTTTTGAATAGCCAATGAAGATGCCTTCATCCTCTTTTTTACTAAACTTTCCCAAATTGTCTTTGTCGTTTAAGATAAAACACCTGCATCCAAATTGTTGGTACATCCTGTGTGACGATAGCAGTCTAAGTGATACTGCATTGTGATTGTAGCACCTGTGTGATAGATATGTTTATATATGTTTGACTGTTATTGATTGTGTGTTTGAACTTGATGTAACATATTACAAGAAGTTCAAACATAAAGTTCAAAGATTAACTCAAGCATAAGTGAAAACATAAGTTTCAGCACTTAGATGCTTAAGTGTTTTGGCTAGATTCGAATTACATAAAGGTAGACATTCGAATCTGTGATAGATTCAAATGTAGCCTTAGATTCGAATGAAGGCTAGATTCGAGAGTGTCTTTGTGGACAGACTCGAATGGGCCTTGGGCCAGATTCGAGTTTGGCCCACATCAGATTCGAATCAGGGTCTATAATTAGGGATAGACTCGAGTCATTAGCAGACTTTTAGCAGAATTCGTGAGGAATTAAGCTTAAGGCGATCTCGAGTTTAGCATCAGCTTTTGGTGCGTTGCGGAGAGAATTAGTGCGTAGGATCGTTCGTGTGTCGTTCGTTCAGCGTCTAATAGTCTCCGTGTTTCGTGGTTGAGAGTTGTCCGTCTAACCGTTAACGAGGATTCCGCACTCGTTCACGGATCCGCGTCTAGATAGATCTAGTAGTGGTAGACCTTACAAGTGGTATCAGAGCCTACGGAGTGTTCTTGGTGTTCTTCGTGTTCATCAAATACATTCTAGGTTTCTTGACGCTAGTTGGACGGTTTTTCTCTCAAAATCGAGTTTTTGAGCTTAGCAAATTCATATTCAGCAAATACTTTGTGGTTTTTCGCGTTTTTGATCGAAACCATTATTTTTCGTTGGAAAAATACTGGTTTAATCTGAAAATCGTTAAAAAATCAAAGTATTCACTGTTTTTCGAGTTTGCGGCGCTCGAATCTAATAGGGGCAATTAGGGTTTTACGTTAGTCTCGAGTCTAATCCAAATCTGCTCCATTTCGAGTCTGTTTTCAGTAGGTTTCGAATCTGTGTCGAGTTTGTGCTTCATTCGAACAGAGTCTCGAGTCTATCTAGTTTTGAGTCTAGTTCGAGTTTAGTCTAGTTTCGAGAAGGGTTTCGAATCTGCTGTTTACCTCGAGTTTGCTGACCTTCGAATCTAAGGTCCTTCGAATCTGAGAACTTTCGAATCTGACATAATTTCGAATCTAATTGAATTTTAACACTTAATCGAATTTAATCCCAAAAGATTTACCCTTAATTAGTTTCGAATCTACCTAGATTCGAAAAAGTTAGTCTAAATCAGTTTCGAATTAAATTAATTAAGTTCAAATTCAACTCCTTTTGAAAAGATGCCAAATCTTCAGAAATTCTTAGAAATGGACCACGAGGTTGGAAAGGCAAACGCCCCGCCTAAGCTGATGAAGGTCGAGGACTATTACTGGTGGAAAGACCGATTTACTGATTTTGTACGTTTCAACGACATGCGCATGTGGGTGTGCATCGACGAAGGGTATATTCCACCGGTGTCTGAAGTTGAAGGCCGTCAAAAGGTCTAGTCATACCAAATGATGAAGGAGGATGACAAGAAATTATTTGAATCCGAAAGCAAAGCTTTTTCTCTAATCCGCATGGCGTTACCGCAGGATATTCTACACACATTCAGAACTCAGAGGACATCAAAAGAACTTTGGGAGTCACTAGAGAAGAGGTGCGAGGGAAATCCTCGGGTTAGGAGAAAGCGTACAGAGCTGTTGAAACAACAGTTCGCCATCTTCAAGGCGTTAAAGGATGAACAACTGGATGACATCATCACCCGTTTCTATCATCTATTGACGGAACTTGAGAGCCATGGGATTGAGTTTACCGATACTGACAAGAACAACAAGCTTCTTGATGCCTTACCAGCCAAATGGGCTATGTGGGTAGCAATGATCAAGCTGAATGAAGATAAATATTATACTCAATCTCTTGATGACATCGTGGGAACGTTGAGGGCATATAACTTTGAGCTACTGAAGACCGAGACTGATTACGAACAAGTCCAGAATCCAGCAATGAATTTTGGAAAGACATCCAAACCTTCAGCGGCATCCGAATCAAAGACTGCTACAGCGTTTTTCACCGGAGAAACGTCATCACCATCAGAGTCCGAAGACTCACTGAATCGCGTGTTCTTAGGATTAGGAAGATCGGAAGAACCGCAGCCTCAAGTACATCAGGCATCACCATCACAGAATTATTCGAAGATGCCCATGAGCGCAAAGTCTGCGGAAGAGCATTTGAATCTACTTGCTTCTTTTGTGGCCGCATACAGAAATTGTGTTCAAGGGAAGATTAACGATCCTGCTCTATGGGACGAGGATTACGATCAGGTCGACCCTGATGACTTAGAGGAAATGGATCTTAAATGGCAACTGGCCATGGTAACCCAGAGGGTTAAACGATTCATTAAGAGAACTGGGAGGAATCTGCAGATGAACAACAAAGGGATAGGATTTGATAAGTCCAAGGTGAAATGCTATAACTGTCAAGGACTAGGACACTTCGCCAGGGAGTGCCAGAGACCAAAGGTAGAGACATACCAGGGGCAGAGTCAGCATCAGGGACAGTTCCAAAATCAGTCCCAACAACGATACCTTCCTAGTTCCTCATCTGGACAAGCCAATCTAGCTGGTTTACTATCCAACGTCACTTCAGACCGACAGCTAGATGGTACGTATGATTGGAGTTCACATCCTGAGTCGCATGCTAGAGCCTTTATGGCTGAAGTCACAGAAACTGGATGTGATGGGGACAAGCAGACCACACGGGACAGCAGTCCGATGTGGGTAGAGAAGGCGAATGATCAGACAGTGCTGGAGTTCGCTGCTCAGATGGCCAACGTGGAATCTGATAACTCAAAGGTTAGTCTGTCTTATTCTCTATTTCGTGAATTATGTGCTTTATGTGTTAGTTCTAACGATAGGTTAAATCTAGTCTTAGAATCACATAAATCCATAACTGCTCAAAATGAGAACTTAAAAATTGAAAATGCAAGCCTAAATGATATCAAACAAGATCTTAAAGAAAAGCTTAAGGCTGATGCTCAAGACATAATAGTTCTAAAAGACAAACTCAGTGAGCAATGTGTTAGGATATAGCTAACACATTCCAACACTGCTCAAGCCTATCTTGTAGGGGATCTTGACAAAGCAGCTTCTATTGTTGAGATAGATAATCTGAAAAACTGACTTATCCAGTCTTGGTGAGCTTCCCAGTACTTTTATTCAGAGAGTAAATGGTAAGCTGGTCTCAACAAACAGGTTTGTCAGGCCTGAAAATACTGACAGCTTGTGTGAAAAAGCTCCAAAAACTTATGGTGGAATATGTTCTCCATCAAATCAGCTTGCTAAGTGCTCTGCTGATTCACACAAGCAAAAGAAAGGAAACCAAGCTCAAGTTGCAGCTATGGACTCTAAACCCATCGACAAAACTGGCTCTGGGTCTAAAGTTGATGGTAAGAGACGTGTTAATCCTTTTGAGAAGGCCAAAGCTCAATGGTCTGATGAAGACAAAATGCTGGTTGCTCTTGATGCAAAAGAAAAGGTAAGCAGCTTTCTTTCAACAGGGGTAAGTCTCATGTTGAAAGTAAATCTGCTGTGGTTTCAAATAAGTTTTTAAATCCTAGTGGAAAATTGGTTATAAATGAAGGTAAGTCTTTCAAAACCAAAAGCTGTGACTATGTTGATAGGCAACATCCATCACATCTCAGTAAGAGCAAAGGCAAAGCCATTGCTCAAACTGAGAAATATGGGAATAAGTTTCCCAAACCTGTGGAAGGTCAAAGGCCAATCAAACTTCCTGTGTTTGATATCTGTCCTCCCAAAAAGAGGAAAGAAGATACAGGCAAAGCTTTTGCCATTGTGCCTTCCACCCAAACAGTTGATTCATCTAAAAATAGTAATAAGTTAGCTAAACCTGCTGACAGAATCAACAAGAATAACTCAGAATATGTTTCTGGAGGATCTTCATCCAAAAAGGCTAAAAAGAGAATGCTATAAGTGTGGGAAGAAGACACATATGGCCAAAGACTGTCCTGAAACTGAGGACATAAGGCCTGTTGACTCTGCTAGTTCCATAATTGCACAAACAAGCAGTGTTGGAAGTAACACAGTCAATGAGGATGGTATCCAAGCTTATACTATAAAATAGGAAATATTAGTGTGGATATCACTGGTCCATCAACAAATGTTGATGAAGTAGGAGAACTCATCCCTATGATGAGTTCCCTTAAAAGAAACTAATACTTTCTCATGACACTCTGCAGGACAAACAACCAACCAAGGTTTGGTACTTGGACAGTGGCTGCTCAGGACATATGACAGGTTGCAAGGACCTGCTGAGTGATCTCAGACCAGAAAAAGGACCAATAGTCACATTTGGTGACAATGTACAGGGATCCACAGAAGGATATGGAACGCTTCAAGCTGGTGTTGTAGTATTCAAAAGAGTAGCCTATGTAGTTGGGTTGAAACATAATCTTGTAAGCATAAGTCAACTGTGTGATGCTGGCTACAAGGTTAACTTTGATGAGCACCTGGGTTACATATTGGATCCCCAAGGCAAAGTTGTGATGTGTGCACAACGAAAGAAAGGTGTATATTTTGTGGACATGAAATCTGTTGATCCTACAACTGAAACCTACTTTATCTCAAGTAGCAATGCAGACCTGAACTGGTTATGGCACAAAATGCTATCACACCAGAACTTCAAGAATATCAACGAACTCTGTAAGAAAGAGTTGGTAACAAGTTTGCCTTCTATAACCTTTGTTAAGGATAAACTCTGCACAGCTTGTGAGAAAGGCAAGCGGAGAAAATCATCTTTTAAATCTAAGCACACATTCTCTATTGATACTCCTCTCTTCTTAATCCACATGGACTTGTTTGGACCAGTTAGTGTCCCAAGTCTAGGAGGAAAAAGATACATTCTAGTAATGGTTGATGAGTTTTCCAGGTTTACATGGGTGATCTTTCTGAAGAGCAAAGGAGAGGCTGCTAGAGAAATCATTGGATTTATCACAAAGATGGAAATGCTGAACTCTGCTCAAGTAAAGCAGCTTAGAAGTGATCATGGTACTGAATTCAAAAACAGTTTGAGGACTTCTGTGAAGAAAGAGGGATCTCACATAACTTTTCAGCTGTAAGAACTCCACAACAAAATGGAGTTGCTGAAAGGAGATATACAACTATCATTGAAGCTGCTAGAACCATGTTATGTGCATCAAGTTTACCTTCATCATTCTGGGCTGAAGCTGTCAACACTGTCTGCTTTACCCAAAATAGATCCTTGGTGGTGAAAAGGTTTAGCAAGACTCCCTATGAGTTAATCAAAGGGAGGAGGCCAAACATTTGCTATTTCCATGTGTTTGGATGTCCCTGCTTCATTCTGAATCAGAGAGACCAACTGGCAAAGTTTGAACCCAAAGCTAATGCAGGTGTGTTTGTTGGATTATCTACTATCTCCAGAGCCTACAGAGTATATAACAACAAGAGAAAGGTGATAGATGAATCTATCAATGTCACCTTTGAAGAGTCTAGGAGTGTCTCCACCAAAGCTGTTTCTTAATCAGTTTCAGAAGAATTCAGCTTTGATGATATTATGCATTCCATCAATGAAGTAAAGGACTCAAAAGCTTCCACTACATCCATAGTGGAACCTGCTAATCATGATGGGCATGATGATGACTATGTTGATACACCCTGTGTGAATACGTGTACTGACATAATTACAACTCTATGTCCTGAACCAATCAATGCTGACTTTCCTGGATCCTCTACTGATATGTTCAACACTGGAGAGTCTTGCTCAACAAGTGAACAGGCTCAAGATATCAGTGTATCTGAAAATCTTGAGAGCTGCTCAATAGGACCTGTTGAAGATAACTCAGGAGAATCCTCATTGAGGCAAGATCCTAAGTGGATCAGCTGTCATCTAAATGATCAAATAATTGGTGACATCAACAAAGGGGTACAAACAAGATGGGACAGCTTAGGAAACTTTTGTATGTTTTCTAGTTTTGTATCCCTGATGGAGATGAAGAAAGTGGTTGAAGTACTTAAAGATGCCAAATGGATCACTTCCATGCAAGAAGAACTCAATAGTTTGAGAGAAACAAAGTATGGAAGCTGGTCCCTGCTCCTAAAGGAAAAACAATAATTGGCACCAAATGGGTTTTCAGAAACAAGATGGATGAGCAAAGTCATGTCATTAAAAATAAGGCAAGACTGGTTGCTCAAGGCTATAGACAGGAAGAAGGCATTGACTATGATGAAACATTTGCTCCTGTGGCCAGGTTAGAGGCAATTCGTTTGTTTCTAGCCTACGCTGCTCAAAAGAGCATGAAGGTATTTCAAATGGATGTGAAAAGTGCATTTTTGAATGGTAAGCTGCAAGAAGAAGTCTATGTCAAGCAGCCTCCAGGTTTTGAAAATGAACATCATCCAGGTTTTGTCTATAAGTTGGACAAAGCTCTCTATGGTCTAAAATAAGCCCCTAGAGCCTGGTATGGCACTCTAACTGATTTTCTTATGAGCAATGGTTATTCCAGAGGTAAAGTGGATACCACACTGTTCATAAAGAAGGTGAAGTCTGATATTATGCTTGTTCAAATTTATGTGGATGACATAATATTTGGTTCTACTAATGAGCAGTTACGCAAGAATTTTTCACTACTCATGAAATCAAAATATGAAATGACTATGATGGGAGAACTTACTTTCTTTTTAGGATTACAGGTTAAACAAACCTCAAATGGAATTTTCATAAATTAAAGAAAGTATACTCTAGATCTTTTCAAAAAGTTTAAATTTGATCAAAGTTCTCATATCAAAACCCCAATGGCAACCAATGTAAAGTTGGATGTAGATGCCAGTGGCAAAGCTGTTTCAGTAATAGCTTACAGAGGCTTGATTGGGAGCTTGCTATATTTAACTTGCAGTAGATCAGATATTATGTTTGCCACCTGTTTATGCGCTAGGATTCAAGCTGATCCTAAAGAATCCTATCTAGCTGCTGTAAAAAGAATCTTCAGATACCGTAAGAGTACACCAGGTTTGGGTCTTTGGTATCCCAAAGACTCAAGTCTTGAGCTAACAAGATATTCAGATTTTGATTTTGCACGCTGCAGGCTAGACAGAATAAGCACAACAGGTGGTTGTCCACTCCTTGGTGGTAAGTTGATAAGTTGGTGTAGGAAGCAGAACTCAGTTTCTACTTCTACTGCTGAAGCTGATCGAGTATATTGATGTTGGAAGCTGCTGTTGGCAAATTCTATGGATGCAACATCAGCTTGAAGACTATGGACTTGTATATACGAAAAATCTTATTCTGTGTGATAATACAAGTGATATAGCTATCTCCAACAATCCAGTATTTCATTCCAGAACAAAGCATATAGAGGTCAGACATCACTTCATCAGAGATCACATCCAGAAAGGTAATGTGGAGGTAAGTTTTATTTTCACAGATGAACAGCTTGCAGACATTTTCACCAAGCCTCTTGATGAAAACAGGTTAACCAATCTTGTAAGGAAGCTGGGCATGTTAAATAAAAGTGACTAAGTGTCCTAAATGTTCTATGTTATTATATGTCTCACACTACTCAAGTTTCTCAGAACAGCTTAGGCAGAACAGGCTATGCATGTTCTACACTTAGCCAATTTTCGAAAACTTGAAGAGCTTGAGCGTATAACAGGTTTGACAACATCAGTGTTCACCTCAAACCTGGTCTGTTAATCAAATCTCAAACCTGCTCACTCTCTCAATCTGTCATACAAGACAATGTCTTGTAACCTAGTCAGCTATTGAACACAACCTGTTCTTTCATAGCTGAACAGGTTGAATGAACAGCTTGAAGAGTGAACAGCTTGTGATGACCTTGCTCATCACAGGTTTGACCAATAGCTTAGACCATCAGTTTTAATTACCTTTCTTCACAATTAATTTACTTAATTTCTATATTTATTTAACTTAATTACTTCGGATAATGTGTGTTAACGTGTGTTAGTGACTAAAAAGGGCTTGAGTGGTCTGACAACCGTTCTGACATGGACAACAGTTCCATTTTCCGTTAAAGAACTTTTCAAATCAACCACCCAAACTTTTATCTCTCATACTCACTCACACTCAAATCCTATAAATACCTCTCTACTGTTTCATCTTCGTCTTCCTTACTGCTTCCATAACTTTCAAAGAACCCTAAATTCGACTAAGTGTCTTGTGCTCATATCCTCACTACTTTCACTATGGCTCACCGAAACAACCCCTTCTTACCAGTATTTGTTGGTGCAGATGTTCAGAAACACTCTTCTGTCACCACAATGCTAACCCTGAAACCCACAAACTACATAGCCAACCTAACCATCCCCAAAAACTATGTGGGGAAAGGTTATGAAGATATGATGGAGTTTTTAAAGGTTCACCCTCTGCATTATGCCATGACTGCGACTCCTGGTGTCCTGTACCAGGAGATGGTATATGAGTTTTGGTACACCTGTGCCTACGACCCAGCAACCAAAATCATAAGGGGAACCATTCTCAATGGGACTCAGACCATTTAGATCACTACTGGTCTCATCAGGGAAGTTCTTCGTCTCCCTGTGGCTGAAACTTATGATCACCACAGCCTGAAAATGATAAGATGGGAAATCTGCTACGTTTTTGTGGTGTAGCAGAGCCCAAGATTGGAGCCACCCTGTTCAAGAAGGATCTCTCACCTACTTACAGCTTTCTATTTGCCTCTGTGGTGATGTGCTTCAGCAGCAAAGTTGGTTCTTTTAACCAACTTAGCTGTGATGAGATCCCAATAGTCCTGCAACACGTAGATGAGACTAACATGAACATGGCTCGGTGGATTTTCATGAATCTGAAGAACCTGGTTCAGCAGGACACACGTCCAGCTGCTGTTCGATTTTTAAGGTTTCTGTGCCTCATTTTCAACCATGTCTGTGGTTAGCATCTATACAACTCTCAGCTTATGTTACGTACTGCTGCTTTCCCAGTAATTGGGAATTGAGTTTTTACACCCCTGTACTTCCAAATGCGCCTCCTCTATGTACTCCAATGAGGAGGTTACTTGGCATGGTGGAAGGACCTTCTACTGTGAGGGTGGATCCAGTGACTGCTCCCAAGGGAAAATCCAAATCCAGGGCTAAATTTGTCAAAAGAGCCCTGTAAACGACACAAGCTGAGCCTGTCAGCAAGAAGGCAAAAACAGCTAAGTCGAAGTCTGCTCCATCAGCCTCTGTGGCTGAGGGGGAGCAGGCTTCTCACCCTGGTTCATATGGTGAACCTAAAGCATTTGTGGCTGGTGCCTCTGTGGCACCTGAGACTATGGAATAGGCCAACCTACCTATTTTTGACCCAGTCTCACCACCAGTCCAAACAGAACAACTCATCGCGTCTCCACAACATCCATCCTCCACTTCATCTCTCAGACTCTACAGACACAAAACCTTAGCCAAAAAGAAACCAACTGACCCAACTAGCCCCTCTGACCCCTCTTAACAGGAGTCAGTTGAAAAAGAAGCAACCCATGTTGCTTCTCCTATATTAGGAGAAGGTTCAACACATTTGGAGCAGGCTTCACTCCAACAAGAGTCTACCCTAAGTCAGCCTAGGCCCTCTGGTTCCTCCCAACAGGAGCCAGTTGTACATATGGAGACTACCACATCACCTATTCCAGCCTCTCAACTGGCTGAGAATATTGAAAGACAGGAGTTCACTCCACTCCACACAGTCTCCACTCCATACTTCTCTTACACAACCTGAGTCTGCACGACATGCCAAACTTGCTGGATTAGACCATCCAGTAGATCAGCCTCCAACTTCTGCTCCTGATGATACAGCTGTTGTACACCCAACGGCTGCTGAAGGACTACCATCCTAGGCTGATGAAACCACAAGGATCAGACCATCCCTCTGGTGGGGCTGCTCCTCAAATGCACATTCCTTCAGGACGTTTCACCACTGCTGATGTTGAAATGCACATCCCATCTCCCCATGATGAGGCTGCTCCTCAAATGATTACCATCAAAAGGATTAACACGTCTCTTACCATCAACTTTAGACCCAGAGCCAGTTTTGTCGATGGGTTTAGAGTCCATAGCTGCAACTTGAGCTTGGTTTCCTTTCTTTTTCTTGTGTGAATCAGCAGAGCACTTAGCAAGCTGATTTGATGGAGAACATATTCCACCATAAGTTTTTGGAGCTTTTTCACACAAGCTGTCAGTATTTTCAGGCCTGACAAACCTGTTTGTTGAGACCAGCTTACCATTTACTCTCTGAATAAAAGTACTGGGAAGCTCACCAAGACTGGATAAGTCAGTTTTTCAGATTATCTATCTCAACAATAGAAGCTGCTTTGTCAAGATCCCCTACAAGATAGGCTTGGATTTGTGCAGGGATCTGTTGACTGATGCAATGGTTGACTTTATGTGCAGATTGGCACCAAGAGTCAACAATCTTTTGAAGCTTCGCATGTTTTATGTATGTTTCTCTCTTTTTCTCTAATAAAATGGAGTTGATGTGTTTTAATTCATCAAGCTCCGTTTCCAACTTATGGAAACTGTCGAGTTTATTAGTTTTTATGTCAAGATCAGTTTTAAGCTTAGAGATTTCAGACAATAAAACATTGTGCTTCTCAACAGCAGCTTTTAAATCAACAAGAATATATTCAAACATTTTTACTTTTTCATTAGAACTGTAAGCCATAAAGTTTTGTACCTTGTACATCATTGTGGGATTCCAGTTCTCTAAGCTACTAAAGGCTTCAGCTTCAGCCAGGTCTTGTTTGAAGTTGCTGGTTGATGGGACATCAGTGTTGGCCATGAGACAGTTGTTATCTTCTTCATCTGAAGATGAGTCAGATTCCTCCTAATCACATGTCTCCTCCATGAGTCCCTTTTGCTTGTTGGAAGCCACTGAGTTTTCCAACTTTTTTAGCTTAGCCATGGCCATTAGGTACTTAACCCTATAGCCATCGTCCCTGTTTGTCTTGAATGGTTTGGATGATTGACCAATAGCTTTAGACACACAGTCAGAAGCTATGTGGCCAGTCTTGCCACATTTAAAGCACTCAGCCTTAATTTTATCAAATGCCTTCTTTTTTACAGCATTTGAGTTCCTCTGCAGCATTCTTCCACCAAACCTCTTCATATTGAAATTTTTGACATGCGTTGCAATCATTTGCTCATCATCAAGTTCAGCAAGATCTTCACAGTCTTCCTCTTCAGACATCTCTTCCCTTTCATCATCAGCCTATTGATCAGGTTGTGTGAACACATCACATACCTGACCAACAGGTTGTCTCACGTTGGCCACCAAGGCAGCACCTCTCTTAGACATTTCCAAGGCATTTCTTTTCTGTTGCCTTGGCTACTCATCATTCAGTAGGGATCCATACAAATTTACAAAATCCATACCTTTGATGGTGCCTGAATTTCTAAAGATAGTAGAAAAATAGTTCCATTCTTCAGGTAGGTTTCTGTGAGAGACTCCTTTGGTTTTGCAAAGAAGAGTTCATACTGTCTAACAAGATTGTTAATCCTGCTGTCCAGTGTGATTGTGGGACCATCATAGACGGTACAAAAAGTATCCCACATATCCTTTGCAGTCTTCATTTTCTCAACCTGTTTGAACACATCATCAGGAAGAGAAATGACCAGATTGTTTGTCTTTTGCATCAAGAGCAACCAGCATTTTGTCTTCATCAGACCATTGAGCTTTGGCCTTCTCAAAGGTTCTGATCTCACGGGCAGCTCCTTCAACAACAGGAGTGATAGTAGTAACAGAAGTTGGCACATAGGGACCTTCCATTACTATCTCTGGCAGTTGTACATCCAGATTCTCTAAGTAGAGCATCATTCTGCACTTCCAACCAGAGAAGTTTTGATGATTGAATTTGGGGGGTTTTGCCATTGAACCATTTTCATAATTAGAGGAGGAACTGGTAGCACTGTTTGTCTATGAGAAAGTACGGAGAATGAGATATCTAGAGTTGACACACACTCTAACTGCTCTGATACTAGTTGTAGGTCCCAAAAGGTTTCCCTAGAGTATTGTTCTAAGCTGTAGAGGGGGGTGAATACAACTAATTAAAATTCAACACTCTTTTCTCAATGTTTGTGTATACTATTAACAAATGTTAATTACAAACAAGCTTGACTGCGGAAAGGTTCAAGCTGAGATGACAGATACAACAGATGTTTCAACTAATCTAAGACACACTCAGACTAGATACAATGAATACACTCACTTAGATGAACTCACTGATTTTACAAGACACAGATGAACAACTTGAGTATGAACTGCTTAGACACACTTATTGTTATA
This sequence comes from Centrapalus pauciflorus, assembly GCA_020465985.1. NCBI lineage: Eukaryota > Viridiplantae > Streptophyta > Magnoliopsida > Asterales > Asteraceae > Centrapalus > Centrapalus pauciflorus. The sequence goes on along the minus strand of JAANYP010007846.1, from coordinate 204,167 downwards.
TTCAAGCAGACTTGCATGCATGGAAAAACACACTTCAATGCACGATCTGATTTCTCAATCTTAGTTATCTCCCAATCCTTAGAAGCTTCCTTTTATACTCTCACTGAGAATCTCAGTGAAGCTTCTTCATTGGACGAGGAGATAGTGGGATGTCTTTCCAAAAAGACAAAACAACTTTTCTGCACATTCTGATAGAGCAGATTTGTCTTCATGTGGCAGAATCTTTGTCTTTTTCTTTTTGTCACTGTTGCATAAGACTTTAACCAAAAGAGGAATGTCAACTTTGCATCTTTCTTCTTTTGTTAAGGCCATTTTGATACAAGAAATGGTCTGTCAACCATTTCAAATATCCGTTTGTCTTCATGTAACAGAACAGCGTAGGCAGGTTTTTTGCAGTTTCTGTTTTCCACTTTGTCTTCGACTTGTAAACTAATCTTGTAACCAAAAACAATACATGAGGACTTGAAAACGTCTTCCATAAAGTGTTTAGCCTGTTCACAGAGAACAGGTTCTGTTCACAAAGAACAGAACACTTAGCATCTATCCAAGCTGCTCAACAGAACAGAGCAGCGTAGACATTTCATGTCTAGCCTGTTCAGCAGATAGAACAGCTTGGACAATCTGCCTCTGTTGCAACGAATGCAACAGGGTAAACAACTTTGACTCTTATTGAAAATCACTTTTCAGGTTTCAATAAGGCATGAACAGGCCTTAAATTAACCTTCAAGTGCATCAAACAGGTTTGATTAAAAATCTCCCCCTACAATGTAGAGCAGGTTTGACTGAGGCCTTTTTGTGCCTAACAGGATTAGAGGTCAATTTTAAAGCGAATCCGTGCAGCATTAGATCTAGATAAGGGAAGGAGATACTTGCAGGAAATAGAAAACCAAAGTTGTACTCGATAAACCTAGCCTAAATGAATCTGAAGAAAGATGTTTGCTTATTATCCAAAGCAACATCTAAAGTATCTTGGCTACGGCATCACCGTCTTTCGCACTTGAATTTCAAAGAGTTAACCAACCTTGCAAAAGGTAGGTTAGTCAAAGGGCTTCTAACTCTCAGATTTTAATAAGAGCAATTGTGTGCAGCCTGTGAAAAAGGAAAGATGGTTAGAGCGTCTCACAAGTCAAAAGCTGAACACTCTTCAACGAGAGCATTGGAACTTCTTCATATGGATTTGTGTGGGCCAAGGCGAGTATAGAGCATAAACAAATAGAGATATGCGTTGGTAATAGTTGATGACTACTCTAGATACACATGGGTATTCTTCCTGCGATCCAAGTCTGATGCTACCGAGATCATAATCGACTTCATTCGCAGAATTCAAGTCAAGTTGCAACTTTCAGTTCAAACCATTAGATCAGATAATGGGACAGAATTCAAGAACAAATCGCTCGAGACGTTTCTAAATTATGTGGGAATAACTCATCAATTCACAGCATCTCGCACTCCACAACAAAACGGTGTAGTTGAATGAATAAATCGCACCCTAGTGGAATCTGCAAGAACGATGCTGGCATATTCAAACCTTCCGTTATTCCTTTGGGCTGAAGCTGTAGCGACGAATTGTTATTCGCAGATTAGATCAATAATCAACAAGAGATTCGGAACGACTCCGTATGAATTAATAAATAAACGAGTCCCTAATGTCAAATTTTTTCAAGTATTTGTGTAAGGTCTACCACTACTAGATCTATCTAGACGCGGATCCGTGAACGAGTGAGGAATCCTCGTTAACGGTTAGACGGACAACTCTCAACCATGAAACACAGAGACTATTAGACGATGAACGAACGACACACGAACGATCCTACGCACTAATTCTCTCCGAAACGCACCAAAAGCTGATGATAAACTCGAGATCGCCTTAAGCTTAATTCCTCACGAATTCTGCTAAAAGTCTGCTAATGACTCGAGTCTATCCCTAATTATAGACCCTGATTCGAATCTGATGTGGGCCAAACTCGAATCTGGCCCAAGGCCCATTCGAGTCTGTCCACAAAGACACTCTCGAATCTAGCCTTCATTCGAATCTAAGGCTACATTCGAATCTATCACAGATTCGAATGTCTACCTTTATGTAATTCGAATCTAGCCAAAACACTTAAGCATCTAAGTGCTGAAACTTATGTTTTCACTTATGCTTGAGTTAATCTTTGAACTTTATGTTTGAACTTCTTGTAATATGTTACATCAAGTTCAAACACACAATCAATAACAGTCAAACATATATAAACATATCTATCACACAGGTGCTACAATCACAATGCAGTATCACTTAGACTGCTATCGTCACACAGGATGTACCAACAGACTCCCCCTTGACGATAGCTTCTAATTATTCACACATTTGACTTAAGAACTTTGTTTATTTATTGATTCAAAATACTACCAGCATACAAACCTTTCTCGACACATACCTTGACTACATTTTCATACTTATTAGCTTCACCGTCCATATGTGTATCACTTGAGATCTTACAGGCATGCAAAATGTGAAGATCATCTTTGGAGAGGTTTACCAGGTGAAGAGGGTCGTAGACTCTAAGAATAACATTTTCTTCTAAGTCTTCCATGACCGCTTCCCAGTCTCCGTGTCAGCGTACCACCACTTTAGATTCTTCAAAATATTTTGTGGCATCGGCTTGAGAGGAACCTTCCTGAGACATCTAGCCGGCTTATAGTGAATCCTCATCCACGGTCGTCCAGTTAGAGGATCGATACGCGACGGATCCTCTACTCTTCTCCCGACCCTTGGAGATAATCGCTCGAACTTCCTTGATCTCCCTTCCTTTCTTATAATTCTTTCAATTACGCTCGCATAAGGATCATTGCCAATGTTTATCAAATCTTTCCATGCTAACGCAGTGATTTCGATCTTTGGCAGGAAGTTGAATGCTTTTAATGTTCGCCTCATGTACTGAAGCCCCTTTTTTTTTTATTACAAATAGCTGCAGATCTCTGTCAAAGAACCAACTTAAGATTCGCTCAGACAGCTTCCCAGTACCCGGCACTCTCATTGTCCTTTTAATCGCTAACTCCTTCTCTTCAGCCCTGAACCATAGCTTTCTTTTTTCTTCATTAGTTAGCTCTCTTGCAGGTTCTTCTGTTGATGGCTGAGGATTCAACGCAGCATTTACTATATCTACATTGACAATTCTATTTCCATCAATCATGTAGGTATCGGTGATAGGATTCTGCTGCACAACTATCTCGTCAGCTTCATCATCCTCATCAGCGACTACCTCATCATCTGACTGCCAGTCCACTATCTCTTCTGGCACAAACTCGCCTTCTTCCAGCTCTTCATCTTCATTATCAAAACCTACATCCAGAGGATCATCATCGAGATCCATAAGAGCGTCTATCATTTCACTGATCTCAAACTCTGTAGGCTGTTTTGATGAACTTGCTTCACCCATTTCTTCTTCAGCTTGACTGGGCTCCCCCTGAACTTGTGTAGTTTGAGCTGCATTAAAATCTACAGGCTCATTCTCATTATGTGCACCGGGATCATTGCCTTTTCCATCTTCATTCTCATCATCATCATCATCATCATCATTGCGAACTACTTGATCACGGCAGGATGTCTCCCCCTGAGCCTGAAGATTTTTCATCAACTGCTCAATAAGGGAGCGCATCGATCTTAACTCGGCTGCCTGATCGCAGACGAACATCTTTAGCTCAACATTCTCGTCTTGGATTTTTCCTACAGTCTTCTTCAATTCAGCATTTTCTTTATCTAGATTCGCATTATGTGTCTGAATTTCTCCCATTGCCTGTGTTAGGCTTAGGAGTTGAACATGTTGAAAGTCCACTCGAGCTTTGAGCTGCATAAACCGCTGCTTTTCAGCATAGGTGGCCGAAGTAGATGGAATTGATTGTATGGGAGCTGGGATGAATGGTGGTGGAATATATGGCTCATGTTGAGGTGGTGGAGATGGTGGAGCTGTGGCTTGTGGTTCTGAAGTTGGAGTTTGAGACTGTTGGGCTTCAGATGCTGATGTTGACCCTTGCATGAACCTGTGACGTTTGGCCCGCTGCCTAGTCACCAAGGGAGCAACTTCCTCCTCTTCGAAGTCCGATTCTTCCGATTCCCTTGCTACTCTCCTTCTCGAGGGCTCTTTATTGATAACTACGACTCTTGAGCCATAAGTTTCTATGCGAATTCGAGAGTCAGTAGCTTCAGACTCAGGAGCTTCAACTTCAATCTCCTCCATATCTTCCGACTCTGCTTCAGATGATGTCAAACCTTTATCAGCCCTTTCTGGCTCATATTCTTCCACATCTCTTAATACATCTTCTTCTCCTTCAGGTGGACTGAGCAATTCACCAACTAATGCTGTAGCCACATCTTCGTTCGCATGAGGCCCTGCCTCCCAGATTTCATTAAGTGTTTGACATAATTGTTCAGCTTCAATCTGAACATTTGTTGTCCCGGCTTCTTGAATATTGGAAGGGCCAGCTTCTTGAACATTTGATGTCCCGGCTTCTTGAACTTCTGGTTGTTGACTTGTCGACGGCCTTGATGCCTGAGTTTGACTTGCTGCAGGTCTTTGACGGCGTCTTTGAGCGTGCGGCTGCTGTTGTTGTTGACGTTGTTGTGGTTGTTGTTGCGGTTGAAACTCAACGACCCCTGCCCAGTTGGCATCTTCCGGGGCTTGAAAACCTCTATCCAAAATTGCTCCGAATAGTGGACGCGCAACAGGAACAGCCAATCTTCCTCGGTGTGAGGAACAATCCGCGAAAATCCTTTTGTCCAGGATGGCAACACTCTGAAAGTCATTTGTCAGCGGCAAGTTTGGCAAGAAGTGCCTTATCAACATCATAATAAACCTTGGATAGAGCAAAAACTGTTGATTCTCGGGAGCGGAAATCTGATGAACAAATTCCGAAAAGATCATCTCCGAAAAACTATATGGGCGATTATACACCATAGCGACGATCCCTGACTGAATTTTCGCCACAATATAATCGAACCCTCCCTTTTTCGCAGCAAAGCACACCATAAATACATGCGCCAAAAACCTCCATTGTCCTATCAATCCACTTTTCATGTATGACACTTTTGTCACATCGAGGCTGTACCCCATTCTTTGAAAGGCCGCTTGCCTTATACTCAACGGAAATTCGATTGGCCCCGCTTCTTCTTCCTGAGTGCCCAGCTGCAGCACTTGACGAATCATATCAGCCGAAAATACCAATGGCTGTCCTTCAATGCGAGTGCGTAGAACTGTCGGAGTGACCGAGCAGTCTACCTGCAAATGGTCGTAAAACTGACGAATGTAGGGTAACACAAGCTGCACATTATGCCACAGTGCATGTCCGATCCTTGATTCAGCGAGAAAATCCAGTACTTCACGGAATCCCTGCGCCTCAGGGAGATTCAGGTCTGGATGAAGCACCATATTGTGCTTAGGAACGAACGCTCGAATAGCCATTTCTGCACAATAAACAAAACCATTAGATCCATTAAAAATTAATAAACTTGTTTAAATTTAAATCTGTTTTATTTTGAACTTGTTTAAGTACAAAATCTAACACGATTAAATTCCTACATGTTTAATAACATTTAAATTAAATAGTGCAAATAACAAATAGATTCGAAATTAACAAATTCGAAGTGTCCTTATTCGAGTGTAATGGACAGATTCGAAATGTCCCTATTCGAATGTCGTGGTCAGATTCGAACAGATTCGAGAAACCCATGAACAGATTCGAAACTGATGAACAGATTCGAACGGCCGTATTCATTCAAGGACAAAATCTCTTGATTTTAACCTTTATGGACTTAAAAATTTACATTCATTAGTCCTACTAGTTACTAATCACAGAAATATGCCTTTAATTTGATTGTTTATCGGCCCAAATTAGGTAATTTTGTAAAAACCCAATTTCAACCCTTAAACCTTCAAAATTCGATGATTTTGACCTAAATGATGTATAAAACTACTCAAATCTTGTACAATCCGGTTGATTATACCTAGAAGTATCTGTAGAATCGAAACACCAAGTAAGAAACTCGACAAAATGTCGTTTATGAGAGAAACGATAGACTCGAGAAATAGATTCGAAGTCGCCTTGTCAGATTCGAGTGAATAGATTCGAAAACAGTAAGTCTTAAATGACTTCACTGTTGACCTATATATACTACCAACCCTCGATTCTAAGTCCTTATTCGAATCTACTGACAAATTCGAAGGCTTACCTCTTCGAGTCTGTCCTAGATTCGAAACCATCAAACACTTAGAAAAATTTCGAAAATTTTGAAATAACTTCAACTTTTCCAACCTTTTTCTACGGTATCGTGTAACCAGATAAACTATGCCAACTCTTTTACCCTAAGCTCAGGATATTTCATGTAATGCTTATTTTATCCAACTTTGAATGCACCCTCAGTAATTTTTGACCTTTTACCTAAATAAAAAATTAAACTAAAATAAAATAAAATAAAATAAAATAACTAAGGTAAAATAAAATAAAATTTTGACTAAAAAATTTATTCTAGACTTAAGCTAAACTTAACAAATTTAAAACCTAAGATAAAAATTAAACAAAATCTTTTTGATGAGTACAGTCTAAGAAAGGTTCAATCAGATAGCGATGTCTGATACTTACTTTCAGTACTTGAGCTTTCACACTTAGGAATTTTTTATTCCTTTGATTATTTGTCGTGACATACCTATTTAGCCGATTGTTGGTATTTTACCCCTTTAAACACTCTACATTTCGGAACATCTCTTGGCATTTTTATTTATCAGAAAATTATCTTACGTGACTCAGACATAGACATACTTTTATGATCAAGGCACACAGACAAAGATTCTAACTTGTTGGTATTTGCAAACTTTCTTTAAAAGACAACCATCGGACACAGGTCTGTATTTTCATACAACAGAGTGTCTTAGATTGACTTAAGGTTTATTTTTAAAGTTAGCAGACAGCGGTGACAGGTCTGTACTGACGTACAACAAAGCGACATATCTGCTAACCCGAATCTAAACAGAGACAACAGGTCTGTACTTACGTACAACAGAGTTGCATGTTTTCGACTCTCAGTTTTATATGATATTTCTATTCTTTCCATTTTCAGATGTATTTGATGTTGCCATACATCCCCAGAAAGTTTGCATACCTCATTTAGACTCAAAGTTTGTATGTCTTGTACATAAAAATTAAGACCGATTGGTCATACATCTAAGTTAGTGACACGCTTGACTTTTTCTAGAATATTTTATTAGCCTTGAGATTCCCTATATGTATTATGCCTACCAACACATCAAACTAAATAAAGTATAACACTTAGAATTTAGTTGCATTATGTGTGAAAGCCTAAACAATTAGAGTTTGTAACGACTGTGCTAATTTTCGTCACTTTGAACCTACGTATCTAACACTTAACTCTTTTTTCTGATATTCTCTTTTTTTTTTGTATTTTTGTAATTTTCTCTCTTTTTTCTTTTGTTTTTCATAAGAAAAAGCAGTAAAATAAGCTAACCTACTAACTTACTAAAAATAGAAACTTACTAAAAATAGAAACTTACCTAAATTAGCAGACTACTAAAAAGAAAGAAAAACTACGAGTTATAAAAGAAAATAAGCTACTACTTCTAAGGCCAAATTACTCTGGGTTGCGCATTCCATTCAGTTGAATTAAATACTCAAACCGTGACTTATCAAACACTTTGGTAAATAAATCTGCATTATTATCTTCTGTTGCCACTTTTACCAGTTTGATTAAGTTCTTTTCAGCACAATCACGAATAAAATGATGTCTTATGTCTATGTGCTTTGTTTTATTATGTTTAACTGGATTATTAGTTATAGCAATAGTAGATTGATTGTCTATCCTAATTGGAGTTTGAGTGTAAGCCAAACCGTAATCCCGCAATTGTTGTTGTATCCACAGAACCTGTGAGCAGCAACTACCAGCAGCAACATACTCGGCCTCGCACGTTGACGGAGCTACCGATGTTTGTTTCTTGCATTGCCAGGACACCAATCTCCCTCCTAGGAACTGACAACCTCCAGTCATTGATTTGCGCGTCAAGCTGCATCCTCCGTAGTCAGAATCAGTGAATGCCTCCAACTCTAGATCTCCCTCCGCGTGATACCAAAGTCCCAACTTCGGTTTCGACTTGAGGTATCATAGAATCCGCTTCACAGCTTTCATATGCATCTCCTTCGGATTCGCTTGAAACCTAGCACAAATACAAACAGCAAACATAATATCAGGTCTTGAAGCAGTTAAATACATAAGTGACCCAATCATGGCCCGATATAAAGTCGGATCCACATCGGTATCACTTTCAGTACCCGGCCCGAGATTATGATTCACTTGAATCGGCGTGCTGAAATGGGCAGTCAACTTAGTTCCTTCCATCCCAAACCGTTCTAATATGTCATAGACATACTTAGTCTGATGGATAAACATCCCTTCCTTCTTTTGGTCAACTTGTAACCCTAAAAAGAAATTCAACTCCCCCATAGCACTCATCTCGAACTTAGACTTCATCACCTTCTCGAAATCTTTGCACATCTGTTCGTCTGATGATCCAAAGATGATATCATCGATGTACACTTGTACCAAGATAAAGTCTTCACCCTTCCTCTTAACAAACAGAGTACTATCTATCCTACCCCTTTCAAAACCGTTTTCTAGAAGATGGTTGGATAGAGTCTCATACCACGCCCTAGGTGCCTGATGTAATCCATAAAGAGCCTTATCTAAACGATATACTCTATCAGGATATTTTGGATCTGTAAATCCAGGCGGTTGTTCTACGTACACCAACTCCTTCACTTTCCCATACAGGAAAGCGCTCTTAACATCTAACTAATATACCTTAAATCCCTTGAAGGAGGCAAAAGCTAAAAACAACCTAATTGCTTCTAACCTTGCTACTGGTGCAAAAACCTCGTTGTAATCGATTCCCTCCTCTTGGTTGAAACCCTTTACAACTAGCCTAGCCTTGTTGCGCGTGACTATACCCCGATCATCCCTTTTGCACTTAAAAACCCATTTGGTTCCTATGGCAACTTCCCCTCGAGGTAATGGAACTAACTCCCACACTTCTAGTTTCCTAAACTGCGAGAGCTCTTCCTGCATCGCTTCAACCCAGGAGTTATCCTTAAGTGCCATTTGCACATTCTTGGGCTCTACTTGCGATATGAAACATGAATATAGACATGTGTGATATGCCTCGGAGTCGTTTATCATCGACAACAACACAGTGTTGTTATTTACACTACTCCGAGTCCTCACACCCTTGTTAGGATTTCCTATGATGCTTTCTAATGGATGGATCTTGTTAATCCTAGAGGTCTCTATTTCATCAACCCTTAGATTATCTCCTAAGTTAGATCCTATTTCACCTAATGGGGGAACAGGCTCAGCTTCTACAGTTTCCTCCTCATGGACGTTTTCCTCAGAGTTAGAACTTGTTGCTTGAGTCTGATTCTCAGTGTTAGGTGCCTCTTGATCAGCAACTTCTGGAGATCCATCTACTGTCGCAGTAGGCTCGGATGTAGATTCGAACGTGGTCCTCGGAAAAATATGGCCATCGTCATTCAGGTGCAACGTCGCCATGTCTTTTTCAATTGTACCTGCAGTATCATCCAAAGAAATGTTAAATGACTCAAACAATTTATCATTGTCAAATAACCATTCCGGACCAGTTTGGGGTTCATGTGTATAACTTGTGACTTCAATATTATACACAATCTCCACAGTACCACTCGTTTTGTTAAAAACCCATTTGTTTGGTGAGTTCGGCACATAACCTAGGAAATATCCTTCGTCAGCCTTTTCACCAAACTTCGGTTGATGTTTTGTGCGTAAAAGTGTGCATGGTACTCCAAACGGTTCGAATCCAGTTAAGTTAGGTGGCCGTTTATTCAAAATTTCATAGCATGTTTTGTTCAAAGATTTGACTGTAAGGACTCTATTTAAAACATGGCACGCGGTATTCACTGCCTCCCCCCAAAACATGGTAGGAAGCTTTGAATCCGAAAGCATAGTCCTTGCAGCTTCAATCAATGTTCTATTTTTACGTTCGGCCACCCCATTCTGTTGTGGTTCATATGGTGCACTGAATTGATGCACTATGCCCTTTGATAGGCAATATACACCAATTACAGAGTTTTTAAATTCAGTCCCATTATCACTACGAATATGTTTAACCCTTGTTCCGTAGGAGTTCTCCACTTGGTCTAAGAACCCGATGAGCTTTGCAGCCGTCTCGTCCTTCGTACCTAAAAAGAAAACCCATGAAAACCGTGAGTAGTCGTCAGTGATAACTAAGCAAAACCACCTACCTCCTATACTCCTTTTGTTGAGAGGGCCGAAAAGGTCCATATGCAACAAATCGAATGTCGAGGATATCGAGTTCTGCTTCTTGGATTTGTGTGTCTTCTTATGCTGTTTGCCCTTCATACACGGTAGACACTTGTCCTCGAACTGAAAACTTTTCAATGGCACACCCTGCACCAGTCCATTCTTTGTTATGTAATTCATCTTCCTAAGGTGCAGGTGAGCCATGCGTCTGTGCCACAGTACTGATTCCGTCTCTGAAGCTTTGGATAGTAGACAGATTGACCCCATCGAAGTATCCAGCTTGTTCATATCCAACATGTATAAGTCGTTCTTCCTTGGCGCCCGCATCAATACCCATTCTTCAGGAATTTTGAATCCCGGCTTTAGCACTAACGCCTCAGTGTCAGTAAATAACACCGAGTTCTTCTTATCACAGATTTGAGATACACTAATGAGATTGTCAACCAGTTTATCAACGTGATAAACTTGGTCCAAAGTAATTGTCCCATTAGTGACTTCTCCGGTACCCGTGATATTTCCACCTTTGTTACCAGCGAATGATACGAATCCCCTATTACCTCCCTGGAAGTCTGCGAGTAGACTTCTTTCCCATGTCATGTGCCTGGAGCAACCACTGTCGACGAACCACTTGTTGTTTGGACCTGTAGTTATCTCCTGCACATGAAAGAGAAGAGGTTAGTTATCACGGGGAACCCAAGCCATGACTGACTTGGTTATACCATTCTCGTCCACAAACTTGAACTCTTTCAAATACCCATCTCGCCTTTCAGGTGACTTGGGCCTTTGAACTGAATTCTGTTGTGGTTCCGAGTGATTTAAGTTCACTCTTTGCTTTGGAGTAGGAATTTGTTGTTGTGGGGCTCTAGAATAAGTCCTATTATATTGCATTTCAGACTGTGATCCCTGAGCTCTTACCGGTACGTAATGTCTAACTGGAGTATGTGACCTAACTGGAGTGTGTGACCTGCTAGGTGTTGTGCTCCTATAGACTTGTTGTGGTGCTGACCTAGATTGATTATTGACACGATTCGGTGAATTTGTCCTAATCACTTCCTTTGGTCCAACCTTAACCGGTGTGTTTTTCACAACTTGTTTGGGTGCGGCCTGCACAGTTTTCTCGGTAGGTTGAGAACTACTGCTGCTTGCCACACTGGTTGAGGGCTTAACAGGTGTTGGATTCACTGTCTTAGGTGTAACATCGGATTTCCTAAGCGGACAGTGAGAAGCAACATGCCCCTTCTCGTGACATCTAAAACAAGATATCTTATCTATGGACTTTTTGTGTGTTCCCTTAGATCTAGATGTCTCACTAGTGTCTATATCCTTTGGTACATCTTCGGTGTCTGGCTCATCGACCTGATCAGCCCAAGCAATTTTCTGTTTTCCTGCAGGTGTTTCACTAGAGGAAGACACAAACTTTACTTTCTTAACCTTGACGGTTGAGTCAGCCACCTTAGGTGTATTTTCAACTATAGGCTCTGGTGTTGGTTCAGGTAGGTCCTCTAAGTCTACTGACTTGTCAGTTTTCTCCTGAGGCTGAGGGACATAGTTTGCATTGAAAGGTGGAGGAGTTTCGTGAAATCCTAGACCTACGGGCTTCTTAGATTGTCGTTGGGCATCTAAAACTTTCCCTAGGTTTAGGCTTGAATTCCTAAACTTTTCCAACTTGCTATTCACCTCTGCTACCTTAACCTTTGTCTCTGCTAGCTCTATATCCTTGTCCTTAAGACTTTTTGTCAAGGCCTCTACGTGCTCATACATTAGCTATATATGAGCACCCCAGGCCTTGATGAATGAGCTCATACCATGGTGCTGCTGAGGGAACCACCCCAGGCCTTGATGAAGGTGTTGCAACACAAGCAGCATCTGAACGGCTACCATCTTCTACCCCTTCTCCTGATGAGGCAGCTACAGCCACTGCTGAGGGACCCATTGACCCTTCCAAGGTGGGCCATATCACTTTTGCCCAGGCTATGGAACTTCTGTCCAAAGTTACCCTTCCCTCTCCATCACATCCTCAAACACCTGCTTCCTCCTATTCGCATTGATCACCCTCTACATAATCCAAACAGTCCACACATACTCCTCCATTCCCTAAAGATCTTCCTTTGAAGGATCAGCTTTCTTTGCTGACCAACAAAGTTGGCTCTTTAGAAAATTCCACGACTTCCCTACCCTCCATAATCTCAGACTCTGTGTCTGCACAACTCCAAGGATTCTTTGATCTGTTCAAGAATTCCTTTCCAACAACTCCTCAAACTGACCAGTCCTCACAGCTGCTTGAACTCACTGCACAGCTGCAAAACATCTCCACTACACTCACTTCTATACTCTCACATCAACAGGACTCTGTGTCCTCCATGACAGCCATATCCCAACAGCTGTCCACACTCCTCACCACTTGCACTACTATCATTCCTACTACACTGGCCAGCTTAAACTCTCTTATTGTTTCTCTGTCAAATTCTGTGTCAGCAAACCTTGATGATGTGCAAGACTCTCTTGAATTACATCTTGCACAACTTCAAAGTTTGCTTTTCATAGCTTCTGACAGAGAAAATCTCGTCAAGCTGTCCTCAATTGCTGATTCCCAATCCTCTTCTCTTCAGACCTGCCTTACCCAGCTTGCAGAGGTTAAGGACAATCTGACTTTCTTAGTGCATAGCCTGGTTGGCCCCAAGCCTGCTGCCAAAACTGCTGCTAAGCCTACTGAATTTGTTCCTCCAGGTAGACCACATGTTGAATGCTCTATGTCATCTCCTTCAAAGGGGGAGAAGTTGTCTGCCTCAAAGACTATGTCTAAGGGGGAGAAAACCACTTCTCCTTCTAAGGAGAAATCAGCATCTGTTGGTCAAGCAGCAGGTGCATCACAAACAGGTCCAGATGCAGATGTCTCCCATCACACTGAAGATGCTCAACCTACTCTGGCTGGATCTCCAAACCCTGCACAAACTAAGGGGGAGTAATCCATTCCTAGGGACAGGCCAGGCAGAAGGAGGCATCTGATTTTGGAACAAGAAGAAGAAGAGGAAGAGGTTCCTGAAGCTGTTCAAACTATAATAGCCAAAGGAAAGAAGAAAGCAGCTTTTGACCTTGTCCACCAAAGAGCAGCGCAACTAAAGTTTGACAAGGCAAGGGCTAAGGAAATGGGTATTCCTATGGAGAAGTACTATGAGTTCAGAGATGAAAATCTCCAAGCACTGAAAAGACTAAGAAAGGAAGAAGTCTCTGCCAATGCTTCCAGATCCTTTGCATTCAAAGAGGCAAGCAAAATTAAAATGCCTTCTTTGGATGTGCAAAAAAAACTGCTTGAAGCTGCTAAAGAGTCAGCGGTTGAGAAGGAAGGTGATAAGGAAAAGGGTGCTCCGGTCTCTGTGACCAAATCCAAACAAGCATCCTCTACAAGAGCCCAGATACACTTTGACAACTTGGCAAGGGAAAAGTTCTTTGATGTTGCTGACAGAAGACTTGTCAACGAATATATTGTCAAAGTTGTTCCCATCTCAAGAAAAGGCAAACAGTGGAAGCTACAGATAACCAGAATGGGTGCAACAGGCCCAGAACTGGAAGCATATGATTACACTGACGTTGCACAGATGGGATACAGAGAATGGGTGGAGTTGGCAGTCGCCCTGAGTCAGTCTAAGTCTGAAACGGCTAAGACTATCAAGGCATATGTCAAAAAGTTGATGGAAAGGGTGAAAGATCTTGGCTTGATATCAGAAGAACTAAGTAAGGGTGTCTCAGTGACTTACCCCAAAATAAAGGCCAAGAGGAACAGAAAGGATTCAGAGCTGGAGGAACTCCTGATCATGATTGAACAAGGTGATTATGCTGTAGAGATTAAAGGAGTAGACTACAGCATGCCCAAAGGAGTAGAATTTGAGGAAGGCAAGCTGATTGAGGAACCTGAGCTAGGGGCATTTTTTGTAGATCCCCTGACAAAGAAGAGGTGCTTTCAAAGAGCATCATATCTGCACAAAGTGGGTCTCAAACAGCTCGTTGCATTCAAACTTGCAAACTCCTTCAGGCAATCTATAAAGTGGAGAGCAGCCATCTGGGATCAGCTCAGAGGCTTCTACGAAAGAGAGGAGCTTCAACTTCCCAATTTCATGTTCCTCGGAGTTGAAATGGAGGATTTGGAGGAAACTAGGGAGGAACTTGAGAAAATGTTTGAAGAAGGAGTGCCACCACCACTGTCTTGAAGTCCATCTACTATCTGAGTAGGTGAAGAATGGAAGTTGTCCATCTGTTGGATAGGCTTACCATTATTTGCTCCCATTATCAACAGTCCAAATTGTTGAATTTCTATGTACATAAGTTGTACTTTGTTGCATCAGTTGTAACTTTTATTTTTACATCAATTGTAATATACACTAGTACATCAGTTGTACTTTTGTAACAACATATGTTGTTTATGTAATCAAAAATCAGTATATATATGAACTGATCTTTTACTTTACTTTGATGTTGTAATTTCATTTCAGCAAATGTACTATACAAATGTATAGTGATTATTGATAAAATCAGCTTAGACTGATTATTGCAAATAGGGGGAGATTGTTAGGCACAAAAAGGCCTCAGTCAAACCTGCTTTATATCTTATGGAAAGATTTTTAATCAAACCTGTTTGATGCACTTGAAGGTATAATTAAAGGTCTGTTCATGCCTTATTGAAACCTAAAAAGTGATTTGCAATAAGAGTCAAAGCTGTTTACCCTGTTGCATTCGTTGCAACAGAGGCAGATTGTCCAAGCTGTTCTATCTGCTGAACAGGTTGGACATGAACTGTCTACGCCGCTCTGTTCTGTTGAGCAGCTTGGACAGATTCTAAGTGTTCTGTTCTTTGTGAACAGAACCTGTTCTTTGAGAACAGGCTGAACACTTTATGGAATATATATGTTTCCAAGTCCTCATGTATTGTTTTTGGCTACAAGATTAGTTTACAAGTCGAAGACAAAGTGGAAAACAGAAACTGCAAAAAATCTGCCTACGCTGTTCTGTTACATGAAGACAAACATATATTTGAAATGGGTGACAGACCATTTCTTGTATCAAAATGGCCTTAACAAAAGAAGAAAGATGCAAAGTTGACATTCATGCAAGTCTACTTGAATAACAAAGAGTGAGAAATCAGATCGTGCATTGAAGTGTGTTTTTCCATGCATGCAAGTTTACTTGAATATAACAGTAAGTGTGTCTAAGGTGTTCATACTCAAGTTGTTCATCTGTCTCTTGTAAAATCAGTGAGTTCATCTAAGTGAGTGTATTCATTGTTTCTAGTCTGAGTGTGTCTTAGATTAGTTGAAACATTTGTTGTATCTGTCATCTCAGCTTGAACCATTCCGCAGTGAAGCTTGTTTGTAATTAACATTTGTTAATAGTATACACAAAAATTGAGAGAGTGTTGAATTTTAATTAGCCACCCACCCCCCCCCCCCTTCTACAGCTTAGAACAATACTCTAGGGAAACCTTTTAGGACCTACAAATCGTTTGTCGCATAGTTGTCCAATGCTGAACAGATTGTGACCTAGACCGTCAACGTAGAAGACTTTTTGTATCGTGATCTTGTCATACTCAAGACTCTCATATCCTTTGCTCGGACAGAATTGATCATTTTCGAACCGAACCGTCCCACAAAACTTATCAATAAAGTTAGTGAGAGTTTCTCTCTGTCCGGTCATATGCTTTGAGCAGCCGGAGTCAAGGTACCACACATGATTTACCTATAAGACGAAGAAGATGTGAGGTACCCACTTATAGTTGGGTACTTTGGATTTCGGTAAATCATGTGGTTTGTTATTATTCTTTTCATCAGATAATGCCTTTAATTTAGGTACCCACTTTTTAACAGTACGTTTACGTATCCATTTTTGTACAGTTTGGTGTGGAACTGACTTTGAAATACGTTTCTTTGGAACTATTTCCTGTTTAAAGGAAGGAACCTTTTCCTTTGGTAACCAAACGAATTTATCAGATTTAGCATGCACTAGATGACAACGAGCAAAATTTAAGGCAAGTAAATCAGTTCGAGAGTATTTATTACAACGTTTATCAGTAAGTTTATTACAGACAGAATTATGTAATTGACTAATCCTATCAGTAACAAGACTTTCTTTGACTCTCCATTCTTGTCTTAAACTCTTGTTTTTCATTTCTCGTTGCTTCTTGCTCCATTCTTTCTTCCAAACACTTTTCACAATATTATTTGACATAATAGAAACACGAGAATTAGTCGTTTTAGAAATATGTTTATCCTGTAAAATTCTCTTACCTTTGTAAGTATGGACCTTCTATGCAATAGAATCCTTTGAGGAAGATGATTCACCTTTTTCATATGTAGGAGTCACAACATGAACCTTTGTTTTCTCCTTTTTCAGTTGTAAAACTGGTGAATTTTCTGATGTATCCTTAGAATCTGTAGATATTCATTTCAGAATACTAACATGTTCATTAGGTTTTTCAATTTGTTTGTCATGTAATGGTGTAACAAATTCATCTATTTTGACAAACATTTCTTCCAATGAGTTGAAATCCGAGTTCATATACAGATCAAAATCTTGTTCAGAATTAATAGAATCAAATTGAATTGAAGGTTTTTGATCTGATTGAGATTTGTTTTCAGGCTGATTTTGCAGCTTTAATTCCAAAGATTTAATTTCAGCCTTAAGATTTTGATTTTCAGTCTCAAAAGTTTTTATTTTCAATTCAAGATCAGAGTTTATCTTTTCAAGAGTTGAATTTGGAAAATATGGCTTCTGAGAATGAGTAGTATTTTCAGATAAATCCTTATCAGAATAAGTCTGAATATACTCCTCATAAATGCAAGAATTTTGATAAGATTCATTTAATCTGTTATAATCGACAGTATTCTGCATTTTATCAGATCTCAACCTTTTTGAATCATCACTTGATTCTATTTCAACCGAAGCTTTCATAAAAATCATTTATAATCCTAAATTCATGTATCTGACATCATATAAATTACGTAAATTTGAAATTGCTTTTGTCTGATATTTAGGATTAGTCAAACCTATACCTGATTTAGAATTATAAAATTCGGTATCTTTAAGTTGATTTAAATATATTGTTTGATCTGTTTGACCTCGTTTTAAAAACTCATCTTCCAAAGATTTTATTTTCTCGTAAAGTTTCGTTCTTTCATCAAATATGGCATGATATTTCACAGAATAACTTGATGCTTCTAATTCAGCTAAATTCAGTTTTTCTTTTAGGTCAGATATATTGCTATTCAGCATCTGAATTTGACTTTGAAAATCATTTGCTTTATCTTCAAAATCTGATACAGCTTGTAACGCTAATCCCTTATCCTTGGAAAAATCTGACAGTAACGCATGTTCTTGACTTAATTTGTTTTCCAAGGAATTGACATTTTTCTTTTCAGCTTTTAAAGATTTTTCAAATTTCTTTAACATGTAATCCATTTGCATCAGTTTTTGTTCTAGCATGCAGTAGTCACATTTTCAAAATCAGAGTTAGTTTGTACCTCAGGTTTCTCTGAACTCTCTGATGTATCTGAATCTGAGTCAACATTATCTTTGTCCTTGTTGTATTCAGCATCTCCTGTTGCCATCAGTGCTAACTGTTCAGTTAGTTCCTTATCATCATCAGACTCTTCTTTCTCTTCATTCTCCTCATCCATCAAACCCACCCAAACTTCATCTTCAGCTATCATCGCAGACTCACTAAGTTCTGAATCACTAAATACTTCAGACTTCAAACAGATGGGTGCATCTTCATCTAATATATCTTCGTCTTTAGATAATTGGAGCCAATGATCATCTTCAGCCATTAAAGCTTTATCGGCCTCCTTTTCCTTTGCTAGGAGTGCCTTACGAGTGTAGTATTCTGAATTTTTAACTACAGGCAGTCTACATTCTCCGGCATAATGGCCTGGCTTGCCATAGTTGTAGCACTTTTGCTCAGAATCCTTCTTGGCTGACTTTTCAGATTTTCATATTTGTCTGCTTTCTTGCCACTGCTCTCTCCAGATTTATCATATCTGTCCTTCTTTTCAAACTTCCGTGAGCTTGTTTTGTACCTCATCTGTAAGTTGGTTGGTTTCCGGTAAAACTTCTTCTGAAATGCGTTCGTCGGTAAGGCCATTTGTTTCTTCATTTCTTCAATTTTAGAATCAGTTGAGGAATACGATGAGTCTGACTCTGAAAAACTAATGTTCACTACTACTCATTTCTCCTTCTTTAGCTTGTACTTGTACATCTTGTCTGATAACAAAGCTAAAGGATCGACAGTTTCTTTTTCAGCCTTCTTCTTTCTGGAGATCTTCCTTAAAACAAGTTCCTGGTAGTTGTTAAGGTTTTCAAATACCATGTGAAAGTTCATGTCTTCAATATCTTTGGTTTGCTAAATTATCATTGCGTACTTTTTCCACTCCGGATTTAGTACGTTCAAGAATTTGACATTGATGTCTAAATTTGACTTTGTGACACCATTCCTCTTCATTTCACTGACTACACTGACAAACCTCAGGTATGTACTCTCCTGCAGTTCCCCTTCTCTTGCTATGAAGTTCTCAAACGTTATTAAACTGTTTCGGGCTCTATTTGTTGCTGCTCTGTCTGAATCCCTCATCAACTTACAAACCTCATCCCAGATGGATTTGGCTGTTTGGTACTACCCTTGATGATATCAAAACAATGCAAGATAAACTAAAAAACAAAGTCAAGGGTTGGTTAAGTCATTTCACTACTCTTGTCGTGCTAACTTGTTGTATGAGACGTCAATCAACTATCATTTTCTTAACAAATTTTCAACTGGCTATCGAGAGCTATTTTGTTAAAGTTGGCATAAGAGCTCCTGACCTTCAGAGTTTTCAAAAGACCAGAGTAAGGAGTAATCTTTCCGAACAAAGCCGTACACAAAAGGTTCTTACGATTCGAGGAGAATTTAAGCTATTCTGATGGAACTCTCAGACAAATACAAGCAGAACTGAATGAAATACTCCGAGAGGATGAAACAACATAAAATTCAGCGAAATTAGAAAAAGGCCACAGGAAGTTCAAGACATTCGAGACGCAATAGAGCCACTAAAAGAAATATTGAACCTTCGCCAGATTATACGTAGGATTTATGTAATCCTCGGAATCAGAGCTTCAGTTGAGAGAGCATGTCACTTGCCATCTTGATTAAAAATGGGGAGAATGTTTTCACTTTATAATATTCAAAAGCATTGGCGGCTGAAAGTGTGTGCACGTTGACATTGATTAAGTTTAATTTTTTCTTTGCTCTTGCATGATTCAGCCTTATTATCATTGACAAACCGTTGTGAATGTTTATTATATGTTTGGGACCACTACAACCTTTTGTAAAGTCCTTGCAATTCCATTCAGTTGTAAAGTCCTCGAAATTACTTGAAATGAATTAAGAATTATGACTCGAGATGGATTAAATTCAAACGATGAAAAATGAACGATTTATTTAGGCTCAAGATTGTGACAAATTGATCTTAAAGTTCGATTGTTGTGAACTCGAGTATGAATGACGAGATACATGTCGTAAGAAGCAAGCCATTGAACTCGAGACGATGGACTCAAAACAAAATATTATAAACAATAACCACCTTTGAATTCGAGATAAAACTTCTTTGGACTCGAGATGATTGACACTTGACTCGAAATGAAATTCGTTCAAACTCGAGATTAAAATGATGGACACAAATTGGTTTTTGAATTAACTCGAATTGGACTCAAGAATTTTTATGAACTCAAAGTGAAACAAGGGTAAATCGAGATAAATTCAGTTGGAGTCGAGCTCGACTAAGTTTGACTCGAGTTCGAGTAAATTTCAATTGAGTTCGAGTGACCAAAACTCGAGTTTGAGTTTTAATAATGCGAAGTTAAATCGGTAGGAAATGAGTCGAGATGATGATCAATTGACTCGAGATATAAATCACCATAGACTCGAGTTGGTAGAATCACGTTGAACTTGAATGCATGGGACTCGAGATATATAATAGATGAACTTGAGATGTATAACATATGGACTCGAAGAGATTTCTAGGAGACGCAAGATGCTTCACTTCAATTCGAAATCAGTTAATGAGGGACTCGAGTAATTTTCTGGTTGACTCGAAATGAAGTCTGGTTAAGCTCAAAATCAAATCAATGAATTCATATTGAACTCGAAGTGGACCTTTGATGCATGGAATTCAAGATGTTGGACTTGAGAAATTAAAGTGTTGCGTGGGATTTAGTGAATAGAAATATGATGCATGGACTCGAAGAGTAACTGTATGGACTCGAAATATTTAACAAAGGACTCGAAACATTCATGCAAGCCACCATATTTGACTAGACCATTTAATTCATGTGACACCAATTCAAAATGTACCCTGTCTTCTTCAATTCTTAATTAAATGATCCTCCAATCTTGACTATTTGACCATTTCATTCATGTGAAGTCCTTTAATTCACGTAATCTCAGTGGACTTTACATTTACAATTCAGCGAACATTGTTGACCAAGATTGAAATAGCTTAGACGACTATCCAGACAATTAATTGAAGTATTGTTTGACCCTAAGTCAATTGACACGAAGTGGAAAGCTTAGACTCGGAGTGGGTTCCAATATACTCGATATGATAATTGATTGACTCGAGCTGTTTCCTGTTGAACTCGGAAGTGGAAATTGTAGAAAATACGGGTTGCAAAAATGCTTGGATAATCTGAGAGTCGTGATACACTTTCAGATTGAAGTATTTCGACGGTACGATCGAAATCCCAATCGGATAAAAATCAGAGAAAAACGAACGAGAATATGAAAATGTTTCTGATTTTCTTGTACCTACGAAATGACCAAAAACGGCGGGTAATATTTGGTGGGTAACCGCCAAAATGGCCAACCGCCATTTTAACCGCCAAAACCAACTATAATTCAGATTCAACCGAATTTCGGGTCCAATTCGGATGATCCGAATTCGGGTCCAATTTCGGATTCATCCGAATTTCGCATCAAATTTCTTAAAGCCTGGGGCTGCCGCCCCTTGGGCCCCGCTACCAGGGCCCTAGAACCCCGCTATCGAGGGCGCTGCTCCCGAACCCCCGGTAATTAATCTTAAACAATATTGAACAAGTGTGCACTCCGCACCAACCCAACTTGTACATTATGTAATTAGATTATTGTGGTCAAACAAGTTCATCTTATTACACTTAAATAATATTGGTGATAAATCACCAACAAACCTCCCCCATTTAAGTGTAATCTTTATTAACTTAAATTAAAATCATAACAAACAAACTGATGCATAATTGAAATATGATGACGATTGAATTTCATATTAGTATATTACAAATTCAAATATTCGAATATGAGGGGGTCACAAAAGGATTGAACTCTTTCTATTCATTTTGAATACATGAAAATAATATACACAACAGTTTACGTATTCAAGTTCTTACTTGACACTATTTTTACTAGCTTGTGTCCTATCCTTCAATAAGCATATCAAAGCTAAGTCCAAAACTTCTTGAAGTGGCTAATCTTCATGCTTATATAGGTAGTTCTCTTATTCTTGCACCTGCAAAATGCAATTTTTCAAGAGAACTATTAAAAAATATATATTTCAACCTCCTTTACTTGCAGATCTGAACACATACCTTGGGATGAAATCATTGATGTGTTTCAATCTTAAAATATCAAGCTTTCTACATTGAATTATGCATCTAATATTTCATCAGATGGGAATTGGGTATCTTAATATTAAATATTAAGTGGACTTTAAACCCATCCCTATAGCCGCCTTGTGCACAAGATTCCTAGCTAACCCTTTGGTTAGATGATCGGCTAAATTAAGCTGAGTTTTCACAAACTCTACTGATATCACTCCATTCATGATTAGATCACGAATCATACTATGTCTAACACCTATTTGTCTAGACTTCCCATTATATACTTGACTATATGCCTTAGCCAAGGTGGCAGCACTAACACACCTGATAGAAATGGGAGAAATCGGTTTAGGCCATAGTGGAATCTCATATATCAAATCCCTAAGCCACTCAGCTTCTTCTCCAGCAGCAGCTAATGCAACAAATTCAGACTCCATTGTTGAGTTTATAATACAAGTCTGCTTCTTTGATGCCCAAGAAATAGCACCTCCTCCAAGTAGAAATACCCAACCACTTGTTGAGGAGTGATCTTCTAAATTTGTAATCCAACTGGCATCAGAATATCCTTTTATCACCGAAGGATATCTACTATATGTCAAACGAAAATTCGTGGTTCCTTTCAAATACTTGAATAATCGATTTACTGCTAGCCAATTATGCGAACTAGGATTACTAGTATATCTACTAAGCTTTCCTACGACAAAAGCTATACCAGGCCTGATACTTATCATGGCATACAATAAACATCCAATAGCTCTTAAGTATTCATGTTGAGACACTGGAACTCCATTATTAGGTAGGAGCTTAAGATTTGAATCTATAGGAGTGCTCACAGGGGAACAATTTTAAAAGTTAAACTTTTTCAATATTTTCTCAATATAATGAGATTGAGAAACATATATTCCATTGTTCCCTTGTGTAATTCTTATACCAAGAATCACCTCGGCCTCCCCCAGGTCTTTCGTATCAAAACTTGATGACAAAAATTTATTGGTTCTATCAACTTGATCTTGGTCAGTACCAAAAATCAGCATATCATCCACATACAAACAAATTATAACTCCTTTACCAGAAGTATCAATTTGGCTATATACACACTTGTCAGCTTGGTTTAATACAAAACCATTGGACAAGACCACATCATCAAACTTTTGATGCCATTGTTTGGGTGCTTGTTTCAGACCATATAAAGACTTCTTCAATTTGCACACTTTGTTTTCATGTCCAGGCATCACATACCCTTCTGGTTGTTTCATGTAAATTTCTTCATCTAAGTCTCCGTTTCGAAAAGCGGTTTTTACATCCATTTGATGAATCACAAGATTATGTATAGCTGCTAGAGCTAATAATAATCTAATAGTGGAAATCCTCGCAACTGGAGCATAAGTATCAAAGAAATCAATACCTTCTTTTTGTCTAAAGCCTTGGATAACCAATCTGGCTTTATACTTATCTTTGGTACCATCCACTTTCATCTTTCTCTTCAGGATCCATTTACATCCTAAAGCTTTACAACCAGATGCCAAACCTGTCAAAACCCAAATATCATTATGTATGATAGAATCAAACTCATCCTGGATTGCTTCTTTCAAGAAAGCAGCATCACGAGATGACATAGCTTCACTAATAGTCTTAGGATCCTCCTCAATAATATAACAATATTGATATTGAGACACAGTCTCATTCCTTGTTCCTTCAACTATATAAAGTTAAAAATCAGATCCAAAAGACTTGGCTATTCAAGTTCTAGTGCTTCTCCCAGGTTCAGACTGTTCAGGTGCATTTTCAGCTTGAGTTAAGGTTTTACATGAAGATTTATTGATCAAGTCCCTTGGTCTAGGTATAGATGTAAATCTCTCTTCATCAACTATAGCATCTCTTGACTCTATAACAGTATTTACAGATACTGAGTCATTAGAATCAATAACATAGAATCTATATGCTTTAGAATGCTCAGCATAGCCAATGAAGATACAATCTATACCTTTCTCACCCAAAATTTTCCTTTTTGGCTCTGTGAGTCTTACAACTGCTTTACAGCCCCAAACTCTAACATAACTCAATTTCGGTACCTTTTTAGGCCAAATTTTGTTAGGGGTATTTTTACTCCTTTTATTTGGAGTCCTATTCAGTATATAATAGGCTGTCAACATAGCCTCACCCCAAAAACCATCACTTAAACCAGAAGAGGATAACATGGAATTAGCCATTTCTTTCAGTGTCCTGTTCTTCCTTTCAGCCACACCATTTTGTTGTGGCGTATAAGGAGCCGTGGTGTGGCACCCTTGCCACATAACCACCATTTACCAATCACCCAGGATTAATCACCAACATACAGTTATATAATGATCTGATTATCTAATTAAAGTGCAGAAGCATAAAGTACGAAAATAAAAGTAATACAAGTTCGTCTAACACCCTACGGTGCTACAGGGTTACATAACTAAGTCTACATACTCAAAAGTATTCAATCATCCCCAAATTTATTACAACATTTATTCCATAAACCAAATACAAAGTGAAACAGTAGGAATCTTCAAATGCTTCAACAAAAGTCCTAGCTAGATGGTCCCGCAGCGGATTTCCCTTCTCCTGTAAAATGTAACAACTGAAGGGGTAAGCGAATTGCTTAGTGAATACCATATGATTTTACACATTCTACAAATCTTTATGATGCCACCCAGAGTAACCGCGGTAACACACACCATATACTCCATACGTACCCAAGGTACGCAAACCCGAGCTGCATCTCCTTCGAGCTGACACTCGGCATAAGAAAGGCCAACCATCTGAGGCAGACATTACATCGGGGATGACTTACTGTCTATCCTGACCATAGAGGTGTCAAACTCTTGGTCATATAGCACAGTAACATCAGAGTTCAGATGCGACCACGCAGGTCCATCAAAAGGATGCACAACAAATGAACGGACATGCAACAAGTATGAATGTGCATCAACATATACGCATGTTAGTAGAGTGCCAAATGAATATGAAACAACATGCCTCAGCAGGCAATGCAAACATAAAGCAGATGCAGCAATGTTAAAATCAAAGGTACTCACAGTGGGTGCGTTATTAACTTTATCCAAATTTTATTTCTCCACGGGCTTTCAAACGGATCACAAAGTACCCCACTGTGGGTTAAACAACACCACAAGGGACCTGTTAAATTAGTTGTAACAACAGATTATGTCAATAACTTGTCTAATTCTGTAAAACCAAATTTTATAAGTTTTGCAATATTTTTCCCCGATTTCGGATCCATGTCCAAATTCGAACCAAAACTAAGTTTGAACCCAACTCAAGTTCAAACCTTATCTTTAGAATATCTTTTGTTATTTTATGTGTT
The DNA here is from genome assembly GCA_020465985.1 of Centrapalus pauciflorus. Taxonomy (NCBI): domain Eukaryota; kingdom Viridiplantae; phylum Streptophyta; class Magnoliopsida; order Asterales; family Asteraceae; genus Centrapalus; species Centrapalus pauciflorus. The sequence continues at coordinate 178,830 of JAANYP010007846.1, read as the reverse complement.
GTCTATGGGTTTCATTCATAATATTCGAGTTTAGAGAGTGGGTTTCAATTTTTAGGCATCAAATTCGAATTTTAGGGGCTAAATTCGAATTTCCCTTCGATTTTAAGGCTAAACTCGAACCCCCCATGGTTAAATTCAAATGTCACTCGAATTTAGGGACGTAAATTCGAATTTAGGGACTTAAATTCGAATTCATTGGTGTTAGATTCGAATATATACTCGAATTTAGCTCAAAAATCGAGTTTGTTCTTGCATTTCGACTGTGTTCTTGACATTCTCGAGTTTGTTCATATCTACAACTTAAATCCTTCATTTCAAAGCCTAAAGTCATGAATATGTCAAGTATTATACCTAGGTTTGATTCTATTACACATTCACTATCATATTCTAGTTAAACTCAAGCAAAACTAGCTTTATTCATGCAAGAAATGATAAACTCGAAATTCATGTTTTCAAAACCGAAATATATAAACTTAATTGGGTCGATTCTTACCTCAATTCGTATGAAATCAAGAATCCAACCGTAGATTGTTGTAGTACTCCTCGAGGTCTTTCCAACAACGTATAAATCTCGAAAATCGGTCGGTCGGTTTGATAGATATCGTAGAGAGAAGTAGAGAGAGAGAGAGAGAGTAACCATAGAAAATGAAAGGCTTTAGCCTTTTATTCCCATTTTCCTCATTTTGCACATTTCACCCCTCAACTTAACCGGTTCCATAAAATACTGATTTATGCTTAGTTTTATTATTACTAACTTTTATAATTCATAATATTCCATAATAATGATTATAATTCCTCAAATTTCATAACTTCTTAAACTTTTTAAATTTCCTTAAAATAACAATCAACTTTCATAATTCAACTTGAATTTCATTAATTTTAAACTAATAAACCTCAAATACAGAAATTTTAACATCAGGAAGTTACAGCATGGGCTCCACCACGCTCAAACTTCGTCCTCGAAGTTATGTGGATTCGAACAGTTCGTGGATATTTCCTCAACATTTCCGACTTAGCTTCCCATGTATGATTCGCTCCCTTATGATGCTTCCAACGTATAAGCACCATTTCGATCTCCTTGCTCCTTAACTTTTTCATCTTTGTGTCTAACACACACTCCGGCTCTTTAACATATCGGAGCCTTTCATCAACTTGCAGCTCGGTGTGGTCAGCCGAATCCTCATTATCAGTAGTAAAGGATTTCCTAAGGTTCCTTACATGGAACACCGGGTGTATGCCCGACATTTCTTCAGGCAATTCTAAACGGTATGACTAATTTCCTACTTTCTCAGTTATCTTGAATGGTCCGACAAATCTTGGAGCCAACTTGCCTCTCTTCACAAAACGAGTAACACCTCTCATAGGTGACACTTTCACATATACCCAATCATTTACCTCAAAGTTGATTGGTTTGTGCCTCCTGTCGTAATAACTCTTCTGACGATTTTGGGCCGCTTTCATATTCTGTCTAATCAGCTGTATCTTCTCGTTTGTCTCCTGTAACAATGCCGGTCCAGCAATCGATGTTTCCCATGTTTCTCTCCAACAAGTAAGAGTCCTACACCTTCTCCCATACAATGCCTCAAACGGCGCTTTCTTGATCGTTGCATGATAGCTGTTGTTGTACGAGAATTCTATCAGTGGTAAACGATCGTCCCAATTACCACCAAGGTCCAATACACACGACCTCATCATATCTTCCAATGTGAGGATGGTCCGCTCACTCTGACCATCAGTTTGCGGACGGTAAGCTGTACTCATTGCTATTCTCGTACCCAACCCTTCTTGTAAAGCCGACCAAAAGTTGGAAGTGAATCGGCTGTCCCTATCCGATACAATAGACTTTGGCACCCCGTGTCTAGAAACTATTTCAGCCACATAAATATGTGCTAACTTTTCCAGAGAATAGCTTTCCCTAATCGGTATAAAATGTGCCGACTAAGTCAATCTATCGACGATCACCCATATTGCATCATGTTGACGCCTATTCTTCGGCAGTTTGGTAACAAAGTCCATCGTTATGTGTTCCCACTTCCATTCCGGAATGGGAAGCGGTTGTAGACTACAGTAAGGCTGTTGGTGTTCGGCTTTCACTAACCTACAAGTTCTGCATCTTTCTACATACTGGCCTATATCCTTTTTCAATGCGGGCCACCAAAAGTCTGCTTTAAGTTCGTTGTACATTTTTGTGCTTCCGGGATGTACAGAAAATTTCGATTGATGAGCTTCTTCTATGATCACCTTTCTCATGCCTCCAAACTTTGGCACCCAGATCCTTCCATAAATTCCTTTCAAACCCGATTCACTAGTTTCCATATTCTTCATTTGCACCCTTATATCCTCGTTACCAACATTTTCATCTTTCAAGGCTTCCTCTTGAGCGGCCTTGACACCATCAATAATTGTGGAGGTCATCATTGTAGACATCATCATATAACAGTAATCCTTAGCATATGCTTTGCGACTCAAAGCATCGGCTACTACATTAGCCTTTCCAGGATGGTAAAGGATCTCACAGTCGTAATCCTTTATTAATTCCATCGAACGTCTCTACCTCATATTTAGCTCCTTCTGACTAAAAATATACTTCAAACTCTTATGATCCATATAAAGTTGACACTTAGTACCGTACAGATAGTGCCTCCATAACTTCAATGCAAATGTGACTGCTCTCAACTCAAGATCATGAGTTGAATAATTCTTTTCGTGTTGCTTAAGCTGTCTCGAGGCGTAAGCAATTACCTTTCCACGCTGCATCAGTACTGCGCCTATCCCTAACCTCGAAGCATCAGTATATACTACAAAATCTTCATTGCCCTCTGGTAGAGCAAGTATCGGAGCTTCACTTAACGTCTTTTTCAAAATATCAAACGCCTCTTGCTGCACGGCTTTCCAGACAAAAGGTGCATTCTTCTTTGTTAATGCAGTCAAAGGGACCGCAATCTTTGAAAAATCCTTAATAAATCTTTGATAATATCCTGCCAGCCCAAGAAAACTTCTAACTTCAATAGCTGATCGAGGCGGCTCCCAATTCTTTATTGCTTCAACTTTGGCTGGATCCACAGAATTCCCAGCCCCCGAAATCACATGCCCCAAAAACTGAATCTGTTGCAGCCAGAACTCACACTTTGAGAACTTGGCATTCAACCTTTCTTTTCTCAGCAATTCTAATAGTTCCCTTAGATGTTCAGCATGCTCAGCTTCAGTCTTAGAATACACCAATATATCATCAATAAACACTATTACCGATTTGTTTAACATCGGTCTACAAACTCTGTTCATTAAATCCATAAAGACAGCCGGGGCATTGGTTAACCCGAAAGGCATCACCAGAAACTCGTAATGCCCATAACGTGTCCTAAAAGCTGTCTTAGGCACATCCTCCTCTCGCACCTTCAACTGATGATATCCTGACCTCAAGTCAATCTTGGAAAATACACTCGCCCCATGCAATTGATCAAACAAGTCATCTATCCTTGGCAATGGATACTTGTTCTTTATTGTCAACTTATTCAGCTCCCGGTAATCGATGCACATTCTCATTGTGCCATCTTTCTTCTTAACAAATTGTACCGGAGCTCCCCACGGCGATGAACTCGGTCGAATGAAGCCCTTGTCCAACAACTCCTTGAGTTGTGTCATCATCTCTTTCATCTTGGTTGGGGCAAGGGGATAAGGAGAACGAGCTACCGGTGCAGCTCCAGGGATCAAGTCAATTTTAAACTCCACTTGTCTCTCAGGCGGCAAGCCAGACAAGTCTTCCGGAAACACATCCGGGGATTGTGAAACAACAGTCACATCGGCCAAAGTACTCTTCCCAGCCTTGGCATCAATAGCATATGCCAGGTAGGCGTCACACCCCTTTGCAACAAGCTTTCAAGCTTTTGAAATGGTCAACAGGCACAGATCCCCACTTCTCCTATCCCCGTAAATACAGATCTCACGCCCCTCCGGTGTAGTTATCTTTATCATCCGCTTCTTACAAACTATGTGAGCTTCATTCTCAATTAACCAATCCATCCCGACAATCACGTCAAATTCACTAAACTCAATCGGAATCAAGTCCAAATTGAAGACTACATCTTCAATTACTAACGTGCAGTTACGGTATACGTGGTCTACCTTGACTAGAGTGTTACTAGCAGTTTCTATGTCAAGTATGGCAGATAATTTAGACAAAGGCATGGCAAGTTGTTGTGCAAACATAGTAGATACAAACGAGCGGTTGGCACTAGAATCAAATAGCACTCGTGCAGGTAAAGACTTAACTATAAACGTACCCGTAACCACCTCCGAGTCTTCTCTGGCCTCCTCTGCGGTAATCTGGAATGCACGAGCTGGTGCCCTTTGTGGCTGGTTCCGGCGATTGACTGAACCTCCACCAGATCCTCCTGATGATCGTGTTGTCGATGGAGCAGCAGCTGCTGGAGCGTTCTTTCGACAATTCCGACTATTGTGCCCCCATACTCCACACTTATGGCAAGCATCCGACTTCCGTGGGCACTCGTTCTGGTAGTGGCCCAATTCTCCACAGCAAAAGCATGCACGCCCGTTTGTGCACTTGCCGAAGTGTTCCAGATGACACTTATTACAATACTGAGGCTCGGTGTTGATGGAGTATGCACGAGCACGACCGGAAGAACTAGACTGTCGACGGTAAGATTGTTGTGGCGAATACTCCGATGATCGTGAAGAACCCGAGAAGCCTCCGTCGCGTTGATGTTTCGGTGGTGAAGGTTGTGTTGGGTTAGCTGAAGCAGCAGCAGACCCCATTACGTACCCTGACATACCCAAGATTTGTTTCACATTCCTGGCGGCTTCCAGTAGACTAGCAAAGGTGGGGTAGCGTACATTGCTCATTACCCTTCGAATTTCCAGATCAAGACCAGCCTCAAACCTGGTCACTTTCCTCTCCTCGGTATCCACTTGATGAGGCGCGAACAAACTCAGCCTTGTGAACTCTACCGCGTACTGGGACACCGACTTAGTCCCCTGAATCAACGTCATAAACTTAGCTTCTAGTCTTCGGCGCTCATCGGCCGGGCAGTATTGCTGAGTGAAAATTTCAGTAAACTCAGCCCATTTCATTACAGCAACCTTCTCCATTGTTAGTGCATTCACCATCGAATTCCACCACATTATTGCGTCTTTGGTGAACATGGCAGTAGCGAACCGGACCATATCCTTCTCAGCACAATCGCTGATTCGGAAAGTCCTTTCTGTAGCTGTTATGCACTCCAATGCAGTAACAACATCACCCAACCCAGTAAACTCAACGGCTCCATTTCCCTTAAAGTCCTTGAAACGACAACCCCTGGGCTTTTTAGATGACCCAGTGTTGTCACCTTGCTCGTCATCGTTTCCCTCTCTTTCCTTATTCTTTCTCTTCTCCTCTCTTCTCTTAGCTTCGGCCTCATCTCGAGCCCGAAACTGTTCTTGTATCCTCCGATTTTGCTCAGCCATCATGGCTAGCATCATTTCTCTCGTCTCTTCTGGTGCCATTCCTCCTCCAGGCATGTTCTGAAATATGAAACATATAACTTATTTAGTAACATGTCATTAATTTAAAGACACCACCCAATTGTCCCGTATAATTGTCAATCTCCTATGATTACTAGATGTAACCTAACTTAGTTCAAATCATTACTTAAAATCACTACATATCATCAATTAATGTTTGAGACCAAGACCTCACGGACACTTGAATCTCAAACTACTGCTCTGATACCATCTCGATGTGGCACTCTTGCCACAAAACCACCATTTACCAATCATCCAGGATTAATGACCAACATACAGTTATATAATGATCTGATTACCTAACTAAAGTGCGGAAAGCATAAAGTACGAAAATAAAAGTAATACAAGTTCGTCTAACACCCTACGGTGCTACAGGGTTACATAACTAAGTCCACATACTCAAAAGTATTCAATCATCCCCAAATTTATTACAACGATAATTCCATAAACCAAATACAAAGTGAAACAGTAGGAATCTTCAAATGCTTCAACAAAAGTCCTAGCTAGATGGTCCCGCAGCGGATTTCCCTTTTCCTGTAAAATGTTGCAACTGAATGGGTATGCGAATTGCTTAGTGAATACCATATGATTTCACACATTCTACAAATCTTTATGATGCCACCCAGAGTAACCGCGGTAACACATACCGCATACTCCACACGTACCCAAGGTGCGCAAACCCGAGCCGCAGCTCCTTCGAGCTGACACTCGGCATAAGAAAGACAAACCATCTGAGGCAGACATTACATCGGGGATGACTTACTGTCTATCCTGACCATAGAGGTGTCAAACTCTTGGTCATATAGCACAGTAACATCAGAGTTCAGATGCGACAACGCAGGTCCATCAAAAGGATGCACAACAAATGAACGGACATGCAACAAGTATGAATGTGCATCAACATATACGCATGTTAGTAGAGTGCCAAATGAATATGAAACAACATGCCTCAGGAGGCAATGCAAACATAAAGCAGATGCAGCAATGTTAAAATCAAAGGTACTCACAGTGGGTGCGTTATTAACTTTATCCAAATTTTATTTCTCCACGCGCTTTCAACCGGATCACAAAGTACCCCACTGTGGGTTAAACAAGAAACAAGGGACCTGTTAAATTAGTTGTAACAACACATTATGTCAATAACTTGTCAAATTCTGTAAAACCAAATTTTATAAGTTTTGCAATATTTTTCCCCTATTTCGGATCCATGTCCAAATTCGACCCACAACTAAGTTTGAACCCAACTCAAGTTCAAACCTTATCTTTAGAATATCTTTTGTTATTTTATGTGTTGTCTATGGGTTTCATTCATAATATTCGAGTTTAGAGAGTGGGTTTCAATTTTTAGGCATCAAATTCGAATTTTAGTGGCTAAATTCGATTTTAAGGCTAAACTCGAACCCCCCATGGTTAAATTCGAATGTCATTCGAATTAGGGACCTAAATTCGAATTTAGGGACTTAAATTCGAATTCCTTGGTGTTAGATTCAAATATATACTCGAATTTAGCTCAAAAATCGAGTTTGTTCTTGCATTTCGACTGTGTTCTTGACATTCTCGAGTTTGTTCATATCTACAACTTAAATCCTTCATTTCAAAGCCTAAAATCATGAATATGTCAAGTATTATACCTAGGTTTGATTCTATTACAAATACACTATCATATTCTAGTTAAACTCAAGCAAAACTAGCTTTATTCATGCAAGAAATGATAAACTCGAAATTCATGTTTTCAAAACCGAAATATATAAACTTAATTGGGTCGATTCTTACCTCAATTCATACGAAATCAAGAATCCAACCGTAGATTGTTGTAGTACTCCTCGAGGTCTTTCCAACAACGTATAAATCTCGAAAATCGGCTGGTCGGTTTGATAGATATCGTAGAGAGAAGTAGAGAGAGAGAGAGAGAGAGAGAGAGAGAGTTCTAGAGAGAGAGAGTAACCATAGAAAATGAAAGGCTTTAGCCTTTTATTCCCATTTTCCTCATTTTGCACATTTCACCCCTCAACTTAACCGGTTTCATAAAATACTGATTTATGCTTAGTTTTATTATTACTAACTTTTATAATTCATAATATTCCATAATAATGATTATAATTCCTCAAATTTCATAACTTCTTAAACTTTTTAAATTTCCTTAAAATAACAACCAACTTTCATAATTCAACTTGAATTTCATTAATTTTAAACTAATAAACATCAAATACAGAAATTTTAACATCAGGATGTTACACGTGGTTTGATGTATTATACCGGTTGATTGAAAATAAACTGGATCATAATATTCACCACCTCTATCAGTATGCAAAACTTTTATCAAGTCATTTTTATGCTGCTCTACTTCTTGTTTATAAATTTTAAATTTATCAAGAGCTTCATCCTTTGAGTGCAACAGATACACATAGCAATATCTTGATGCATCATCGATAAAAGTAATGACATACTTTTTATTTCCAAGTGAAGGTGTTGCATGAAAATCACATAAATCACTATGAATGATATCTAATACTGTGAAGACCACCCCTTCCGGGGCAGTTCTCACCAGTCTAGGTCCCACATATTGCAATACAATATCAACCAAACTAAGATAGAGTAATTTTAATGCGGAAAATTAAATTACAGTACATGCTATTAAGATTTAAGTTTAATACAGTTACGGTTTTCAAATTAAACTTATAAAGGGCACAAGTCTAATCTAATTCATGTCATCATATTATCAAAATAAATCTACCCAGATCACCACAATATCATCATCCAATTAGTACCAAAATGAGATCGTTGAGTAGAGGTCTATGATACTTCTGTCTTGATCGTGTAAGACCTAAGAACTAGGTCCGGCAGGTGACTTTCCTTTGCTTTTTCCTGTAAAATATTAAAGCAACATCTGTAAGCAAAGCTTAGTGAGTTTATAGATTTTCAATATTAACATGCGTGTCAAGCGGAGTTATAAATCTAAGCGTGATAAGTCTTGGCTGCCGCTACAGCCCTCGTCATGATTGAGATATAGTATCTTAGAATCGGATGATGTTCAAACCACACTCACGCTTATATCGTGGGGATCAGCCACATACTGGGCTAGCTACCAGTAGGTCAACATGGCCGAACATCGGAGGTCATTACCAAGTTCGTGAGAACTGGTGGAATAGCCGGGTCTAGAACAATAGACCATTAGGGGCTAATCAAGCTGAATAAATCTTATCAAGTCTGATCAATGAAGTAAGCATAAGTCTTAGAAGTCATAATAGCAACGAATCATGAAGCAAAGTCTGAAGCGCTAATAAATGCAATATGAAATGATAAGCAAATAGCTATCATGATTCACTGGGCAACACCCATCCATGGTGTGCACAGGTCTCAATCCAGCTGATAAATGAATGTCAAATAATGTAACAGCATCAATATATCTCAAACGGATCTTTGCATGTTCAATTTGAATATCTATAACTCACAGTGTTGGGTCTTGGTCAAACAGATATATGAATCTGCCACCTGAGTTATCTCAGGATTTTATCAATCTGTTCTCTGTCAAATCAAGTCTCTGACCCGCTTTAAATCTTTTTAAAATCTTTGTCTAAATGTTCAGAATTTCACTGAACCTGTCCAGAATTATCATATCATATCATATTAATATCATATCATTATTATCATTTCTTTAGTCGTTAAAATCTTTATTTTATCTGATTCTGATAACATGTTAGTTCATATATCATCTTAGCTTTGGAACGAAATCAGATTTTGAATTAAAGGCATCAGATTCGAATTCCAATAAGCAGATTCGAATATCATAGATTCGAAGAGGGCTCATTCGAATCTAATGATTAGATTCGAAGCATATACACATTCGAGACAATGAGATTAGATTCGATACTAGCATGCATATAGATTCGAATTTAAGACTTAGACTCGATGCACATTTCTAGATTCGAACACATAGATTCGAATCATACATAGTCTCGAATCTAAGTGACTAGATTCGAACCATACACAACTTTCGAATCTATATAGGTATTTTCGAATTTAACACCATTTCAAGTCTGATCTATGCATTTTCGAATCTGATCATAACATCCTCGAATCTGATCATATTTGCAACTCTAAAACATGATTTTCTAAGGCATAAATCACAAATATGATCAATATTAAGCCTATACTCGATTATATTATACTTATTCTAGTTAAACTTCATAGAAATAACTTTAGATTTCATAAAATTAATAGATTCGAAAAATACCAAATATATATAAAACGTAAAACTATAAAATCTTACCTCAATTCGTATGAACTCAAGCAGAAATTAGTATATTCGTGTAGTATTCGCCGAGATCTTCCTAACGGTATATTTATCTTGATGATCGGACGGTCGGTTTAGGAGAATTTCTAGAGAGAAGTTAGAGAGAGAAAGCTAGAGAGAGAGTTTTAGAGAGAGAGAGTTAGAGAGAGAGAGCAAATCTGAGTTTTTGAATCAAATTTTCGTTTATATACGTCGTCTAGTTATATTTGCTAGCTAACTCACTTTCATTGTTGCATATTATATCTCTTTTATTTAATTCCTTTAATAGTTTATTAATTCATAAATATTTATATAATTTAATAAATATTTCCTCACTTAATTAGATTATAATTCAAATAATGTAACTTTATTACATTATCGGCTCAAAATATTACTGAGTTTACGACTAGATCAAAATTAGGTTGTTACAGAATGGGCTCCACCACGCACAAACTTCGTCCCCGAAGTTAGCTACGTTAGAACAGACTTGGATAAGTAGCTTTCATAACATCTCTCGATTCCCAAGACTGATGCGAACCTTTGTGGTGTTTCCACTGGACGAGCACCATCTGTATCTCTATATTTCTAAGCTTCTTAGTCTTTGAATCCAGAATACGTTCTGGCTCTTCAACCACGCGAAGCTTCTCATCAATTTGCAAGTTAACGTGTGGTATCTGAACTTCCCTTTCGTCAGCTAAACTCTTTCTCAGATGACTGACATGGAATACAGGATGTATTCCAGCTAAGTCAGCCGGTAGTTCAAGACGATAAGATTGATTTCCAATCTTTTCCACAATCTTGAACGGACCAATAAATCTCGGAGCTAGCTTGTTTCTTTTAATGAACCGCACCACATTCTTCATTGGGGATACTTTCAGCATCACCCAATCGTTAACTGCAAAACTGATTGATCTATGCCGATTGTCATAATATGATTTCTGCCTGCTTTGAGCTTCAAGAATATTCCTTCTAACGAGTTGAATCTTTTCGTGAGTCAACTGTAGAAGGGCAGGACCCGCTATTGGTGATTCGCCTGTTTCGCGCCAACAGGTAGGAGTTCTGCACTTTCTTCCGTATAAAGCTTCAAAAGGAGCCATCTTGATCGTTGAATGATAACTGTTATTATATGAGAATTCGACCAACGGCAAGTGGTCATCCCAGTTACCACCTAGATCAAGAATGCAGGCACGAAGCATATCTTCTAGAGTTAAGATAGTACGCTCACTCTGGCCATCTGCATTTGGATGATAAGCAGTACTCATAGAAATCCGAGTACCCATCCCTTCTTGTAATGCTTGCCAGAATCTGGATGTGAAGCGACTATCTCGATCAGAAACGATAGACTTCGGCACACCGTGACGAGAAATTATTTCAGAGATATACAGTTGCGCCAATCTATCGAGAGAATATGTTTCTTTCATCGGAATGAAATGTGCTGATTTCGTTAATCGGTCAACGATTACCCAGATGGAGTCGTGCTGTCTTTTGGTCTTTGGCAGCTTCGTAATGAAGTCCATTGTTATATGCTCCCACTTCCATTCAGGAACTGGCAGTGGTTGCATATCCCCGAAGGGCTTCTGATGTTCTGCCTTAACCATCTGACATATTCTGCAGCTTTCAACACATTTTCCAATGTCCTTCTTCATTCCTGGCCACCAGTAATCAGCTTTCAGATCAAAATACATCTTTGAGCTGCCAGGATGAATAGATAACTTGGACTGATGAGCTTCGGACAGAAGAGTGCTACGAATAGAACCATATTTAGGAACCCAGATTCGGTTTCCCTTGAGACAGTGAAGTCCCAAATGGTTCAGAGTTAGAAATTGTAATTGCCCTTTTAGATTTTCAGAATCTATGTTCTCTTCTTTCAGCGCTTCAGTTTGAGCAGCTCGAATATCTTCAATAAGATCAGAAGAGAATATAACTGGAGTTAGGGCATAACAGCACTTTTCAGGATACACTTTTCTACTCAACGCATCCGCGACAACATTTGCTTTGCCGGGATGATATAAGATCTCGCAGTCATAATCCTTGATAAGCTCCAAGGATCGACGCTGTTTCATGTTCAGATCTTTCTGAGTAAAAAGGTATTTGAGACTCTTATGATCGGTGTAGAGCTGACACCGAGTCCCATAAAGATAATGCCGCCAGATTTTTAGAGCAAAGGTGACGGCAGCCAACTCAAGATCATGAGTTGGTGCACTTTTCTCGTAATCCTTTAATTGCCTTGAAGCGTAGGCAATTACTTTTCCCCTTTGCATAAGAACACATCCTAAGCCAGTACCAGAAGCGTCGCTGTAAACAACGAAATCGTCGTTACCTTCTGGCAAGGCTAGGATCGGCGCTTGAATCAACTTTTGTTTCAGAATATCGAATGCCTCTTGCTGTTTATCGGTCCAAACGAAAGGAGTATTCTTCCGTGTTAGCATTGTAAGCGGCACAGCAATCTTTGAGAAGTCCTTTATGAATCGCCGATAATAACCGGCCAATCCAAGGAAACTTCTTATCTCTGAGGCATTGCGAGGTGTTTGCCACTTCTGAACAGCCTCGACTTTTGAAGGATCAACGGAAATTCCTTCGCCAGAAACAACATGACCAAGGAACTGGATCTATAAGAATTAAGATAGAATTTCAAATTCTGAGGTGAATCATAGAATAGTTAAGGAAACAGCTCAAGACTTATATAATAGATATTATACCTGTCTGAGCCAGAATTCGCACTTAGAAAACTTTGCATAGAGTCTTTCTTTTCTTAATAACTCTAGCAATTGTCGTAGATGAATAGAATGATCAGCCTCCGTTTTGGAGTAAATCAGAATATCGTCTATGAACACGATAACTGATTTATCCAACATTGGTCTGCACACACGATTCATGAGGTCCATGAACGCCGCTGGTGCATTCGTTAATCCAAACGGCATCACGAGAAATTCGTAATGACCGTATCTTGTACGGAAGGCTGTCTTTGGAACATCTTCTTCTCTGACTTTTAACTGATGATACCCAGAACGGAGATCTATTTTCGAAAAGTAACTGGCTCCTTGTAACTGATCAAACAGATCATCGATTCTGGGCAGAGGATATTTATTCTTTATTGTAACCTTATTCAACTCACGGTAATCGATGCACATACGGAAAGTTCCGTCTTTCTTTTTAACAAACAGAACTGGTGCACCCCACGGAGAAGAACTTGGTCGGATAAATCCTTTCTTCAACAGCTCTTGCAGTTGCTTAGACATTTCCTGCATTTCTGCAGGTGCAAGTCTGTACGGAGCTTTTGCGATAGGAGCCGCACCAGGAACCAAGTCAATACTAAACTCGACTTGTCGTTCTGGTGGCACTCCAGAAATGTCGTCAGGAAATACGTCTGGGAACTCACAGACGATAGGAATTTCCGATAAAGGCTTCTTTTCAGAACTGGACTCAGATAAAACGTAACATAGATAGGATTCGCGACCTTTGGATAGATACTTATGTGCTTTTTCAACAGAAATGAAGCAGTGATCACCTTTTCGCTTTTCGCCTTTAATCTCTAACACTCGGCCGTCTGTAGTCTTGATTCGGATGATTCGGCGGTTGCAGACAATAGTAGCCTCATTTTTCATTAGCCAATCCATGCCGATAATAACGTCGAACTCTTTTAATGGAATTGGGATGAGATCGAGATTGAATACAATGTTACCGACGAGTAAAGTGCAGTTTCGATAAACGGAATCAGCCATAACAAAGTTGTTACTGGCTGTCTCAATGTCTATAATCACAGGGAGTTTTGATGGAGCTTTATGTAATCTTGATGCAAAAGAAGTCGATATAAAAGAACGACTTGCGCCAGAATCAAAGAGTATACGTGCTGGATTGAGTTAAGTAAAAACATACCCGTAACTACATCAGGCGTTTCTTTGGCTTCCTCGGCAGTGATTTGGAAAGCTCGTGTCCGGGCAGTTGGCGTTGCAGCAGAACTTTTTCCCGAAGAACCTCCCGCAGATGATTGAGACTGATATCGCGGCCCGCTTCTACACTGATACATGAAATGCCCTCGTTTCCCGCACTTTGCACATCCACGTCCCTGCTGTGGACATTCCTCGCTGCTATGACCTATCATGTTGCATGAGAAGCAAGTGACATCTTCTGGATTGCACAACCCCATGTGTGACTTTCTGCATCGCCTACAGAATCGTGGTTCGTTCGTGAGGGAATACGCTTGGGCTTTCGGTTGTGAATTATGCTGATAGGATTGCTGAGTCTGAGATTTATTTGGCTTAAAGAATCTGCCAAATCGTTGTTTCTTTGGAGGAGACGGGTTCATCGGATTAGTAGACGGAGCGTAGAGCTGATCGCCGTACTCTAAGTACCCTCGTTCAATCTGTCTAGCTGCTTCTACCATTTCTAGATAACTCTTGTATTTAATCGCGCTCATCGGATGTCTGTATCTAGGATTGAGTCCTACTCGGAACCTATTCATTTTCCTTTCCTCTGTTGCCACTTGGTATGAAGAATAACCGCATAATCGCGAAAACTCGTGCTCGTATTCGTCGACTGTCTTTGTTCCCTGAGTCAGCTGCATCAGTTGTACTTCCATTTTATCTCGCTGGTCGACCGGGCAGTATTTCGCATTGAACATATCAAGAAACTGCTCCCATTCTAAAGTCTGAATCACCTCTTCACCGTATATGCTTCGCTGTGTCTTCCACCATGCTCGAGCAGCTCCAACAAACAACGCAGATGCGTAGCTTACTTTCTTAGAATCTAAACAGTCAGAGATTCTAAAAATTTCTTCCGTATGACTGATCCAATCCATCGCCTGAATCGGATCAACTGTACCTTCAAAATTCAGGGCACCGCTTGCTTTGAAGTCCTTAAATTTACAGCCTTTAGGCTGCTCGATTTGGGTTTCAGGGGTAGAGTTATCAGAATCAGATTCTTCATTCTGAACTTGCTTATCTTTTCGCTTATTTTTCTTATCATTACGTCTTTTAGTTTCAGCCTCATCTCTGGCCTGAAATTGTTCTTGCATGATCTTATTCTGTTGTTCTGAGTGTTGTGCTAGTAATTGTTGCATCATCTCAAACATTTGTTGTGGGGTAATGTTGTTTGGTATGTCACCTGATCCTGATCCTGACATCTTCTACTGAAAATTAAAATCAATTAACTATCAGTTTATAGACTTAGATCTATGTACCCTTTTTCCCATCCTAATAGTCTGTACATCCTATCTCAGTTCAAACCACCTAAATGATTGATACATATGTATTGCTTCAGTTTGAGATCAAGTATACTTACGTAATACTTGATTCACTCAAACTAGTGCTCTGATACCATCCTGTGAAGACCACCCCTTCCGAGGCAGTTCTCACCAGTCTAGGTCCCACATATTGCAATACAATATCAACCAAACTAAGATAGAGTAATTTTAATGCGGAAAATTAAATTACAGTACATGCTATTAAGATTTAAGTTTAATACAGTTACGGTTTTCAAATTAAACTTATAAAGGGCACAAGTCTAATCTAATTCATGTCATCATATTATCAAAATAAATCTACCCAGATCACCACAATATCATCATCCAATTAGTACCAAAATGAGATCGTTGAGTAGAGGTCTATGATACTTCTGTCTTGATCGTGTAAGACCTAAGAACTAGGTCCGGCAGGTGACTTTCCTTTGCTTTTTCCTGTAAAATATTAAAGCAACATCTGTAAGCAAAGCTTAGTGAGTTTATAGATTTTCAATATTAACATGCGTGTCAAGCGGAGTTATAAATCTAAGCGTGATAAGTCTTGGCTGCCGCTACAGCCCTCGTCATGATTGAGATATAGTATCTTAGAATCGGATGATGTTCAAACCACACTCACGCTTATATCGTGGGGATCAGCCACATACTGGGCTAGCTACCAGTAGGTCAACATGGCCGAACATCGGAGGTCATTACCAAGTTCGTGAGAACTGGTGGAATAGCCGGGTCTAGAACAATAGACCATTAGGGGCTAATCAAGCTGAATAAATCTTATCAAGTCTGATCAATGAAGTAAGCATAAGTCTTAGAAGTCATAATAGCAACGAATCATGAAGCAAAGTCTGAAGCGCTAATAAATGCAATATGAAATGATAAGCAAATAGCTATCATGATTCACTGGGCAACACCCATCCATGGTGTGCACAGGTCTCAATCCAGCTGATAAATGAATGTCAAATAATGTAACAGCATCAATATATCTCAAACGGATCTTTGCATGTTCAATTTGAATATCTATAACTCACAGTGTTGGGTCTTGGTCAAACAGATATATGAATCTGCCACCTGAGTTATCTCAGGATTTTATCAATCTGTTCTCTGTCAATTCAAGTCTCTGACCCGCTTTAAATCTTTTTAAAATCTTTGTCTAAATGTTCAGAATTTCACTGAACCTGTCCAGAATTATCATATCATATCATATTAATATCATATCATTATTATCATTTCTTTAGTCGTTAAAATCTTTATTTTATCTGATTCTGATAACATGTTAGTTCATATATCATCTTAGCTTTGGAACGAAATCAGATTTTGAATTAAAGGCATCAGATTCGAATTCCAATAAGCAGATTCGAATATCATAGATTCGAAGAGGGCTCATTCGAATCTAATGATTAGATTCGAAGCTTATACACATTCGAGACAATGAGATTAGATTCGATACTAGCATGCATATAGATTCGAATTTAAGACTTAGACTCGATGCACATTTCTAGATTCGAACACATAGATTCGAATCATACATAGTCTCGAATCTAAGTGACTAGATTCGAACCATACACAACTTTCGAATCTATATAGGTATTTTCGAATTTAACACCATTTCAAGTCTGATCTATGCATTTTCGAATCTGATCATAACATCCTCGAATCTGATCATATTTGCAACTCTAAAACATGATTTTCTAAGGCATAAATCACAAATATGATCAATATTAAGCCTATACTCGATTATATTATACTTATTCTAGTTAAACTTCATAGAAATAACTTTAGATTTCATAAAATTAATAGATTCGAAAAATACCAAATATATATATAAAACGTAAAATTATAAAATCTTACCTCAATTCGTATGAACTCAAGCAGAAATTAGTATATTCGTGTAGTATTCGCCGAGATCTTCCTAACGGTATATTTATCTTGATGATCGGACGGTCGGTTTAGGAGAATTTCTAGAGAGAAGTTAGAGAGAGAAAGCTAGAGAGAGAGTTTTAGAGAGAGAGAGTTAGAGAGAGAGAGCAAATTTGAGTTTTTGAATCAAATTTTCGTTTATATACGTCGTCTAGTTATATTTGCTAGCTAACTCACTTTCATTGTTGCATATTATATCTCTTTTATTTAATTCCTTTAATAGTTTATTAATTCATAAATATTTATATAATTTAATAAATATTTCCTCACTTAATTAGATTATAATTCAAATAATGTAACTTTATTACATTATCGGCTCAAAATATTACTGAGTTTACGACTAGATCAAAATTAGGTTGTTACAAATACTTTGCTTTCTCTGTTAACATCCTCAAAAGGTTGTCTAGTTATCTTAGTTAACATGCAAGTTTTACACTTTTCAACATTCATGTCAAAAGCAGGTATTAAACTCATTTTAGACATATCTTTTAATCTCTTATAATTAACAAGTCCTAGTCTAGCATGTCATAATTTTGACTTCTTTGAGTTACTTGCAGTATTAGATATTATCATGCAATTGGAAGTAATAAAAGAAGGATGATCTATATTTAACCTAATCATTGCATTACATACATAGCCAAATCCAATAAAGGTACCATGTCTTGACAAGATATACTTGTCACTTTCAAGTACTTGTCTGTAACCAGACCTACTTAGAACTATTTCATATATGAGATTCTTTCGAATCCCAGGTACATGCAATACATTGTCTAGAATAATACATTTTCCAGAAGTAAACATAATAGATATGCGTCCTATTCCTTTGATTGGTTCGGTATCAACATTTCCCATCTTCACAACAGATCCATCTTCAATTAGTTGACAATCTTTAAACCAACGAAGATCTTTACAACATGACTTGTTTCTCCCGAATCAACCCACCAAGCAACATCATCATCCTGCACATAAAATGCCTCCGAAATTATTGAATCATAATTCTGAACAGATTTGCAATATGATAATAAATCACAATTCTGACCTTGCTTAGATCCACTTGGACCAACCTTAGTCCCACTTGGACCAGCACCTTTGTTTACTTTCTTAACTCGACAATTATTCTTGGAATGACCGGTTTTACCACACCTCCAACATGCAAGTTTAGGCTTTTTGTTGGAAAACTTGTCATCATCATCACTACATTTTCTTTTACCTTTACCCATGTTGGAATTCTTGGATCCATCACCTTCCACCATATTAACAGAAGAACTTCCGATATTATTCTTACCCTTAGGATTATTAACAAGTTCTTGAGTCCTTAAAGACTCTTCAATCCTAAGATGACTTCCAAGTTGGTCCAAAGTCAGTTCTTCCTTTTTATGTTTAAGAGTGTATTTAAACTCTTTCCATGATGGTGGCAGTTTGTCAATAATCACAGCAACAGAAATGGCTTCATCCATTTTCAGATTATGTTGACCAAACTGTCCTAGGATCCTTTACAATTCGTGATATTGTTCCATGACAGGCCTAGTGTCAATCATCTTAATGTTCATGAAATTTCCGACCATGAACTTCTTACTAGATGCATCATCTGCCATGTATTTGGATTCCAACAAATCCCATAGTTCCTTTGCAGATTCGTCATTTTGATAAACATCAAAGAGAGAGTCAGACATACCATTCAGAATGTGTCCACGGCATACGTGATCATCGTTTTCCCACTTTGATCTCCTCCTCGTGTTTTCGATGGTTTCATCTTTAGCGAATTCAGGCATAGGGGTACTCAGAACGTACACCACTTTTTGGGTAGTCAACAAGAAATGCATTTTCTTCTGCCAACGTCTAAAGTCTTGCCCTTCAAACTTCGCGAATTTGTCGAACTTGCTCGTCATATCCTTCACAGATTCTGCGTGCGCCATTTTTGCAGAATACTTCAATCTTTGTAGAAAATACGGGTTGCAAAAATGCTCGGATAATCTGAGAGTCGTGATACACTTTCAGATTGAAGTATTTCAACAGTACGATCGAAATCCCAATCGAATAAAACTCAGAGAAAAACGAACGAGAATATGAAAATGTTTCTGATTTTCTTGTACCTACGAAATGACCAAAAACGACGGGTAATATTTGGCGGGTAACCACCAAAATGGCCAACCGCCATTTTAACCGCCAAAACCAACTATAATTCGGATTCAACCGAATTTCGGGTCCAATTCGGATCATCCGAATTCGGGTCCAATTTCGGATTCATCCGAATTTCGCATCAAATTTCTTAATGCAACATTAGTCCAATTTCGGTCCAGCTCGACCCCAGTCAGGGGCTGCCGCCCCTTGGATCCCACTACCAGGGGTTGCCGCCCCTGGAACCCCACTATCGGGGGCGCTGCCCACGAACCCCCGATAATTAATCTTAAACAATATTGAACAAGTGTGCACTCCGCACCAACCCAACTTGTACATTATGTAAGAAGATTATTTTGGTAAAACAAGTTCATCCCATTACACTTAAATAATATTGGTGATAAAGCACCAACAGAAATTTGATCTATCAATTCAGCCACTATTATGGACTTGTTGACCACCGTATGCAATGTGTTGTCGTGTTGATTTTATATTGGCAGATGCGAGAAACGTTGCTGTGGACTCGACGTATCTTGAGAAGGATTCGAGAACCTTCTATATTCTTATGCAATTCTGCAAACAAGATGAACAAACAATTTTGACCTTGAAAAATAAATACAAATAGATCAACAGAGCAGCTACAAAAAAAAAATGAAGAACGACCAAGAACGTAAATTTAAAAAGTTTCAAATTGAACATTATACTGACTGAATTAACATACAAACCATATACAAATGAATTTTATAACATGCACAAATTTTCATTAAAAACTGATTAAAAACAAGATCAAGAACATCAACAATCACAGAGAGAATCTCAATATAAAAAATCTAAGTATTAGAACCCTGTGTTTGTATTACCTGCCTAAATGATTTACAAGACATAAAATTGACTATTTATAGTCCAAATACAAGTTATGGATATGTACAAACTAGCCCCAAAACTTTAGAAAATTATAACCCTTACAATCTCCCCCTTTTTGTAAAGTTGAATTCAGTTGAGCTCAAGACCACCCTATTTTCCTTCAAACCTTCTAACAACTTCTTGATCTCTCAGCTTGTCTTCAATAACATTTAGAACCCTCATGAAGTAGCTCTATTCTCTTTGGCACATGGGTTTTCTGACCTTTTTTCATTCATGATCTTTGAGTATTTTCCTCAAATCTCTTGATAAATGTCTCAAAGTTCCTGATGAGTATTTACTCGTTTCGGAGGTCCTCAAGAATAGCTTTTGATTCACATGATTTTCGGAGGTCCCAACTCTGGTTTGACAATTATTGAGTATGGAGGAAACCGGTCTATCTATAGACGATCTCGGTTTGGAGGAGTAAGATTGATTCTTCTCTGATATGTCTCCAAACCATACTGAAAATCTTTAAAAGTAGTCAAAACAAACTTTGTGTACATAAAGTCAAAAATGGAAGTCATTGTTGTTCTTACCACTTTTGACTTATGTCTTTGCTTTTTAAGTTCATCATATAAATCTTCGACATCCTCTTGCCTTAGTGTAGGTCCCAAAATGTTTCCCTTAGTGTATTGTTCTAAGTTGTAGAGAGGAGGTGAATATAGCTAATTAAAAACTCAACACTCTTTTCTCAATGTTTGTGTATATTATTAACAAGTGTTAATTACAAACAAGCTTGCCTGTGGAAAGGTTCAAGCTGAGATGACAGATACAACAGATGTTTATCTAGTCTAGGACACACTCAGACTAGATACATTGAAGACACTCACTAAGATGAACTCACTGTTTACAAGACACAGATGGACAGCTTGAATAAGAACAGCTTGGACACACGTTACTGTTTTATTCAAGCAGACTTGCATGCATGGAAAAACACACTCCAATGCACGATCTGAATTTCTAATTTTTTTTATCACAATCCTTAGAAGCTTCCTTATATACTCTCACTAAAAATCTCAGTGAAGCTTCTTCATTGGACGATGAGATAGTGGGATGTCTTTCCAAAAAGACAAAACAACTTTTTTACACATTTTGATAAAGCAAACTTGTCTTCATGTGGCAGAATCTTTGTCTATTTCTTTTTGTCTCTGTTACAAAAGGCTATAACCAAAAGAGGAATGTCAACTTTGAATCTTTCTTCTTTTGTTAAGGCCATTTAGATATAAGAAACGGTCTGTCACCCATTTCAAATATCCACTTTTTCTTCATGTAACACAACAACGTAGGCAGCTTTTGCATCTTCTGTTTTCCACTTTGTGTTCGACTTTGTAAACTGATCTTGTAGTTCAAAACAATACATGAGGACTTGGACATATTCCATAAAGTGTTTAGCCTGTTCACAAAGAACAGGTTCTGTTCACAAAGAACAGATTACTTAGAATTTGTCCAAGCTGCTCAACAGTATAGAGCAGTGTAGACAGTTTATGTCCAGCCTGTTCAACAGAATGAATAGCTTGCAATCTGCCTTAGTTGCAACAAATGCAACAGGGTAAACAGCGTTGACTTATATTGCAAATCATTTTTCAGGTTTTAATAAGGCATTAACAGGCCTTAAATTATACCTTTAAGTGCATCAAACAGGTTTGATTAAAAATCACCCCCTAAGATGTAGAGCAGGTTTGACTGAGGCCTTTTTGTGCCTAACAATCTCCCCCTATTTGGAATAATCAGTCTAAGCTGCTTGTATCAATAATTACTATATATTTTTACCATACACTTTGCTGAAATAAAATAACAACATTTGAGTAAAAGTAAAGGATCAGTTTATATATACTGATTTTGATTACAGAAATAACACATGTTTTACAAGAGTACAACTAATGTACTAATGTAGATTACAACTAATGTAAAGTAAAAGTTACAACAAATGCAACAAAGTACAACTTATGTACATAAAATTTCAACATGTTGGAATTTTTGATGATGGGAGCAAGTAATGGCAAGCCTGTCGAATTGATGGACAGCTTCCATTCTTCATCTACTCAAGTAGTAGATGGACTTCAACGCAGTGTTGGCACTCCTTCTTCGAACATTTCTTCAAGTTGTTCCTTGGTTTCATCCATTTCTTCCATTTCAACTCTTAGGAACATGATACTGGGATGTTGAACCTCTCCTCTCTCATAAAACCCCTAAGCTGATCCCAGATAGTTGCTCTCCATTTTACAGATTGTCTAAAGGAGTTAGCAAGTCTAAAAGCAATGAGCTGTTTAAGACCAACCTTGTGCAAATTTGATGCTCTCTTGAAACATTTTTTATTTGTAAGGGGATCTACAAAAACTACCCCCAGCTCAGGTTCTTCAATCAGCTTATCCTCCTCATGTTCTACTCCCTTGGGCAGGCTGTGATCTACTCCTTTGATTTCCATGGCTACATCACCTTGGTCAATCATTATCAGGAGCTCTTCCAGCTCTGTATCCTTTCTCCTTCTCTTGGCCTTTCTCTTGGGTGTAACCACTGAGGTACCCTTGATTTGTTCTTTTGTGATCAGGCCAAGATCCTTCGTTTTTTCCATTAACTTTTTGACATATGTCCTGATAATCTTAGCAGTTTCAGACTTAGACTGGCTCAGGGCAATTATCAATTCTACCCATTCTCTGAATCCCATTTGTGCAACGTTAATGTGTTCATATGCTTCCAGTTCTGGACCTTCAACACCCATTCTGGTTATCTGTAACTTCCACTGTTTGCCTTTTCTTGAAATGGGAACATCTTTAACAATTGGTTCCCTGGAAAGTCTTCTGTTTGGAACATCAAAGAACTTTTTCCTTGCCAGGTTGTCAAAGTGAATCTGGGCTCTTACAGTGGAGGATGCTTGCTTGGACTTGGTCACTGAGACCTAAGCACCCTGTTCCTTTTCACCTTCCTTTTCAACCACTGACTCTCTAGCAGCCTCTAGCAATTTTCTTTGGACATCCAAAGAAGGAATTTTAATTTTACTTGCCTCCTTCGACGTAAAGGTTCTTGCAGCTTTGGCAGAGGCAGAGGCTTCTTCTTTCTTTAGTTTTTCAAGGGTTTGGAACTGTTCATCTTTGTATTCATAATACTTCTCCATAGAGACACCCATTTCTTTAGCTCTGACCTTGTCAAAGTTCAGTTGTGCAGCTTTTAGGTAGTCAGGGTCTACAGATGCTTTCTTCTTCCCTTTAGTTGTTGTAGTTGGAACAGCTTCAGGATCCTCTTCCACTTCTTCTTCTTGTTCCAATATCAGATGTTTCCTTCTTCTTGGCCAGTCCCTAGGAATGGATTCCTCCCCCTTAGATTATGCAGAGTTTGGAGATCCAGCCTGAGTAGGCTGAGCAGCTTCAGTTTGATGGGAGACATCCTAAGTGGGACATGTAGGACCTGTTTGTGATACACATGCTGCTTGACCAATAGAAGTTGATTTCTCTTTAGAAGGAGAAGAAGATTTATCCCCCTTAGACTTGGTCTTTGAGGCAGATAACTTCTCCCCCTTTGAAGAAGATGGCACATAGCCTTCAACATGTGGTCTGCCTGGAGAAATAAATTCGGCAGGCATAGCAGCAGTTTTGGCAGCAGGTTAGGGGCCAACCAGGCTATGCACTTGGAAAACCAGGTTGTCCTTAACCTCTGCAAGCTGGGTAAGGAAGGTCAGAAGAGAGGTAGATTGAGAAGCAGAAAGAGAGGACAGCTTTAGAGGTTTTCCCTGTCAGAAGATGTGAACAACAAACTTTGAAGCTGTGCAAGATGTAGTTCAAGAGAGTCTTGCACATCATCAAGGTTTGATGATACAGAAGTGGACATAGAGACTATGAGAGTGTTGAAGCTGCCCGATGTAGAAGGAAGGGTAGTAGTGCAAGTGTTTAGGAGAGTGGTCAGCTGTTGGGAGACTGCTGCCATGGAGAACATAGTGTCCTGTTAAGTGGAAAGGATAGTGGAGAGGGTAGTGAAGATAGTTTGCAGCTGTGCAGTGAGTGCATGCAACTATGAGGACTGATCAGCTTGAGTAGGGGTTGGAAAGGAATTCTTGAACAAATCAAAGAATCCTTTTAGCTGCACGAACACAGAGTCTGAGATGATGGATGGTAGGGAGGTCATGGATTTTTCCAAATAACAGCAAAGAGAGCTGACCCTTCAAAGGAAGATCTTTAGGGGATGGAGGAGTATGGGTGGACTACATGGATTGTGTGGATGGAGAAGAATGAGAATGAGATGAGGATGAGGCAGGTGTTTGAGGATGTGTTGGGGAAGGGAGAGAGACTTTAGAAAGAAGTTCCATAGCCTGGGCATAAGTAAGATGGCCCAGCTTGGAAGGGTCAATGGATCCTTTAGCAGTGGCTATAGCTGCTTTATCAGGAGAAGGGGTAGGAGATGGTGGCCTTTCAGATGATCCTTGTGATGCAACACCCTCATTAAGACCTTGGGTGGTTCCCTCAGCAGTGCCTTGGTTTACATGCACCTCTTCATGGGGAGAGGGGATGCGCATTTCAACATCAGCAGTAGCGAAACCTGGTGATGGAGTTGCATTTAAGGGGCAGCTTCACCAGAGGGATGGTCTGTTCCCTGTGGTTCATCAGCTTGGGAGGTTGGTCCTTCAGCTGCAGTTTGGTGTACAGTAGCTGCGTCCCTAGGAGCAGAAGTTTGAGGTTGATCTGCTGGATGGTCTAGTGCAGCAGGTTTGACACCTCGTGCAAACTCAGGTTGTGTTAGAGAAGTATGAGGTGGAGACTGTGTGGACTCAGTGTGGAGTGGAGTGGACTTCTGTCTTTCCATACCCTCAGCCTGTTGGGAGGCTAGGATAGTTGATGTGGTAGTCTCCACATGTACAACTGGTTCCTGTTGGAAGGTACCAGACAGTGTAGGCTGACTCTGGGTGGACTCAGGTTGGAGTGAAGCATACCCCAATGATGCTGGACCTTCTCCCAAAAATAGAAGAGGCAACATGCGTTGCTTCTTTTTCAACTTACTCCTGTTGAGGTGGTTTCTTCCTAGCTAATAATTTTCTCCTGAAGTATTGTGACAGTGTGTGGGATTGAGGAGAAGTAGCAGGGAATTGTGTTTGGACTGGTGGTGAAACTGGGTCAGAAACAGGGGGGTTAACCTGTTCCATAGTCTCAGGTGCCACAGAGGCACCATCCACAAAGGCTGCAAGTTCAACAGATGAACCAGGGTGAGAACTCTGCTCCCCCTCAGCCACAAAGGCTGATGGGGCAGACTTTGACTTAGTTGTTTTAGCCTTCTTATGGACAGGCTCAACTTGAGTCGATTCCAGGACCCTTTTGACAACTTTGGGCATGGATTTGGATTTTCCTTTGGGAGCAATCACTAGATCCGCCCTCACAGTAGAGGGTCCTTCCACCATGCCAAGCAACCTCCTCATTGGTGTAGAGAGAGGAGGTTCATTGGGAAGAACAGGAGTGTAGACAACTCTATTCCCAATTACTGGGAATGCAGCAGTAAGTAATAAAAGCTGAGAGTTGCAGAGATGCTCACCACAAACATGCTTGAATATGAGGCTTAGAAACCTTGGAAATCTGACAACAGCTGGACGTGTATCCTGCTGTACCAGGTTTCTCAAAATCACAAAAATCCAACGAGCCATGTTCAGTGTAGTTCAATTCACAAGCTGTAGGACTATTGGGATTTCATTACGGCTAAGCTGGTCAAAAGAACCAACTTTGCTGCTGAAGCACATTACCACATAGGCAAATAAAAAGTTGTAGGTTGGTGAGAGATCCTTTCTGAACAGCGTGGCTCCAACTTTGGGTTCTGCTACACCACAGAAGCGTAGCAGATTTCCCATTTGATCATTCTCAGGCTGTGGCTGGTCATATGTTTCAGCCACAGGAAGATGAAGAACTTCCCTGATGAGATCAGTAGTTATGTCAATGGTTTGAGTCCCATTGAGAATGGTTCCCCTGATGATTTTGGTTGCTGGATCATAAGCACAGGTATACCAAAACTCATACACCATCTCCTGGTACAGGACACCAGGAGATGCAGTCATGGCATAGTGTAGAGGGTGAACCTTCAGAAACTCCACCAAGTTTTCATAACCCTTGCCCACGTAGTTTTTGGGAATGGTTAGATTTGCAATGTAGTTTGTGGGTTTCAGGGTTAGCGTCGTGGTAACAGAGGGGTGTTTTTCAACATCCTTACCAACAAATACTGGAAGCAAAGGGTTGTTTTGGTGAGCCATATTTGGAGTAGTGGAAATATGAGTACTGGACACTTAGTCGATTAAGGGTTCTTTCGGTAGTTATGGTAGTAGTGGAGGAAGAAGAAGATGAAACAGTAGAGGGGGTATTTATAGGATTCGAATGTGAGTGGGCAAGAGAGAGAAAGGTTTGGGCGGTTGATTTGAAATGTTCTTTAATGGAAAACGGAACGGTTGTCCATGTCAGAACGGTTTTCAGACCACTTGAATCCTTTTAGTCACTAACACACGTTAACACACATTATCCATAGGTAATTAAGTTAAATAAATACAGAAATTAAGTAACTTAATTATGAAGAAAGGTAATTAAAATTGATGTTCTAAGCTGTTAGTCAAACCTGTGATGAACAGGGTTCATCACAAATTGTTTACTCAACCCGTGCAACTATATAAGAATAGGTTATGTTCAATAGTTGATCAGGTTACAAGACAAAGTCTTGTATCACAGATTTAGAGAGTGAGCAGGTTGGAGGTTTGATCAACAGAACAGGTTCAAAGTGAAACTGATGTTATCAAACCTGTTATACGCTCAAGTTGTCCAAGCTTTCAGAATTTTGCTAAGTGTAGAGCATGCATAGCCTGTTCTGTCTAAGCTGTTCTGATTCTTGAGCAGTTTGGGACATATGATGCCTTAGAACATTAAGGACACTTAGTCACTTTTATTTAACATGCCCAGCTTGCTTACAAGATAATTAAACTTGTTTTCATCAAGAGGCTAGGTGAAAATGTCTGCAAGCTGTTCATCTGTGGAAATAAAGCTTACCTCCACATTACCTTTCTGGATGTGATCCCTGATAAAATGATGTCTGACTTCTATATGCTTTGTTCTGGAATGAAATACTGGATTATTGGAGATAGCTATGGCACTTGTATTATCACACAGAATAGGAGTTTTCCTATATACAAGCCCATACACTTCAAGCTGATGTTGCATCCATAAAATCTGCCCACAGCAGCTTCCAGCAGAAATATATTCAGCTTCAACAGTAGAAGTAGAAACTGAGTTCTGCTTCTTGCTACACCAACTGATCAACTTACCACCAAGGAGTTGACATCCACCTGTTGTGTTTTTCCTGTCTAGCCTGCAGCCTGCAAAATCAGAATCTGAATAACCTGTTAGCTCAAGACTTGAGTCTTTGGGATACCAAATACCCAAACCTGGTGTACCCTTAAGGGATCTGAAGATTCTTTTTACAGTAGCTAGATGTGATTCCTTAGGATCAGCTTGAAACCTAGCACATAAACAGGTAGCAAACATAATATCTGGTCTACTAGCAGTTAAATATAGCAAGCTCCCAATCATGCCTCTATAAGCTGTTACTAAAACAGCTTTGCCACTGGCATCAGCATCCAACTTTACATTGGTTGCCATTGGGGTTTTGATAGGAGAACTTTGATCAAATTTAAACTTTTTCAAAAGATCTAAGGTGTACTTTCTTTGATTTATGAAAATTCCATTTGAGGTTTGTTTAACCTGTAATCCTAGAAAGAAAGTAAGTTCACCCATCATACTCCTTTCATAATTTGATTTCATGAGTATTGAAAAATTCTTGCATGACTGCTCATTAGTAGAACCAAATATTATGTCATCCACATAAATTTGAACAAGCATAATATCAGACTTCACCTTCTTTATGAACAATGTGATATCTACTTTACCTCTGGAATAACCATTGCTTATAAGGAATTCAGTTAGAGTTTCATACCAGGCTCTAGGGGCTTGTTTTAGACCATAGAGGGCTTTGTCCAACTTATAGACAAAACCTGGGTGATGTTCATTTTCAAAACCTGGAGGCTGCTTGACATACACTTCTTCTTGCAGCTTTCCATTCAAAAATGCACTCTTTACATCCATTTGAAATACCTTCATACTCTTGTGGGCAGCGTAGGCTAGAAACAAACGAATTGCTTCTAACCTGGCCAGTAGAGCAAATGTTTCATCATAGTCTTTTGTAATAGTTCAATAGTTTGTGTTGTATATAAATAGAATGTGAAGGTACTATACATGTACGTGTGTTGTACATTCATCACAGAATATTCCTTCTTGTACGGAATTCTCTCCTAGGGTTTTGTGCTTTCAAGTTTCTCGTATTGTAATTTCTCATTGATCAATCAATCTTTCGGTTAATGTTGATTCTAATCTTTTTCTTAATTGTTTGATTGTAATTGTGGTTGATTATTTACTGAATATCAGTTATGGATGAAGGACACAAATCAAGATATATTGTTCACCCTGGATCCGATAAAATGTATCATGACCTTAAAGAGCTGTACTGGTGGCCTAACATGAAGGCTGACATTGCCACATATGGCAGCAAGTGCTTAACATGCTCCAAGGTTAAGGAAGAACATCAGAAACCATCTGGGTTATTACAGCAACTAGAGATTCCCCAATGGAAGTAAGAACGGATAACCATGGACTTCATAATGAAACTGCCAAGGACATCAAGTGGGTACGATACCATTTGGGTAGTAGTCGACCTCCTAACAAAGTCTGCACACTTCCAACCGATTAAGGAGACCGACAAGATGAATAAGCTAGCCCAAACTTACCTCAAGGAAGTCGTCTCTAGGCACGGAGTTCCTGTCTCAATCATTTCAGATCGAGATAGCAGGTTTACATCCAGACTTTGGCAATCATTACAACAAGCTTTGGGTACGAACTTAGACATGAGCACATCATATCAGCTTCAGATCGATGGTCAGAGTAAGAGAATGATCCAAACCCTAGAGGATATGTTAAGAGCCTGTGTAATTGATTTCGGGAAGAGTTGGGATACTCATTTTCCTTTAGTTGTGTTCTCGTACAACAACAACTATCACACGAGTCTTAAGGCTGCTCCGTTTGAGGCACTATACGGATGGAAGTGTCGATCACCTCTCAGCTGGGCCGAAGTCGGGGATAGTTAAGTCACGGGCCCAGAAATCTTACTTGAGACCACCGAAAAGATAGTGCAGATTCGGAATCGATTAAAAGCTGCTCGCGATCATCAGAAGAGCTATGAAGATGTAAGGAGAAAGTCTTTGGAGTTCCAAGTAGGAGAAAGAGTACTGCTAAAAGTGTCACCGTGGAAGGGTGTAGTACGATTTGGAAAACGAGGAAAGCTGAATCCTCGTTACATCGGGCCCTTCAAAATCCTGAAGAGAATTGGTCCTGTAGCCTACCGGTTAGACCTACCACCAGAGCTTAACAGCGTGCACAATACCTTCCATGTGTCAAACCTGAAGAAGTGTTTGTCACATGAAACACTTGTTATTCCCTTGGAAGAGATTCAACTTGATGATAAACTTCATTTTGTTGAAGAGCCCGTAGAGATCATGGACCATGAGGTGAAAAGATTGAAGCAAAATCAACTTAGGAAACACGATAAAATTTCGGGACGAAATTCCCTTAACAGGGGGAGACTGTAACAACCGGCACAAAATCAACTTAGCATTATAACAAATCAATGGTCATTAGTAATTAATCAAAGTGATTAATAAATTTCATAAGGAAATACATTACAATTCGAAACAATTTCATCGGTGTGATCCGATGAAATGGCAAAGCAATTAATCCGATTACGATATGCTAGGTTAATTTAACTAAGTACATAATTAAATAAGATTAGTGACACTAATCATGCATTAACAAACTTACATAAATTTAATTATGCAAGACAAAAACAATTACACAAAACTAGTGTATTTCATAAGTATTTATAAAATTACATAAAAAGAAAATACAAGAATACATTTTAAATACTTTATACAAAAAAAATGTAAATGCCTTGGAAATACTTCTCCTAGGTCGGCCAAGGGAGTACCAAAATAGGCGTTGACTTCTTTTTTTTAATACAACTCCCATTCACCATCAAAATCAACTTTAAATCCACTCATTTTGCTAAAAGGTGCACTCAACCTTCATTTCAATCACCTTTTCCATCTATAAATAAGACCAACTATTTCCATTCATTCTCACACCTTCAAAACACCAAAAACCTCTCTTTTCTTCTCTCTCAAATCCGTCCAAAGAAAGCCCCAAAAAGCCAAGAGTTTCGATTTTTGTTCCTTCAAGTGTTCTTCAATATTCAAGAGTTTTGGTGCAACTAGTTCAAGAAAGATACATCTACACATTTACATACTTTTAACACATCAAAGTAAGTAAATATTACCTTATTACTTCTTATCTTTATGTTATATAAGTCTTGCATAATATATATAATCACCAACAACAACAAGTTTCATTAAAAGCCAAGTTTATAAACAACTAGTTTTGTTTTAAAGTTTGTTTCTTCAAATATGTTTATAAATATATAAACACATAATGTAAGTTTAAATATTATTAAAACAAGTTATATAAATGTGTTTCATAACCTTTTATGCATGTGGTTTTTGAATAAACAACATAATCACAAGTTGTTTCAAGGTTATGATATTTGGATTTTCGACAGAAATATTACATCAACTTTAAAAAATCATACATAATTCATAACTTAACGAAATGTGTTGATTCTTGTTTTAGAATTTAGACTTATATTTTGACTAAATATCTGAAGGTTTTCATACTTATATTTGGAGTTTTGAACCCCCAAAGACTGTTTGGGAACCGAAAGGTCTAACAGCTCAAATATGGTCAGCATATAGTTTTTAACGAGCCTTTTCCCTAACCTAAACACCTTGAAAAATGAGTGTTTTTACCTTGAAAAATTATTTGTATATAGTAGTTTTATGATTATGAATGCCAAAACCTAAATCATTTTGGAGCTTGGTCAAAAACAGCCACAAAATAGGCCGAAAAACCTCAATAAAACCTGGAAAATCTATATATATAAACTTGACCATTTTAAGTGGGTTTTATTTATGGACTTGTTAAGTTGGGTGATTTGAAACATAAAAACCCTCATACATGCATATTATCATTTATGGGAATTATTAAGTCCCTCATATCATTTAGGACTCAGTTAAATACGTCAAGCTTCATCACAAGTCATCAACGCAATCTCCATTTTTACACTCAGTTTTGCCATCACTCTTACGGTGAGTTTTCATAGCCCCAATTATTAATTGTTCGTATTATTTTGGGGTGAGAATACATTCTCAACGTTTATTTTATATTGACACGAGTACTTGAATGATTTTTCATATTACATAAGATTGTTAATTCACCATCGCCCTCAATCATGAACCGTTAATTACTACGTAAACGTGAATATTGTGGATAGATCTATTTGGGTTGACGCCCCCATCCGGGTTGGTCACACAAATTGTAAACGGATGCATAATTATTTGACATTTCTTGGTATTATGGTGTTGGATACCACATAGGGCACTCACAAGTTAAGTTTCGAGGTCATGAGGCTTATGGTAATACTTAAACTATATGATTCGCTTTTATTTATAAACTCAATGAAATCTTGTGTATTTCATACAGTATATTACTTATCGAGGAAACCTATGAGCTCACCAACTTTATGTTGACGTATTTAGCATGTCTTTCTTAAGACCTTAAGAGCTACTTTCCGCATCCATGGCTAATGCTCAAGATTTTACAAGCTTTTGGGAGTCACTGAGCATTTTCTAAACAAACTTGGAGATTTATTTGCATAACTAGTTTGTTACTTATTTTTGGTCATGTACTTTAATCTCCATTATTCGTGAAATCATTTATTTCATGATTCTAAAACACTACTTATCATTAATGTATTTCGAAAACGTCCCATTTAAAGGTCGTTCATTATGCTTGTGACTTAGTTTTCGCGACGTCACGCCTCTTTGCCAAATGGGGTATCGGGGTGTGACATTTTGCACTACCAAGGATGGCATTTTAACTTTGCCTCCTTGGAAGCCAAAACCTGAGCAGCTTTCATTCAGGCTGCTTCTTCTTTAGCTCTCTTTAGTAGCTCAGTCTGTTCTTGTTTCCACTCATAAAAGGTTTCAAGTGAAATTTTCATTTCCTTATCTTGAGATTTATCATATT
This sequence comes from Centrapalus pauciflorus, assembly GCA_020465985.1. Lineage (NCBI taxonomy): Eukaryota > Viridiplantae > Streptophyta > Magnoliopsida > Asterales > Asteraceae > Centrapalus > Centrapalus pauciflorus. Next base: position 146,672 of record JAANYP010007846.1, on the reverse strand, counting down.
TGAGCATGAGCTATCTTTCAACCTTTGTATCCACAACAACTTAACCTTTCCATTTGGCTGTTATGGATAAAGATATCTCAGTTTCCTCTTCCTCTAATGATTCCAAAACGAGCTATCTTCTTTTGTCGGGCCTGTCCTCTGGAATAAGTTCCTCCCCATTAGATGTTGCAGGGCTTGGAGACTTAGCCTAAGTAGCCTCAGCTGTCCTAGAACCATGAGATGTACCTGCAGCATCACCAGTTGTTAGATGACCTACTGCTTGGCCAACTGATGCTGATTTTTCCTTAGAGGGAGATGAAGATTTCTCCCGATTATACTTGGTCTTTGAGGCAGATTTCTTCTCCCCCTTTGAAGGAGATGGCACAGCGCCTTCAACATTAGTGCCGCCCAAAGGACTGAATCTAGTAGGCTTGCTAGCAGTAGGTTTGGTAATAGGTTTAGAACCCGCCAGGCTATGCACTAAGAAAGTCAGTTTGTCCTTCACCTCAGCTAACTGGCTAAGGCAAGTTTCAAGAGAGGTTAATTAAGAGGTGGCAGTGGCTAAAAGAATGGAAATGACAACCCCGTCAGTGTCACTGAACATCAGACTCTTAAGTTGTGCAAGAGTTATGTTGATGGATTCTTGCACATCCTCAAAGCATGAAGCCATAGAGTTAGACAAATATACCACCATGGTATTCAAAGAGGCTAAAGTTGATGGCAGAGAAATAGAGCAGGTTTCAGCAATACTTGACAGTTGGGAAACAGCTGCCAAGCTGGACACAAAGTCCTGTTGATTTCAAAGGAGAGAGGATAGAGAAGTGGAGAGTTGTTGCAGCTGTGCAGTGGGTGCAAGCAGCTGGGAGGAGTAGTCAGGTTGTGGAGAGGGTGATGGAATGGAATACTTGAACGAATCAAGAAACCCTGTGAGCTATGCAGACATAAAGTCTGCAATTGTAGAAGGAAGGGTGACATGGAATTTTCTAAAGTATCAATCTTGGAGGACAGCACACTAAGCTGTTCTTTCAAGGATAGATCTTTTGGAGGTGGAGGGTTATGGGTGGATTGTTTAGATTCAGTGGATGGAGATGATGGTGAGGATGGTGGTGTAGTAGGTTCACTTGGTGATGGTAGGGGCACAATGGATAAGAGTTCCATAGCCTGTGCAAAGGATAAGTGACCTAATTTAGAGGGGTCAAGGATACCTTCAGCAGTGGCCAAACCTGTATCATGAGGTGAGGTGCTGAGAGTGGTTTGCCTCTCAAGAACCACTGGGATTGTGATTCCTTCATCAAAGACATTGGTGGTACCCTCAGTAGTGCCTTCGTTTTGAGGCACTTCATCATGGGGTATGTTGTGTGCATTTCAACATCATCAGTGTGAAAACTGGTGATGGAATTTGCATATGGGAAAAACCTTCACTAGAGGGTTATTGATGCAACGTAGCAAATGGAAAATAGACTAGTCTGTTGATTCAAAGAATTCCAGACTAACGTTTACCAAAAGTATGTTGATTCTGTAGAATGCCACACAATTGGGCTTCAAACAACCGACTTTTGAACTCAGAAATTTGGAAAATATAAATGTATCTTGAATTGATAATATGTCTTCATACATAAGTTCAACACACCTTAAAAAGAAACAGGAAACTTAAAACGGGTCAAATAACCCAGCGGGTCGACCCAGGAAAAAAAAATAAAAACCCAAATAATCGATAAAGTTCATAAAAAAGCCCATAACTCTCATTCCGGGTCGAAAAGTTAGGGTTGTTTCCGTTTAGCCCCTTTTATTACGGGCCCTATCTTGGGCCTCCAGAAACAGATGCCCCGATCCTCTATACTTGGGCCTGCATCAGTTATTCTGTACCTTGAGGATCCACACAGTGTGATATTGGTCCTTCAGCAGTCGATGGGGATTAATCAGTTGAGTCATGAGGAGCAGAAGATGAAGGCTGATCAGTTGGTGGGCTTGAACCAACTGCTTTGGCACCTTGTGCAGACTCAGGTTGTGTAGGAGAAATATGAGTGGGGGACTGTGTGGAGTCAACGTGGAGTGGAGAGAACTCCTATCTTTCAATGTCCTCACCCTGTATGGAGGGAGGGACAGTTGATGTGGTAGTCTCTATATGTACAACTTGTTCCTGTTGGGAGGAACCAAAGGGCTCACGCTGACTCTGGGTAGACTCAGGTTGGAGTGAAGCAGGCTCCATAGAGGGTGCACCTCTTTCCAATATAGGATGAGAAGAAGCAGCATGGGTAGCTTCTTTTTCAACTAACTCCTGTTGAGAGGGGTCAGAGGGGCTATGTTGGGTAGGTAGGCTGGCTGTTTTATTTCTGGCTAAGGATTTCTTCCTCAGCCTTGAGTATGGAGTGGGAGGAGTGGGATGTTGATGTGTTTGGACTAGAGAAGAGACATAACCTGTTCCCTGGTATCAGGTGGCACAAAGCCACCAGCCACAAAGGCCTCTAGTTCAACGGATGAACCTGGTTGAACAGTCCGTTTCCCTTCAGGCACAGAGACTGAGGGAACAGACATTGTTTATCTGGCCTTTTTGGTGACAGGCCCTTCTTCACCAGACTTCAGGGCATGTTTTGCCCGTTTAGTCAGTGTTTAGGATTTTGCTGTGGAAGCAACTTTGGGATCCACCTCCTGTTCAGAAGGTCCTTCCACCAAACCAAGCAACCTCCTCTTTGGTGTTGTGAGAGGAGGGTCTTCAAAGGTAACCGAAGCATGAAAACTTTGTTTCCAATAACAGGAAACACCATTGACTTCAGAAATGGCTTATGTGTTGTAGAGAGAGTCACCACAAACATGTTTGAAGATGAGACTTAAGAATCTGGGATACCTTACAGATGGGGAATGTTTATCTTGTTCCACAGAAGCTCCCAGATTTCCAAATATCCATTTGGCCATATTCAGTGTAGTCCCATCAATAAACTGCAAATCTACTTGCACTTCTTCTCTGCTAAGCTGATCAAAGGAACCAACCTTCCAGCTTAGACTCGTCACCACGGAGGCAAAAAAAAAAACTTTAGGTTGGTGCCAGTTCCTTCCTGAATAATGTAGCTCCCACCCTTGGAGCAGACACACCACAACATCTGAGCAAGTTACCCATTTGTTGATTTTCAGGATGTGGTTTATCATATTTCTCGACCACTGGCAGATGGAGTATTTCTTGGAGAAGATCAGAAGATATCTCAACAACTTTGGTGTTGTTGAGAATGGTTCCTTGAATAACCTTGGCAGCAGAGTCATATGAGCAGGTATACTAGAACTTGTATACCATCTCTTGATACATTAAACCTGGAGTTGCAGTACTGGCATAATGCAGCGCATGAGCCTTAATGAAATCCACCATCGATTCATAACCTTTACCAATGTAGTTTTAGGTATGGTCAAGTTTGCAACATAGTTGGTAGGTTTGATAGTTAGTGTGGTGGTGACAGATGGGTGTTTGACAACATCATCACCAAGAAAGACGAGGACAAGGGGAGTATGGGAAGCCATTCTTGAAGTTGATGAAAATGCACAAAGCAGAGACACAAAGTCTTCTGAAATTAGTTAGGGTTTTTCAGAGAGTATGGGTATACGTAGGGTCGCAGTATGGAAGAAGAAGACGAGACAGTGATAGTGGGTATTTATAGGATTTTGAATGTGAGATAGTGGGGGAGAGAAAAAGGCGGTTGATTTGAATGTGATGACTAAAAGAAGGAAACGATTACCACGTCAGCACACGTGTCAGGCCAACTTGATGCTTTTCTTCTCTTAAACACGCCACACACATTATCCGCAGGTAATTAAGATGAATAAATACATAATTTAAATAACTTAAATGAGAGGCAAAGAGAATTAAAAGTGGATGTTCAAAGCCGTTGCTCAAACCTGTGATGAAACTGATTCAGGTGCAGCTTTGAGTGGAACATTAGCAGACTCTTCAAAGGTGACATTGATGGATTCATCTACTACCTCTCTCCTGGGCTTGTATACTCTGTAGGCTTTTGAAACAGCTAAGTATTTAATAAACACTCTTTCATCAGCTTTATGTTCAAACTTAGCCAGCTGATCCCTTTGCTTCAGGATGAAGCAAGGGCATCCAAACACATGGAACTAGCTAATGTTTCGCTTTCTCCCTTTGAGTAGTTCATAAGGAGTTTTATTTAACGTTTTCACCATTAAGGAATCGTTTTGAGTGAAGCAAGCAGCGATGTTGACAGCTTTAGCCCAAGGGAGACCTGATGCACACAATATAGTTCTAGCAGCTTCTATAAGAGTTCTGTTTCTCCTCCCAGCAACTCCATTTTGTTGTGAAGTTCTTACAGCTGAGAAGTTTTGAGAAATGCCTCTTTCTTCACTAAAGTTCTTAAGAGTACTGTTTTTGAATTCAGTACCATGATCACTTCTAAGCTACTTGACTTGGGTCTTTTTGATAAATCCAGTAATTTCTCTGGATCCTCTCCTTTGGTCTTTAGGAAGAGCACCCATGTCTACCTGGAGAACTCATCAATCAACACTAAGGTGTGTCTTCTACCTCCTAGACTTGAAACATTTACAGGTCCAAACAAGTTCATATGGATTAACAAGAGAGGTGAATCAATAGAGAAATTATGTATAGACTTGAAAAATATTTTTCTTTGCTTACGCTTCACACAAGCTGAGCAGAGTTTATGTTCAACAAAGGTTATAGAAGGCAAACCTGTTACTAGCTCTTTCTTACAGAATTTGTTGATATTTGAAGTTCAGGTGTGAGAGCCTTTTGTGCCATAACCAGTTGAGGTCTGCATTGCTCCTTGAGATGAAACAGGTCCCAGTCGTTTGATCAGCTGATTTCATGTCTAAAATGTATACCCCTTACTTTCTTTGTGCACACAGCACAAATTTACCCTGAGGATCCAATATGTACCCTAGGTGCTCTTCAAAGTTAACCTTATAGCCAGCATCACACAGTTAACTAATGCTTACAAGATTATGGAGGGTTCCATATCCTTCTGTGGATCCTTGGACATTGTCACCAAAAGTGACTTTTGGGCCTTTTTCAGGCTTGAGATCACTCATTAGATCGTTGCAACCTATCATGTGGCCATAGCAGCCACTGTCCAAGTACCAAACATTGCTTGGTTGTTTAACCTGCAGAGTAATAAGAGAAAACATTAGTCCTTAGGGGAACTCATCACAGGGATGAGTTCTCCATCTTCATCAACCTTTGTTGATGGACCACTCAGATCTACACTAATATTTCCTATTTGGATTGTATCAGCTGGGATACTCTCCTCAATGACATTATTACTTCCAACACAGCTTGATTTTGAAGTATTAGAATTAACAGAGTCAATAGGCCGTATGTCCTCAATTTCAGGAAAATCATTGGCCATGTGAGTTTTTTTTCCACATCTGTAAAATTTTCTATTTTTAGATTCTTTGAAAGAAGAACTCTCAGAAACACATTCTGAATTTTATTTGTTGATCTTATCAATAGGGTTTGCAAAGATTTGACTTGTTTTAGATGTACCAATAGGTTTTATGGGAATTTCTACTATAACAGCTTTGTCTGTTTCTTCTTTCCTCTTTTTAGGAGGACAGAGATTAAATATAGCCAATTTAACTGTCTTTTATCCTTCCAGATATTTGGAAAACTTATTTCCAGTTTTCACAGGTTGTGCAATGGCTTTGCCTTTGCCTTAACTGAGTTCTGATGACGTTTGCAAACTTGTGGTGGCATGGTCATCTTGTTTGGTTTTAACAAAAGGTTTTCTTTCATTTATAACCAGTTTACCAATATGATTAAAAACTTATTTGAAACCATAGCATCTTTACTTCCAACATGAGATTTACCCTTGTTGGTTGCATGTTGCTTTCCATTTGAAAATTTGTTTTCAAAGAATTCGGCAATGAATGGAGGCATAGGTTCTTACAGTCAGTCTTGGTTCCAGAACCTAACTTGTTGACAGGCTTAGGAACCAATACTACAGGTTTAGCACCTTTTCAATTACTTTGTTCATGTGAGGCTATTGGGCACCTTAGAGTGTAGTTTGATGGAGAACACATTCCATCATTAGACTTTACAATTTTCCTCACATACACTCTGTCAGTATTTTGAGGTCTGACGAACATGTTTGTTGAAATCAACTTACCATTTACATTTTGAATAGAAGTATTTGGAAGTTCACCAAGAGTAGACAAATCTGTTTCCAGATTCTTGATTTCAACTATTGAAGCTGCTGTATCAAGGTCTCCTCCAAGATATGCTTAAATTTGAGTAGAAATTTGCTCATTGATACATTGATTAATTTTTTTAGCAGATTGACACCAAGAGTCAACCATCTTTTGAAGCTTTGAATGCTTTAAGTCTGTTTCTCTCTTTTCTTCTAATAAAATTATGTTTATGTGTTTAACTTCATCAAGCTCAGTTTTCAACTTATGAAATAGTTTAGTTTAAGATCAGTTTTTAATTTTAAGATCACAGACTTTAAAGCATCCTGCTTCTCAATGGCATCTTTTAGATCCAAAAACAAGTAAGCAAACATTTTATCTTTTTCTTCAGAACTATAATCTTTAAAATTTTGTACCTTGTACATCATTGTAAGATTCCAGTTTTCAAAGAGCTAAGAGCTTCAGCTTCTACAAGATCTTGTTTGAAGTTTCTTGTAGAAGGAACATCAGTATCGGCCACCAGGAAGTTGTTATCTTCCTCATTAGAGGATGAGTTAGAGTCTTCCCAACAGCTTTGGACACACAGTCATGTAAGGTTTGGATGATGAGCCAACAGCTTTGGACACACAGTCTGCAGCTATATGACCAGTTTTGCCACATCTAAAGCACCCAGCCTTAGATTTATCAAATGCTTTTATTTTCATAGCACCTGATTTTCTTTGTGACATTCTATTTCTAAACTTTTTCTTGTTAAACTTTCTGACAAGCATGGAAATCATTTGGTCATCATCAAGTTCACCAAGATCTTCACATTCCTCTTCTTCCTCTGACGTTACTTCCAAGTTATCATCAACTTGATGATCAGCATGTGTGAACACATCACACACCTGATTTACAGGTTGTCTCACATTAGCCACTAAGGCTGCACCCCTCTTAGACATTTCCAAGGCATTTCTCTTTTTGTAGCTTTGATTGTTCATCATTCAGCAAGGACCCATAGAGGTTTACTAGATCCATGCTTCTGATAGTACCTGAGTTTCTGAGAATAGTTGAAAAATAGATCCATTCCTCAAGAAATATGTCTAAGAACTTGTTTACGAGGGTTAAACTGTCATTGGTGATCCCAACAACTTTGAGATCATTTATTAGAGCAGTGAACCTGGTGTGGGTTTCAGTGAGACTCTCCTTAGGCTTTACAACGAACTATTCATATTGTCCAACAAGGTTGTTAATCCTGTTATCCAATGTGATAGTGGGGCCATCATAGACAATACACAAAGTATCCCACATTTCTTTAGTAGTTTTCATCTTCTCAACCTGTTTGAACACATCATCAAGAAGGGAGATGACAAGATTGTTCCTGGCTTTTGCATCAAGGGCCACAAGTCATTTATCTTCATAAGACCATTGAGCTTTTGCTTTCTCAATGGCCCTAACCTCAGGTATAGCACCTTCAGCAGAAGGAGTAATGGTAGTGACAGAGGTAGGCACATATGGACCTTCCATCACAATCTCTGGAAGTTGCACATCCAGATTATCTAAATAGATCATCATTTTGCATTTCCATCCAGAGAAGTTTTGATGATTAAACTTTGGAGGCTTGGCCATTGATCCGTTATCATAGGAGGAAGAGGAGTTTGAAGCATTGTTGTCCATGGTGGCAAATGAGAAGTTACGAGAGATCTAGAGTTAACACACACTCTAAACTGCTCCGATACCAGTTGTAGATCCTAAAAGGTTTCCCAAGTATATATGTTTAGAAAGGCTGTAGAGGGGGGGGGGGTGAATACAACTAATTATTTATCACACATTTTTTTCAATGTTTGCATGTATATATTAACACTTGTTAAATTATAAACAAGCTTGGATTGCGGAATGATCCAAACTGAGATGACAGAATGGAAACAACAGACTATAAACTAATCTAAGACTCACTAAGACTAGTTACAATGAATTTACTCACTAAGGTTGACTCACTATTTATACAAGACACAGACTATTCAACTTTGAGATTGAACAGCTTAGACACACTCAACTATATTACTCTAAGTTGAAACAAAATTTGCATGCATGAAAAACACACATTGCTTTGCACTACACGTTCTTTGTTTGTGGATGTCTCTCTTGATATCTGTAATTCCTTGGAAGCTTCTATTACATACTCGAGCTCAGAATCTTAGTGAACCTTCTGCATTGGTTGTGAAGAAAGTGGCAATGTCTTGCAAAAAGACAAGATTACTTTTCTGCATAAATTTGACAAATCAGTATTCGTCCACTTGTTGCAGAATCTTTGTTTTTTCCTTTTTATCTCTGTCGTTCACAACTTTACCTTAAAGAGGAATGTCTACTTTAGACCTTTACTCTTCATTGTAATGCTATTTTGATATAAGAAATGGTCTGTCACCAATTTCAGATATCCTTTTTGTCTTCATGCTTTAGAATAGCTTTGGCAGAAATTGTAGTTTCTAGTTTTCCACATTTATCTTGAGTCGTAGACTGATCAATGCGTTCAAGACTTTGGCAATTTCTGTCTAACGTATCCAACAGTTATGGACAGCTTTGACAATCTGCCAAGTTACAAGTAATGTAACATTGTAAATAGACTTAGGCTGATTTTGCAAATCACTTATCAGGTTTCAATAAGGCATTGAAAACCTTAAATTTCCCCTTAAGTGTATCAAATAGGTTTGATTAGAAATCTCCCCCTATGATATAGAACATTTTTGATTGAGGCCTTTTTATGCTTAGCAATCCCCAATGAAGAATGTGGTTCGATTTATAAAGCAAAATAAGCTAGCTCCAAGATTCATTGGTCCGTTCAAGATTTTTGAAAAAATAGGCAATCAGCCCTATCGTCTTGAATTGCCAAAGGACCTTAGCTGGAATACATCCTACATTTCATGTTAGTCATTTGCGAAAGAGCTTAGCTGATGAAAGAGAAGTTCACATACCACATGTTCATATGCAAATTGATGAGATGCTTCGTGTGGTTGAAGAGTCAGAGTGTATTCCGGACTCGAAGACCAAAAAGCTTTGCAATAAAGAAGTGCAGATGGTGCTCGTCCAATTGGAACACCACAAAGGTTCGCATCAGTCTTTGGAATCAAAAGATGTTATACAAGCTACATATCCGAGTCTGTTCGAAGATAGCTAACTTCGAGGACGAAGTTTGTGCGTGGTGGAGCCCATTCTGTAACAACCTAACTTTTAATTTATGTATTTGACTTAACAATGTAATTTTAACTACATTAATTGTCTTATAGTTGTATTTAAGTTAATGAAAAACTATCCAATTAAATTAAATACATGTTATGTACTAATTATAAAGTATAATGTTCAATTTAATAGAAGGTGATAAATGCAACTTTGGTGCTAAAATGTGAAGAATGAGACTTGCTATCTATATAAAAACCCAAAGGAATAAATCATCTGCTCATTTCACCTAACTTAAAACATCAAATACTCTCTACATACGACTTATATTCTTCATAAACAAATATATTCCAACGATCTCCCCCTTTTATGAATGAATATCAGTCTTTTAATCTTTAAGCCCAAGTTTCATCTCGAACCTTCTTATGCTTTTTCTGTTCATCATCCTCGACTCAATATTTACAATAAAATCTACCATCATCTTTCTATCATTTGGACTCAAACCTCCTAACTTTGATTTTCTCTTTGAATCAGCTGCAAGCATTCCTTTTAGCCCAGTCATCACCTTCTGCAAAGTACCATCACAATATTTGTTTAGCTCAACCATCCTCATACCTCTTTTCTTTTGGTCCTTATCTTTGTAGATGACCACTAGATGCTTAGCCATAACAACTTGAATTTCATTTAGCCTTTCCATATACTTGATGAATCTGTTTGGAGAAGTGATATTAATTCGTCTTATTCCTCGCTCAACTCCAATTTGCAGATCTTGAACTGACATGAGTACCAATTTTGTATGCAAAAAATGGAATAGAGCCTTCAGTGCAAAATGACAATATTCTTCTCTTTTATTTCTGCGCAACTCATCAAACAAATCTTCTACATCCACCAAGTTAAGATTAAACAAGTCTGCTTCACTAAACACATAAGTTTTTCCATCAACTCTCGTCACAGTGAATGTGGGATAGAAGATATTAACAAACCGATCCTTTTCAATCTTCCCAATATCAACTATTCTGAACTCACTTCTTACATCTTAAATTCGTTGAGTTTTATTTTCCAGAAAATGAGCATAATTCACCATATTAGGCATGTTTGGTTCAATGACTCTGAACAATTTCAAGAAAGAACAGGTAGCACGCTTCTTACAAAAATCTTTTTCTCCAGATGATCTTCCAAGAAAGGAAGCTTATTCCTTTTCCTTATGAAGTCATCATTAAGCTTTCTGGAAAGATTCAGCGTCTTTACCTTCTTTTTCCTTAACTCATCTTCATCTAGCAAACTCAACATATGATTAATTTCTTTCTGAACCACTTCCTGAACAGAAAATCTCAAGTGATGATGTCTTTCTGACTCATCTGCCAAAATATAGCTTTTAAAAAATTTATCCATTAGTTCCACTTCATTCAACACTCTAACAGATTGAGGCATCACATCCTCAACAGGAAACGGATCAAATTCTTCCTTAATTGTAACCGTCACCTCAAGCTTTTCAACAGTCAGCGTTGGCTTTTCATCTCTTAGAATTTCTTGAACCAACTCCTCCTCATCTAATATCCTTTCTGCTCTCAACGTGACATCAGATAATTCAAATATTTCATCCTCAGACTCATCAATTTCTTTCTCAACGTCTTCAATTTTGAGCACTTATTCTACTTCATCATCTGAATCCTCATATTCTTCAAAATTATAATCCTAGATTGAATACTCACAGGATTCGAAACATCTTCATGAAGAATCATTTCCTTTCCATTATGAGCATCAACTGGTTTTTCTGTTCAGGCTCCTGCTTCACTTGTACCTTTATCCCCAGTTTTTTTCTCTTGATATACAACTATCTGCATCTTAGCATCTCCAAGCCTCATCCTCTTCTCCCCCTCATGAGGAGCATCATCGGAGTCGTCATCATGATCCTCATGCTTACGTTTAGGACCAGAAGCTTGAGATTTACATGTCTGCTCAATAACCGACAACCTTTCTGATAACGAGCCAAGAGCATCTACAACCGTGTTCTAAACCCATTATTCTCTCTCTCATCTCATCAAACTGTTCAGAACAATAATCTCTCATCTCATTATTATAGATTTTAGGCTCTTCATCTTCTGCCACCGTTGCTGTAGCTTTCCTTTTTAATAACCTTTGTATATTTGACATCTGTTTCATCATCTCTGTATATTGACTTGACATTTGAGATGTGACTCCAGCAATTGCTTCATTCAAACTTGTTTCGGTGATAAAGGGTAACGTACTCAACCTGGGTCACTAAGACTTCCAGTTGTCACAACAGTTGAACTTGTAAAAAAACATCTGTGTGGCCTACAGTCAGAGTTGGCATTGACGTACCTCTGGTAGGACTTCCAACTACTTCATGTGACGGAGCAATGAATGCTTCCGACACAATAGTTGTTGATACAGGGACACTAAGTCCTCTTGTACTTACTTTAACAGATGAAGTCGACTCAAGTGAACTAAGTTGAATTTCTTTAATAATAGGTGCATGAAAAAATGTACACTCGGGCAGCAGTGTACTTATTTCAATATCCATGTAATACGAATGATCCCAGGATAGTTCATGTGCTATGTCCCGGTGAAAAACTGAAACATCTCCTTGTTGAGAAGAAGATGAGTGGTTGGTGGGGTGTGCAGTCACCAGTGAGATACTAGTTTCTTCAATGCTAACTCTCACAGGAGAGCTAACAGCAGTTGTGGTGTCCCGGCTTCCTTAGCTAGGAATCTCCCTCACACTCACTCTCTCATCAATCTCTTTCAGGTAAGCTCACAATTGGAGATAAATCAATTCCTCCAGCACCTCCCATATCATTATTATTATCATCATCTACCCCTTTATTTCCTCCTTCAGGAATGTTTGACAATGTACAGTCAGAATCTGATTCACCTTCACCACCCTTTACTTCCTCAGCAACACCCTCAATCTCAGTTAGGTTTCCCTGTACGTTAACCCCATGTTGACGTACCTGCTCACCTATGTCTCCTTGGGCAGGAAAACTTGGTTCTTAAATTTCCATCGGAGCATGATCTATTCTATACAGCCTTACACTCTCAGCATTCTCATCTGCATTTACAACAAAGCTTCAGGAATCGACATGATATTGGCATAGGGATCGTCCTGAACTTTTTGCATGCTCATCATGACGTAATCTGGGCACTTTTGAGAATTTGATCGCTTTGGAATTTTGTCATTTGCACTCAATATGCCTCTAATCAAGATTTGAATAAACCTCTGCAATGGCACAAACTTCCTGGCTCTATTTGTGGTCTTTGCAAGCACCACTTCTTTCAAATCTTCCCATATGCATTGGGCGAAATCATAGTGTTTGTTGAATGCTATTCCATGAAACAATCTTAGACAATGAATGCTTCCTCGGTCTATGCAAGTGTGCTTCGAGGTCATACATCTGTTGATAATGCCAAACAGAGTATACCAATCTCCATTCAGACCATTTCTATAAAACATGGAGCTCTTGGTAAAAGGTTTAGAATAACCAAGGCTTATAAGGTCATGGCAAAGTTCATTAGATACAAAGTCTTCAAAATCATCCAGTTCTGTAAAATTGACAGTGTCAATGCGTCTAGGTAAGAATAGGTTATGACCTAATCTGGCTAGAGTGATTTTAGTTATGAACTGGTCAATAGTGACCTTGAAATGATGATCTCCTTCAGCAGGCACATATTTGATTCTGTGTCAAAACTGATGTAGATATACTTGAGGTATGGAGGGTTTATATTCCAAAAGGTAACCGAGAGGGTGACCTTTTAAGATTTTCACAATCACCGGATGGCTGACTTTTATGGAATTGGGATCAAACCGGTGATTGTTGTCTAGCAGGGTGAGGCAGTGTTTGGGTTTTATGAGTTGAGTTTCAGGAATTGGGGATGATGGTGATGGTCTTGTGACGGATGCTGATTTGATAGGTTTGGACACAAGAGTATGGTTTGAAGAAGAGTGCGAGTCTGAAGAGTATGAGTTTTGGGTGGGGGTTTCGGATGCCATTCGTTACCTGCTAGGATAACACACATGTTAGTTATATCATATAAACAAACTGACTCTTACAGATAGAGAAATACAACATTTAACAAAAAATTAGAAAAATATGTGTTACATTGTTTACAGCATCAGAATTCCAGACAATAATATTAAAATATTATTGTTAGGACTCCAAAGTCAATCGTTAAGAGACCAATGTTAACGTAACACAAATTTAAAAATTTATCTCGAAAAATGTGAAATTTCTCTGAAAATTTAAGATTCTCACACTTCAATTTTTTTTTCAAAATTTGACACCAAACTCGAAATATGAATGGAAAAACTCGAATTAGTCATGATTGTTGGTACATCCTGTGTGACGATAGCAGTCTAAGTGATCTAAGATTGTGATTTAGCAAGTATTTGTTATATATGTTTATATATGGTTGATATTTATTATTGTTTGAGTGTTTGAACTTGATGTAATGTATTACAAGAAGTTCAAACATAAAGATCAAAGATAAAATCAATCAGAAGGTAAAAACATAAGTTTCAATACTAAGCTGAGTATGTGAAATAGTAGATTCGAATTATATAAGGTTTGACATTCGAATCTGTGTCAGATTCGAATGTGGTCCTAGATTCGAATGTATGGAGATTCGAGAGTGTCAGTGAGGACAAACTCGAATGGGCCTTGGGCCAGATTCGAGTTTAGCCCATGACAGACTCGAATTAGCCTCTATAATTAGGGATAGACTCGAAATATTATTAGACTTTTTGCAGAATTCGTCAGGGATTAAGCATTAAGCGATCTCGAGTTTATCATCGGTGTTAGTGCCGTTTCGGAGAGAATCAGTTTGTAGGATCGTTCGTGTGTCGTTCTTTCAGCTTCTGATAGTCTCCGTGTTTCTGTTTGAGACTTGTTTCCGTCTACCCGTTAACGAGGATTTCGCACTCGTTGACGGTTCCGCGTCTAGATAGATCTCATAGTGGTAGACCTTACAAGTGGTATCAGATCCTACGGAGTGTTCTTGGTGTTCTTCGTGTTCATCTAGATACATTCTAGGTTTCATGACGCTTTTAGACGGTTTTACTCTCAAAATCGTGTTCTTCGTGTTCGTCGAGCTAAGCAAATAGTTAACCGGGAAATACTTTGTAATTTTTCACGTTTTTGATCGAAATCAATATTTTTCATTGCAAAAATATAGATTTAATCTGTAAAACGTTAAAAAAATCAAAGTGTTAGCCGTTTCTCGAGTTTGCGGCGCTCGAATCTATTAGGGGTAAATAGGGTTACGCTTAGTTTCGAGTCTAACCAAATCAGCTCCTTTCGAGTCTGTTACAGAGGGTTTGAATCTATTTCGAGTTTGTGCTACATTCGAATAGGGTCTCGAGTCTACTTTCGAGTTTATTTCGAGTTTAGTTTAGTTTCGAAAAGGGTGTCGAATCTGCTGTGTCTTCGAGTTTGCTCTGACCTTCGAATCTGAGGACTTTTCGAATCTGACTTAATTTCGAATCTAATTGAATTATAACACTTAATCGAATTTAATCCCAAATCAATTGGAATCTAATTATATTCGAATCTATCTAGATTCGAACGAGTTAATTCAAATTAGTTTCGAATTAAAATAATTAAGTTCAATTCAATTACTTTTGAAAAGATGTCAAATCTCCAAAAATTCCTGGAAATGGACCACGAGGTCGGGAAGGCAAACGCTCCGCCTAAGCTGATGAAAATCAAGGATTATTACTGGTGGAAAGATCGGTTTACCGATTTCATGCGTTTTAATGACATGTGCATGTGGGTGTGTAGCGACGAAGGATATATTCCACCAGATTCTGAAGTTGAAGGCCGTCAGAAAGTCTTATCATACCAAATGATGAAGGAGGATGATAAGAAATTGTATGAAGCCGAAAACAAAGCTTTCTCGATAATCCGCATGGCTTTGCCTCAGGATATACTGCACACATATAGGACTCAATAGACGTCGAAGGAACTTTGGGAGTCTCTAGAGAAGAGGTGTGAGGGTAATCCTAGGGTTCGTAGAAAGCGTACAGAGCTGTTGAAACAACAGTTTGCGATTTTCAAGGCGTTAAAGGATGAACAGCTGGATGATATCATCACCCGATTCTATCATCTGTTGACGGAACTTGAAAGTCACGGAATTGAGTATACTGACACTGACAAGAACAAAAAGCTTCTTGATGCCTTACCAGCCAAATGGGCTATGTATGTGGCAATGATCAAGCTGAATGAAGACAAGTATTATACTCAATCTCTGGATGATATTGTGGGAACGTTGCGGGCATATCACTTCGAGCTACTGAAGGCCGAAACTGATTACGAACAAGTCCAGAATCCAGCAATGTATTTTGGAAAGTCAACAAAACCTTCAGCGACCGCCGATCTGAAGACTGCTACAGCGTTTTTCACCGGAGAAACGTCGTCACCAGCAGAGTCTGATGACACATTGAATAGCGCGTTCTTAGGATTAGGAAGATCGGAAGAACCGCAGCCTCAAGTACAACAGGCATCGACATCTCAGAGCTATTCGAAGATGCCCATGAGCGCAAAATCAGCGGAAGAACATTTGAATCTGCTTGCTTCTTTTGTGGCCGCGTACGGGAATTGTGTTAAGGGGAAGATTAACGATCCTGCTCTCTGGGATGAGGACTATGATCAGGTCGACCCTGATGATCTTGAGGAGATGGACCTCAAATGGCAATTGGCCATGGTAACCCAACGGGTTAAGAGATTCATCAAGAGAACTGGGAGGAATTTGACGATGAACAACAAAGGGATTGGATTTGATAAGTCCAAGGTAAAGTGCTATAACTGTCAAGGTCTGGGACACTTCGCTAGAGAATGTCAGAGGCCGAAGGTAGAAACGTATCAAGGGCAGAATCAGCATCAGGGATAGTATCAGAATCAGTCTCAACAACGATACCTTCCGAGTTCATCTGCCGGTCAAGCCAACCTAGCTGGTCTACTATCCAATGTCACTTCAAACAGACAGCTAGATGGTACTTACGACTGGAGTTCACATCCAGAGTCAAATGCTCGGGCTTTTATGGCCGAAGTCACGGAGACGGAGTGTGAAGGAGAAGAGCAGACCACAAGGGAGAACAGTCCGATGTGGGTGGAAAAGACGAATGATCAGACAGTTCTGGAGTTTGCTGCTCAGATGGCCAATGTGGAATTTGATAACTCAAAGGTTAGTCTGACTTACTCTCTTTTTCATGAATTATGTGTGTTGTGTGTTACTTCTAATGATAGGTTAAATCTAGTCTTAGAATCGCATAAAACCATAACTGCTCAAAATGAGAATTTAAATATTGAAAATGCTAGCCTAAACGATATTAAGCAAGATCTTAAAGAAAAGCTTAAGGCTGATGCTCAAGACGTAATAGTTCTAAAAGACAAACTGAGTGAGCAGTGTGTTAGGATAGAGCTTATGTATGAGCATGTAGAAGCCTTAACCAAAAACCTAAAAGGCAAAGACATAGAGCTAGCTGAAACAAAGGTAAAGGTAGCAGAGGCAAACAGTAAGATAGAGAAGTTTAGGAATTCAAGCCTAAACCTAGGGAAAGTTTTAGATGCCCAAAGACAATCTAAAAAGCCCGTAGGTCTAGGATTTCATGAAATTCCTCCACCTTTTAATGCAAGCTATGTGTCTCAGCCTCAGGAGAAAACTGACAAATCAGTAGACTTAGAGGACACACCTGAACCTAAATCTGAGCCTATAGTAGAAAATACACCTAAGGTGGCCGACACAACCGTCAAGATTAAGAAAGTCAAATTTGTGACTTCCTCCAGTGAAACACCTGCAGGAAAACATAAAATTGATTGGGCTGATCAGGACGATGAGCCAGTCGCCATAGATGTACATAAGGATCAAGACACTAGTGAGACACCTAAGTCTAAGGGCTCCCAAAAGAAGCCAATAGACAAAATGTCATGCTTTAGATGTCACGAGAGGGGGCATGTGGCTTCTACTTGTCCACATAGGAAAGTTGATATGACACCTAAGACAGTGAAGCCAGAACAGCCTAAACCCTCAACAAGTGTGGCGAGCACGAGTAGTTCTCAGAGTACCGAGAAAACTGTGCAGGCCGCACCAAAACCTGTTGTGAAACAAACACCGGTAAAGGTTGGACCAAAAGAAGTGGTTAGGACAAATTCACCGAATCGTGTCATTAATCAATCTAGGTCAGCACCTCAACAAGTCTATAGGAGCACAACACCTAGCAGGTCATACACTCCAGTTAGGTCTCATACTCCAGTTAGACAGTACGCACCGGTAAGAGCTCAGGGATCACAATCCGAAATGCAATATAATAGGAATTATTCTAGAGCTCCACAACAAATGCCTACTCAAAGGCAGAGAGTGAATTTAAATCACTCGGCACCACAACAAACTCCTGTTCAACGACCCAAGTCACCTGAAAGACGAGATGGGTATTTGAAAGAGTTTAAGTATGTGGACGAGAATGGTATAACCAAGTCAGTTATGGCTTGGGTTCCACGTGATAACTAACCTATTTTCTTTCATGTGCAGGAGATTACCACAGGTCCAAACGACAAGTGGTTCGTCGACAGTGGATGCTCCAGGCACATGACGGGGGAAAGAGGTCTGCTTACAGACTTCAAGGGTGGGAATCGGGGGTTTGTATCATTCGCCGGTAACAAAGGAGGAACTATCACTGGAACTGGAGAAGTCACTAATGGGACGATTACATTGGATCAAGTTTATCACGTTGATAAACTGGTTCATAATCTCATTAGTGTATCTCAAATCTGTGATAAGAAGAATTCAGTGCTTTTCACTGACACTGAAGCGTTAGTGCTAAAACCGGGATTCAAGATACCTGAAGATTGGATATTGATGCGGGCTCCAAGGAAGAACGACTTGTACATGCTTGATATGAACAAGCCGGATACTTCGATGGGTCCGATCTGCTTACTATCAAAAGCTTCGGAGACGGAATCCGTATTATGGCACAGACGCATGGCTCACTTGCACCTAAGGAAGATGAACTACATAACGAAGAATGGACTGGTGCAAGGTGTGCCTATGAAGAGCTTTCAGTTCGAGGACAAGTGTCTACCGTGCAAGAAGGGCAAACAACATAAGAAGACACATAAGTCCAAGACGCAGAATTCCATAACCTCAACATTCGATTTGTTGCACATGGATCTTTTCGGTCCAATCAACAAAAGGAGTATAGGAGGTAGTTGGTTTTGTTTGGTTATCACTGACGATTACTCACGGTTTTCTTGGGTTTTCTTTTTAGGTACAAAGGACGAGACAGCTTCCAAGCTCATCGGGTTCTTAGACCAAGTGGAGAATTCCTACGGAACAAGGGTTAAACGGCTACGTAGTGATAATGGAACAGAGTTCAAAAACACTGTAATTGGTGTATATTGCCTATCAAAGGGCATCGTGTATCAATTCAGTGCACCATATGAGCCTCAACAAAATGGGGTGGCCAAACGTAAAAATAGGACATTGATTGAGGCTGCAAGGACTATGCTTTCGGATTCAAAGCTTCCTACCATGTTTTAGGGGGAGGCAGTGAATACCGCGTGCCATATTTTAAACCGAGTCCTTACAGTCAAATCTTTGAACAAAACATGTTATGAAATTTTGAATAAACGGCCACCTAATTTAACTGGCTTCGAACCGTTTGGGGTACCATGCACTCTTTTGCGAACAAAACATCAACCGAAGTTTGGTGAAAAGGCTGACGAAGGATACTTCCTAGGTTATGTGCCGAACTCACCAAACAAACGAGTTTTTAACAAGACAAATGGTACGGTTGAGATTGTGTATAACATCGAAGTCACAAGTTATACACATGAACCCCAAACTGGTCCGGAATGGATATTTGACTATGATAAATTATTTGAGTCATTTAACATTCCTTTGGATGATAATGCAGGTACAATCGAAAAGGACATGGCGACGTTGCATCTGAATGACGATGGCCATATCTTTCCGAGAACTACGTTTGAATCCACATCCGAGCCTACTGCGACTGTAGATGGATCTCCAGAAGTTGATGATCAAGAAGCACCTACCACTGAGAATCAGAATCAGCCACCAAGTTCCAACTCTGAGGAAAATGTCCATGAGGAGGAAAATGTAGAAGCTGAGTCTGTTCCCCCATTAGGTGAAATAGGATCCAACTTAGGAGATAATCTAAGGGTTGATGAGATAGAGACCTCTAGGATTAACAAGAACCATCCTATAGAAAGCATCATAGGAAATCCTAACGAGGGTGTGACGACTAGGAGTAGTTTAAATAACAACACTGTGTTGTTGTCAATGATAAATGACTCCGAGGCATATCACACTTGTCTCTATTCATGTTTCATATCGCAAGTAGAGCCTAAGAATGTGCAAATGGCACTTAAGGATAACTCCTGGGTTGAAGCGATGCAGGAAGAACTTTCGCAATTTAGGAAACTAGAAGTGTGGGAGTTAGTTCCATTACCTCGAGGGGAAGTTTCCATAGGAACCAAATGGGTTTTTAAGTGCAAAAGAGACGATCGGGGTATAGTCACGCGCAACAAGGCTAGGCTAGTTGTAAAGGGTTTCAACCAAGAGGAGGGAATCGATTACAACGAGGTATCTGCACCAGTAGCAAGGCTGGAAGCCATTAGGTTGTTTCTAGCTTTTGCCTCCTTCAAGGGCTTTAAGGTATATCAATTGGATGTTAAGAGTGCTTTCCTGTATGGGAAAGTGAAGGAGTTGGTGTAGGTAGAACAACCGCCCGGATTTACAGATCCAAAATATCCTGATAGAGTATGTCGCTTAGATAAGGCTCTATATGGATTGCATCAGGCACCTAGGGCGTGGTATGAGACTCTATCCAACCATTTATTAGAGAACGGATTTGAAAGGGGTAGGATAGATAGTACTCTGTTTGTTAAGAGGAAGGGAGATCATTTTATCTTGGTACAAGTGTACATCGATGATATCATTTTTGGATCATCAGATGAACAGATGTGCAAAGATTTCGAGAAGGTGATGAAGTCGAAATTCGAGATGAGTGCTATGGGAGAGTTAAATTTCTTTTTAGGGTTACAAGTTGAGCAGAAGAATGAAGGGATGTTTATCCATCAGACTAAGTATGTCTACGACATATTGGAGCGTTTCGGGATGGAAGGAACAAAATTGACAGCCCATTTCAGCACGCCGATTCAAGTGAATCATAATCTCGGACCGGGTACTGAAAGTGATACCGATGTGGATCCGACGTTATATCGGGCCATGATTGGATCACTTATGTATTTAACTGCTTCAAGACCTGACATTATGTTTGCTGTGTGTATTTGTGCTAGGTTTCAAGCTAATCCGAAGGAGATGCACATGAAAGCTGTGAAGCGGATTCTACGATACCTCAAGTCGAAACCGAAGCTGGGACTTTGGTATCACGCGGAGGGAGATCTAGAGTTGGAGGCGTTCACGGATTCTGATTACGGAGGATGCAGCTTGACGCGTAAATCAACAACTGGAGGTTGTCAGTTCCTAGGAGGGAGATTGGTATCCTGGCAATGCAAGAAACAAACATCGGTAGCCGTGTCAACGTGCGAGGCCGAGTATGTTGCTGCTGGTAGTTGCTGCTCACAGGTTCTGTGGATACAACAACAATTGCAGGATTACGGTTTGGCTTACACTCAAACTCCAATTAGGATAGACAATCAATCTACAATTGCTATAACGAATAATCCAGTTAAACACAACAAAACAAAGCACATAGACATTAGGCATCATATTATTCGTGATTGTGCTGAAAAGAACTTAATCAAATTGGTAAAAGTGGCAACGGAAGATAATAATGCAGATTTATTTACCAAAGCATTTGATAAGTCACGGTTTGAGTATTTAATTCAACTGAATGGAATGCGCAACCCAGATTAATTTGACCTTAGTAGTAGTTTATTTTCGTTTATAGCTGTAGTATTTCTTTCTTTTTATAGTAAGTCTGCTAATTTAGGATAGTTTCTATTTTTGGTAACTTTCTATTTTTAGTAAGTTAGTAGGTTATCTTCTTTTAGTGCTTTTTCTTATGAAAAACAAAAGAAAAAAGAGAGAAAATCAGAAAAATACAAAAAAAGAGAATATCAGAAAATGAGTTAAGTCTTAGAAACATAGGTTCAAAGTGACGAAAATTAGCACAGTCGTTATAAACTCTAAGTGTTTAGGCTTTCACACATAATGCAACTAAATTCTAAGTGTTATACTTTAGTTTAGTTTGATGTGTTGGTAGGCATAATACATATAGGGAATCTCAAGGCAAATAAAATATTCAATAAAAAGTCAAACGTGTCACTAACTTAGATGTATGACCAATCGGTCTTAATTTTTATGTACAAGACATACAAACTTTGAGTCTAAATGAGGTATGCAAACTTTCTGGGGATGTATAGCAACATCAAATACATCTAAAAATGGAAAGAATAGAAAAATCATATAAAACTGAGAGTCGAAAACATGTAACTCTGTTGTACGTAAGTACAGACCTGTTGCCTCTGTTTAGATTCGGGTTGGCAAGATATGTCGCTTTGTTGTACGTCGGTACAGACCTGTCACCGCTGTCTTGCTAACTTTAAAAATAAACCTTAAGTCAAACTAAGACACTTTGTTGTATGAAAATACAGACCTGTGTCCGATGTTTGTCTTTTAAAGAAAGTTTGCAAATACCAACAAGTTAGAATCTTTGTCTGTGTGCCTTGATCATAAAAGTATGTCTATGTCTGAGTCACGTAAGATAATTTCATGATAAATAAAAATGCCAAGGGATATTCCGAAATGTAGCATGTTTAAAGGGGTAAAATACCAACAATCGGCTAAATAGGTATTTCACGACAAACAATCAAAGGAATCAAAAATTCCTAAGCGTGAAAGTTTAAGTACTAAAAGTGAGTCTCTGACATCGCTATCTGATTGAACCTTTCTTAGACTATACTCATCAAAAATATTTTGTTCAGTATTTAGCTTAGGTTGTAAATTTTAATAGGTATAGCTTAAGTCTAAGTTAAATTTTTTGGTCAAAATTTTATTTTTATTTTATTTTATTTTATTTTATTTTACCTTAGTTTATTTTACTTTATTTTTAGTTTTTACTTAGGTAAAAGGTCAAAAAATTCTGAGGGTGCATTCACAGTTGAACTAAATAAACACTGCGTGAAAAATCATGAGCTTAGGGTAAAAGAGTTGGCATAGTTTATCTTGTTACACAATACCGTTGAAAAGGTTGAAAAAGTTGAAGTTATTTCAAAATTCTCGAAATTTTTCTAAGTGTTGGTGTTATTCGAGTTTAGGACAGACTCGAAACATGGTTTTCGAATCTGTCAGTAGATTCGAGTCTGGCCATAGATTCGAAGGTTGGTGTTATATATAGGTAACAGTTCTTGTCATTACTTCTACTCCTGTATCTAGGTATAATCAACTTGATTGAACAAGATTCATGTAGTTTTATACACCATTTTAGGCAAAATCATCGATTTTTTTGAAGGTTTAAGGGTCTAAATCGTGTTTTCAAAAATTACAAAGTTTGGACCAAAAAATAGTCAAATTAAATACACATATCTATGATTAGTAACTAGTAGGACTAATGAATGTAAGTTTCTATGTCCAAAAAGGTTAAAATCAAGAGATTTGGTGTTTGAGTAGGGTCGACGATTCGAATCTGTTCCTGATGTTTCTCGAATCTGTCATTAGACTCGAGAAGGACACTAGTTTCGAATCTGTCATCAAATTCGAAATTGGGTTCATTCGAATCTGTGTGTTCGAATCTGTCTTTTATTTGCATTATTTAATTTAAATTTTATTAAACTTGTAGAAATTTAATTGTGTTGGATTTTGTACTTAAACAAGTTCAAAATAAAACAGATTTGAATTTAAACAAGTTTATTGATTTTTAATGTATCTAATAGTTTATTTTTGTGCAGATATGGCTGTTCGAGCTTTTGTGCCGAAGCACAATATGGTCCTTCATCCCGACCATCATATCCCTGAGGCGCAGGGATTCAGACAAATGTTGGATTTCCTAGTAGAATCTAGGATTGGTTTTGCTTTGTCCCATAATGTTCAGCTTGTTTTACCATATATTCGTCAATTTTATGATCATCTTCAGGTAGACTGCTCTGTCACCCCGACAGTGCTAAGGACAAGAATAACAGGGCAACCGTTGGTGTTCTCTGCTGATATGCTGCGACAACTTCTGCAGCTAGGCTCTCAAGAAGAAGAATCTGGCCCAATCGATTTTCCTCTGAATATTAGGCAAGCGGCCTTTCAGAGAATGGGTTATAGTCTTGATGTGACGAAGGTTTCGTATATGAAGAGCGGGCTAATCGGCCAATGGAGATTTCTGGCCCATGTTTTTATGATCTCTTTTGCACCAAAGAAAGCCGGTTTTGACTATATGGTCTCGAGGATCCAGTCTGGGATCATCGCGATAGTGTATAACCGACCGTTCAGTTTCTCGGAAATGTTTTTCTCCGAATTTGTTCATCAGATCACCGCTCCAGAAAATCAACAATTCCTGCTGTATCCACGGTTCATCATGATGCTTATAAGGCATTTCTTGCCGAATCTGCCTCATTCGAATGAGATTCGGAGTGTAGCGGTAATGGATAAGAGGATCTTTGCTGGTTTCTCCTCGCACAGAGGAAGATTGGTTGTTCCAGTTGAGCGTCCGTTGTTTGGAGCCATCTTGGATAGGAATTTTGAAGCCCCAGATGTTGCCAACTGGGCAGGGGATGTTGAATTTCAACCAAGACAACCACAGCCACAACAACAACGACAACCACAGCCACCGCGTGCACAAAGGCGAAGACAAAGACCTTCTGCGAGTCAAACTCAGGCGTCTAGGCCTTCTTCGAGTCAGCAACCAGAGGTACAGGAAGCCGGGCCGTCAAACGTCCCAAATGAAGCTGATCAATTGTGCCAAACGCTAAATGAAATTTGGGAGGCAGGTCCTCATGCAAATGAAGATGTAGCTGCAGCGTTAGTGGGAGAATTACTTGAGCCTCCAGAGGGAGAAGAAGATGTGTTGAGAGATGTTGAAGAATATGAGCCAGAGCAGGCTCGTAATGTTTCGTCATCATCTGCAACAGAATCAGAAGAGATGGAGGAGTTAGAGGTTGAAGCTCCTGAGTCAGTATCGACTGAACCAGCAGTACGAATGGCGACTTATGGTTCGAGATTAGTAGTTATTAATGACGAGACTTCAAGGAGGCGCGCAATAAGAGAGTCTGATGAATCCGATTTTGAAGAAGAGGAAATTTCACCTTTAGTGACGAGCCATCGGGCCAAACGTCATAGATTCATGCAAGGGTCTTCTTCAGCATCAGCAGACCAACCAGAAATTCAACAACCTCAAATCCCTCAATCTCAAGAACCTCAAACCACCATCCCATCACCACCACCTCGCGATGAACCATATATTCCATCTCCAATCATTCCTACTCCGATACAGGCAATTCCTTCAACTTCATCCTCATACGCCGACAATCAACAATTTCTGCAGCTTAAAGCTCGCGTTGACTTCCAGCATGTTCAAATCTTAGGCCTAACAAAGGCAATCGGTGAAATTCAGACGCATAATGCAAATCTTGATAAAGAGAATGCTGATTTGAAGAAGATTGTAGAACAAGTTCAGGAAGAGAATGTAGAGCTGAAGACGTTTGTCTGCGATCAGGCAGCTGAGATAAGGGCGATGCGCTCCCTAATAGAGCAGTTAATGAAAAATTTACAGGCTCAGGGGGAGACATCGTGCCGTGATCAGGATGTACAGATGCCAAGAGATAATGATGATGAAGACAACCAAGACAATGATCCCAGCCCTAAAAGTCAGAATGAGCCAGTAGATTTTTCTACTGCTCAGACTGCTCAATCTCAGGGGGAGCCTAGTCTAGCAGGAGGAGAAGTAGGAGAAGCGAGTTCATCTAAGCCGACAGATTTTGAAATTAGTGAGATGATCGATGCTCTTATGGATCTTGATGATGATCCGATGGATTTAGGTTTTGATTGTGAAGATGAAGAGCTAGAAGAGGGTGAGTTTGTGCCAGAAGAGATAGTTGACTGGCAATCAGATGACGAGGTATGTGCTGATGAGGATGATGAAGCTGATGAGATCGTCGTACAGTAGAATCCTATCACGGATACATACGTGATAGATGGGAATAATATTGTTAACGTAGATGTAGTGAATGCTGCGTTGAATGCTCAGCCATCAACAGAAGAACCTGCTAGAGAGCTATCAAATGAAGAGAAACGAAAGTTATGGTTCAGGGTTGAACAGAAGGAGTTAGAGCTTAAGAAGACGATGAGGGTGCCAGGGACTGGAAAGCTATCTGGAAGCATATTAAGCTGGTTCTTCGATCGAGAACTGCAGCTATTTATAATCAAGAGAAAAGACGGGCTTCAGTACCTGAGGCGAACTCTAAAAGCTTTCAATTCACTGCCAAAGATCGAGATCAAAGCATTAGCCTGGAAAGATCTGATTAATATTGGCGATGATCCCTACGCAGACGTAATTGAAAGAATCATAAGAAAAGAAGGAAGATCCAGAAAGTTCGAACGCCTGAATCCAAGGGTTGGAAAAAGAGTAGAAGATCCTTCACGGATAGATCCTCTAACTAGCCGACCTTGGATGAGAATTCATAACAAACCAGTAAGATGTCTTAGGAAGGTGCCTCTCAAGCCCATGCCACAGAATGTCTTGAAGAATCTGCATTGGTGGTACGCTGACAGTGAGACTGGAGAAGCGGTCATGGAAGATTTTGAAGAAAAAGTTATTCTTAGAGTCTACGATCCTCTTCACCTAGTAAACCTCTCTAGAGATGATCTTCATATTTTGCATGCTTGTAAGATTTCTAGTGATACTCATATGGATAGTGAAGCTAGGAAATATGAGAATGTAGTCAAAGTATGTGTTGAAAAAGGCTTGTATGCTGGAAGTAGTTTGAATAAATAATAAACAAAGTTCTTAATCAAATGTATGAATAATTAGAAGCTATCGTCAAGGGGGAGTCTGTTGGTACATCCTGTGTGACGATAGCAGTCTAAGTGATCTAACATTGTGATTTAGCAAGTATTTGTTATATATGTTTATATATGGTTGATATTTATTATTGTTTGAGTGTTTGACTTAATGTAATGTATTACAAGAAGTTCAAACATAAAGATCAAAGATAAAATCAATCATAAGGTAAAAACATAAGTTTCAATACTAAGTTGAGTATGTGAAATAGTAGATTCGAATTATATAAGGTTTGAAATTCGAATCTGTGTCAGATTCGAATGTGGTCCTAGATTCGAATGTAGGCAGATTCGAGAGTGTCAGTGAGGACAAACTCGAATGGGCCTTGGGCCAGATTCGAGTTTAGCCCATGACAGACTCGAATTAGCCTCTATAATTAGGGATAGACTCGAAATATTATTAGACTTTTTGCAGAATTCGTCAGGGATTAAGCATTAAGCGATCTCGAGTTTATCATCAGTGTTAGTGCCGTTTCGGAGAGAATCAGTTTGTAGGATCGTTTGTGTGTCGTTCGTTCAGCTTCTGATAGTCTCCGTGTTTCTGTTTGAGACTTGTTTCCGTCTACGCGTTAACGAGGATTCCGCACTCGTTGACGGTTCCGCGTCTAGATAGATCTCATAGTGGTAGACCTTACAATGATCATACTCGGGTGACATGTGAACCAACTCGAATGACTCTTAAACAAACTCGGTTGACATATTAATAAACTCGATTAAAACAGAAGTCAACTTGTGTGAAGTTATGATAAACTCGGATAAAGCATGAAGTTTCTCGAAAGAAGTATGAAGCAACTCGAATAACTCTCTAATTTTCTCGAATGACCTTTCATCAAACTCGAAAAGAGTTGAAGTTTGCTCGAATGACATGTTGACGGAGTTGGAACAACTTAGAAAATGCTAAGTCCTAAATATTACAAACTCGAATGACACATGAAGTTTTCTCGGACACTTGTTTGTCCAACTCGATTAAAACTTGAATTTTCTCGGATGAAGTTTCAACTGAGTTTGAGAGATAAAATATTCTAAGTTCCAACTTTTTCAAACTCGATTAAAAAACAAACTTTTCTCGAAAGATTCATTGTTAAACTCGATAAACTCTAAAAGTTTTCTCAATTACATCTTTGTCCAACTTGATCAAAACTAAAAAATTGTCGATTAACACTGTGATCGACTTTGATCGAGTTTGAACAAAAAATACTTCGAAG
Organism: Centrapalus pauciflorus; assembly: GCA_020465985.1. NCBI lineage: Eukaryota > Viridiplantae > Streptophyta > Magnoliopsida > Asterales > Asteraceae > Centrapalus > Centrapalus pauciflorus. The sequence continues at coordinate 119,148 of JAANYP010007846.1, read as the reverse complement.
TCCCATTTTTACTCTAAAATTTTCACAAATCATTTCCAGTGACTTTAAAAACTAATGTTTTGCATGTTCCTACTCGAGACATGTTGAATAACTTTCCTTTAGTGATATTGTTCCAAAAACAACATTTTAATCCACAAATATCTGATTTACAGTAGGTTTAGAAACTCGAAAAATTCATATTAAATGTCGTATGTAGAAGGGTTAATTACGTCAAAAGGTAATTTATTGTCACTGTTTTTTCAATTTGGGTAACATATTAAATTTTTTTCTATTTGAGGTAACATATTTTCCATATCAAGTCAATCAAGGTAATCGTATCGGATTGAAAGGTAAACATTACTGATATGACAGTTATTTTATCTAGTCGTCAGTTTTTTTAATTTCTAATATTGCTTGATTAGTTTTAAATTTGCTCAAAATAACAAAATATTATCAAAAAATACTTTTAAATTGCACAAAATAGTGCACATCATATAACAGTTAAACTGTCATTTCTGTAAAAAAAGATGCTGACTGGAAAAAGAAACTGTCACGTCAGTAATTTTGACCTTTAATCCGATTTGGTTACCTTGATTGACTTGATTTGGAAATATGTTACCTTCATTAGAAAAAAATTTAGTATATTACCCAAATTAAAAAAACTGTAACAGTAGGTTACCTTTTAACGCAATTAACCCTATGTAGAATTATAAGTCTTGAAATTGGATTTTCAAGCTTTTATGAACAATATGCACACTTTCAATTTCAAAACTAAAAGCCAAACATATGATTTTGATTTTTCAACCATCGATACACACACAAACACACAGTGACACACATACATATGAACATACAACTTGAAAGAAAAAATCTGAAAAATACAAAACTATTAATATTCACACGAAAATACTTACGATTACTTCTGAATCTTGAAATCCAATCACTCAAACGTTGATTGCTTCTTGAAGAAGAAAAATCGAGAGAGATATTTTTGACAAGGATGAACAGTGCACGAGATTTGAGAATTCTGAATTCTGAATTTCAAAATTCAAATTTATAGTTATTTTTGAAATTTTCAAACCCGGCCCATTTTTAAAATTATGCCCATTCTCTCTTTTTCTCCACTTAAGCCCATTTAACAAAAATTAAATCCACACACTTATAAAAATAAAATTGAGCAACTAAAAAAATAAAAAGAAAACAACAAAACACAAAAAAAATGGGGCAACTAAAAAAAATTAACAACACAAAAATAAAATGACAAAAAATATTAACTAAAATAAAATTTTGCTCCCCCTTGAATTTTGCATTTATGCTCCCCCTCAGATTAACATCATCTTTTAAGCTTCCTCCCCCTAAAATTAATCAGACAAAAAATTATCAGATATATACATATCAGATAAAAATTTTATGTATGCTCCCCCTGCAAATGACAATCTGATTCTGTTAAATCTCAGAAAAATTAAAAACATTTAAATCACATGAGATTAACAAAAATTAAATCAAGTAAAAATTATAAAATTAAAATTATATTGTGTAACAACTGAATGTTAAAATCTACCGATTCAACATACCTAATTTGTACACAAAAAAGTTAAACCGTTTTTCATCTAACGCTTTGGTAAACAAATCATCTAATTGTTATTCAGTTGGTACAAAATATAATTCTAAATTACCATTTTTTACATGATCTTTTATGAAATGATACTGAATGTCAATGTGTTCAGTTTTGGAGTGTTGCACTGGATTAGACGTTATTGCAATTGCGCTCTGTGAATCACAATAGATAGGAATCTTTTGAGGTGTAACCTGTAGTCTCGCAATTGGCTCTTCATCCACAACACTTGTGAACAGGATGATGATACAGCAACGTACTCATCTTCTGTTGTTGATAGTGACACATATTGTTGTTTCTTGGATGACCAGCAGACCGGTTTGTCACCAACGAATTGAACTGCTCCTGATGTGCTCTTTCGAACCATTTTATCACTTGCATAATCAACATCAGAAAGGCAGTCAAGGTAAATGATGATTCCCTAGGATACCACAAACCTAAGTTTAGAGTACCCTTCAGATATGTTAAAATTCTTTTGGCAGCAGCCAAATGTGATTCTTTAGGATTTGTCTGATATCTAACACAGACACACGTAGCAAACATAATATCAAGTCTACTCACAGTTAAGTACATTAATGACCCAATAATTCTTCGATAATGAGTTACATCAACAGGTTTCCCTGAAATGTCCTCATCGAGTTTTGATTTACAATCAGGAGCCATGGGTGTTTTCATGGGGGTACTGTTGACCATGTTAAATCTCATCAACATGTCTTGTATATATTTTGACTAATTGATGAAAATTCTATCAGTCATTTGTTTTACTTGTGGCCCCAAGAAAAAATTTATTTCACCCATCATGCTCATTTCAAATTTTTAGGACATTAAGAATGCAAACTTTTTTCAAAATTCAGGATTAGTAGACCCAAATATTATATCATCTGCATATATCTAAATAACAATGATATCAGGACCCTGTCGTTTAATGAATAGTGTAGTGTCCACTGCACCTTTGTTGAAGCCACATTTTAAAAGATAATTTGATAGGGTATCATACCAAGCTCGTGGTGCTTGTTTATGGCCACAGATTGACTTGTCTAAAAATATATACATGATCAGGCTTCGAATGATCGATAAATCCTTCAGGATGATATTTATATACTTCATCAGTTGACTCCTTATTCAAAAACGCAGTTCTTACATCCATTCGAAATACAGTGAAATTCTTATGAGCTGCAAACGCTAAAAACATTCTAATGGCTTCTATCCATTCAACGGGGGCAAATGTTTCATCACAGTCGATTCCCTCCTGTTGATTGTAACATTTGGCCACGAGTCTCGCTTTATTCCGAATGATGACACCATGTTCATCTTTCTTTTTCTTAAAAATCCACCTTGTGCCAATGATGGATTTGTCTTTTGGTCTTTCTACCAATCTCCAGACTTTCAACCTGTCAAATGGATTTAGCTCCTCTTGAATCACTACAATCCAGTCTGCATCCAGAAGAGCTTCCTTCACCGCTTTTGGTTCGATCTTGCTCAAAAAATTTGAGAAGATGCATTCATTTAAAGTAGCTCTCCGGGTTTTTACAGAAGCAGAGGGATCACCAATGATATTTTCAGGTGGGTGGTCCGTTATCCATTTGGAAGTATGAGATAAGGTTAAAGCTGGTCTTGATTGGGATTCAAGTCCAGGTAGGGTGTACGGGGGATAGGTTCTGATGTTGTTGGGATATCAACTGAGGTAGGGGTTTCAGAATTTTCAGTATTCAATGGAGTATCATTAGATACTGGAGCTTGATATTGTTGTACACTTTCAGCAGGAATGTGTACATCAGTCGTTTAAACTTCTCCAGTATCTTCAGAAATTGGTTGATGTGAATGATCTGAGACTACGATAGGATCTTCAGTAACCTTTTCAGGTACCAAAATAGGAACATCAAATTTGGTCTTTTTAAAGTAGTCTTCATAAAAATTTTCAAACAATTTATTTAAATCATTCATATCCTCTTTAAGCTCTGGTGACTTCATAGAAGTCGTCTGTTAGACTCGGGTCCTGAACTGGTATGTCCAGGAGTCATCACGATGCCTTCGTCGAATTTAACGTTGACGCTTTCATTGATGGTTTCATGCGTTTGTTGTAGACTCGAAATGCCACTGATTCTTTTGAGTATCTAATGAATATGCCTTCAGCAGCTTTCTGATTAAATTTTCCCAAGTTGTCTTTATTGTTCAAGATAAAACACCTGCATCCAAAGACATGGAAAAATTTTATATTAGGCACTTGTTTATTTATCAGCTCATAAGGCATTTTCCGAATCTTTTATTGATTATAGATCTATTCTGGGTGAAACACGCAGTTGCCACAGCTTCAGCCCAGAGGAACAACTGCTGGTTTGAATATGCGAGCATCGTCCTTGCGGATTCCACAAGCGTTCGGTATAGTTTTTTAACTACTCCGTTTTGTTATGGGGTACGAGCTGCCGAAAATTGATGCTTTATCTCAACAGAAGTCAGAAATGTCTCGAGTGACTTATTCTTGAATTCTATACCATTATCAGATCTAATGGTCTGGACAGAAAGCTGCAACTTAACTTGTATCTTGCGTATAAAGTCAATTATTATTTCAGTAGCTTCAGACTTGGGTCTCAGGAAGAAAACCCATGTGTATATTGGATAATCATCGACTTCACCAACACATATTTCTTCTTATTGATGCTTTGTACCTGCATAGGCCCGCATAAATCCATATGAAGTAGCTCCAATGGCCTAGTTGAAGAATGTTCAACCTTTGATTTGTGTGAAGCCCTCACCATCTTCCCTATTTCACATGTTGCACACAACTGCTCCTTTTGAAATCGGAGATTCGGTAGACCTTTTACTAAACCTCGTTTCGCAAGATTGGTTAGTTCTTTGAAGTTCAAATGATATAGACAGTGATGCCACAACTAGGATTCTTTTATGTTGTCTTTGACAGTAAGAAGACATATTTCTTCATATTAATATTTGCTAAGTCTATGTAGTACAAATTTGTTTTCCTATTCCAGCTAAGATTTCTTTCCCTTCCCCAGATCTTATACAACACCTATTTGCCTTGAAATTGACTTCCAACCCTTGGTCGCAGAGTTGGTCAATGCTGAACAGATTGTGGCCAAGAGGATCAACATAAAATACATTCTGAATGGTAATCTTGTCATATTCCAGACTTCCATAGCCTTTGATCGGACAGAACTGGACGTTTCCAAATCCGACCGTCCCATAGAATTTGTCCATGAAATTCATGAGGGTGTCTCGCTGTCCGGTCATGTGCTTGGAACATTCGGAGTCAAGGTACCACACTTAATTTACCTACAAGACGAAGTAAAATGTGAGGTACCCACTTATAGTTCGGTACTTTTAATTTCGGTAAATCATGTGGTATTCTTCAGGAAAAATAACTATAACTTCATTCTCTTTGGAACCCACTTATTAACAGTCTTTTTGGGAATCCATTTTTGTACAGTTCTTTTTGGGACAGATTTTTAAACTTGTTTCTCTGGATCCCTTTTGTTGTTTCAAAATGAGAACCTTGTTCTTTGCTACCCATACAAATAAATCAGAATTATGCAATGATTTAACATTCAACGCATGACATTTGGCAGAATTAAACGAACACAGTTCAGCACGAGAGTATTTAGAACACTATTTAACGGTAGATTTGTTACAGACAGAATTCGCTACAGATCTAATCCTATCTGTAACACTCGTTCTTCAACTCTCCACTGCTTTCTAAAATTCGTCTTTTTCTTTTCAACTTGATTCTTTCGCCATATTTTCTTGGATGTTCTTTCAAAGTATTATCTGACATAAAAGAAGAACATGAACTAGTCGATTTAGTATCAACTTTAATCTACAAAACTTTCTTACCTTTGGAAGCATCTGCTTTCTTTTCCATTGTTACCTTAGTTGATGACGATTCACCTTTTTCAATTTTAGGAGAAACAAAAGAAACTTTTGCTTTCTCATTCTTGTGTAAAACAGGTGATGGAACTGCTTCAACCTTAGGATCTGTAGGTATTCTTTTCAAAATACATACTGGTCCTTTAGGTTTATCAGCTTGTATGTCATGAAGTGGTTTGGTAAACTCATCAATTTTAACAAACATTTCTTCCTATGAGTTATATTCAGATTTCATATACAGATTAAACTCTTTTTCAGAATTACTAGAGTCAGGTTGAATTGAAGATCTTTGATCTGGTTGAGATATGCTTTCAGGCTGGTTTTTAAGTTTCAGTTCCAAATCTTTACTCTCAGCCTGAAGCTTTTCCTTTTCAGTCTCAAAAGTTTTAAGTTTCAATTCAAGATCAGAATTAATCTTTTCAAGAATTGAGTTCGGAATGTATGGATTTTGAGTGGAAGATGTATTTTCAGACAAATCTTTGTCAGAATATGTTTGAATATACTCTTTTAATGTACATGGATTTTGATTACTATCATTAAGCTTATCATAATCCAGAGTATTTTGCATTTTATCTCTCAACCTTTTCAGATCTTCAACCGATTCTACCTCATCTGATGCTTTTAAAAATACCATCTTTAATCCTAAATTCATGTATCTAGTATCATATATGGGGAACATGAAATGGCTTTTGCTAGATACTTAGGATTATCACAACCAATACCTGTTTTAGAATTACAAAAATCAGTATCTTTTGGTTGATTCAGATGAATAGTCTGATCTGTCTGACCTCTCTTAAGAAATTCATCTTGTAAGGATTTAATTTTCTCATATAGTTTTGTCCTTTCAACAGAGATGGAATTATACTTTACAGAATAATTTGCTGATTCTAATTCTGCTAATTTTAGTTTTTCGGTCAAGTCAGAAATAGTGTTACTCGGCTTTTCATTTTGCAGTTGAATGTCATTGTATTTTTCCTCTATGTTGGATATAGATTGCAATGCAAATGCCTTATCTTTGGAAAACTCTAACACAAAGGCATGTTTGACTCTTAATTTGTTTTCCAAAGAATGGACATTATTTTTCTCGGCTTTTAAAGATTTCTCAAACTGTTTTAGCATATAAGCTATTTGAGCAAGTTTTTGTTCTAGAGGAGTTATCTTCATCAGATTCAAGGTTAGAATGTACCTCGGGTGTCTCTGATTGGTCTGAGGCATCTGAATCTGACCCATCATCTTCTTGCTCTTTGCTGCAGCCAGCTGCTCCTGTAGCCATTAAAGTCATATCTTCTCTCAGTTCAGTCTCTTCATCTTCAGCCAGCATAGCAGATTCACTTTGCTCAGATTCATTCAAAATTTCTGACTTCAGGCAAATATGGGCATCTTCATCCTGAATATCTTCATCCTCGGATAGTTTAAGCCAGTGGTCATCCTCAGCCATTAAAGCCTTTCCAGCGTCCTTTTCCTTAGCCAGCAGTGCCTTCCGAGTATAGTAGTCTGAATTCTTGACTACTGGATGTCTGCATTCCCTTGCAAAGTGGTCTGGCTTTCCACAGTTCTAACACTCCTGCTCAGCTTCTTTCTTGGTCGACTTCTCAGGCTTCTCATATTAATCATGCTTCTTACAACTGCTTTCTCCAGATTTTTCATATTATTCTCTCTTCTCATATTTTCTGGAGCCTGTCTTGTATCGCATTTTATTATTTGTTGGCTTGCGATAAAATTTCTTCTGGAAAGCCTTTGTCAGTAGAGCCATCTACTTTTTCATTTCCTCAATCTCTGAGTCTATTGATGAATCTGTTGATTTTGAATTTGATGAACTGCTACTTATAACCACACGCTTCTCCACTTTCAGCTTGAACTTATACTTTTTATCTCCAAGGAGAGCCAGTGGATCGGTCGTTGCTTTCTCAGCCTTCTTCTTTCTGAAAACTTTTCTTAAAACAACTTTTTGATAGTTGTTTAAGTTTTCAAAGACCATATGAAAATCCATGTCATCTATCTCTTTAGTCTGTTGGATTATCATAGTATATTTGTCCCACTCTAGATTGAGAACATTCAGGAATTTACATGGATGTCCAGATTTGATTTTGTTACTCCGTTTCTCTTCATCTCTCTCACAAGGTTAACAAATCTCAGATAATTGTTTTCTAACAGCTCTCCTTCTCTAGCTCGGAAATTCTCAAATGTCATCAAGCTGTTACGTGCCCTGTTTGTGGCTGCTTTATTTGACCCTCTCATCAGCTTAAACACCTCATCCCAGATGGATTTGGCTGTGCTTGTATTTGTCGGACTTATGTAGATGTCATTTGGAATTGAAATCAGCAGAAGTTTCCGGCTGTTTTATCCCCTAGCTTTCTTTTCTCCAAGGTTTAGCCATATTTGCAGTTGTGACCTACTCTGTTCTCTCAGGTATCGGAGGATTACCGTTTGGAACTCCAGGTATCGTAATGAAGAATCTGGCTGAGCCTTCCTTCAGTGAAGCCATCATCTCATCAGATAAGTCGTGAAAACTTATGAATTCTAAAAATTGTTCCCTGCACTGCACATATTCTCCTCTGTAAAGAATTGGAGGTTTGGTTTCCGAACCCATGGTTAGTGCGTCTTTGGACATTGTGGATTGACAATACTGAATCTTCCAAGATCTTTTTATGGAATTTGAATGATTTTGAATGAACACTGAATGAATGACCAAACTCAAAATAAGTATGATCAAACTCGGGTAGTGAATGGTAAAACTCGAAGTATGAAGGAACAAACTCGAATGACAAGGTCTCAAGCTCAATCAACAAAGGAATAAACTCGAACAGTGAAGTATAAAACTCGAATGATGAAGGATAAAACTCGATCAAAGTAGGATCAAACTCGAATAACTAACTGTAAAACTCGATTGAAACTGTATGAAACCTGAATAAAGCTTGGTTTAACTTGAATGGAAAGTGAATGAACTTGATCAAACTCGAATGTAACTGTATCCAAACTCGAAGAATTGTTAATCAAGTATTCCAACTCGAAAACAAGTTTTGTGAAACTCGAATTAAGTTTTGTGAAACTCGAATGAAGTTTGTTCAAACTTGAATGAAGTTTAAACAAACTTGAATGAAGATTTATCAAACTCGATTAGTACACTTATCAAACTAAATTAAAGATTGATCAAACTCGATCAATTCTTTAATCAAACTCGATCAATATGCTTATCAAACTCGATCTGTTCTTGATAAAACTCGATGAAAACTAAGTTCTTAGTTTTATTCGAGTTTGAACATAATGTTTTTCAAAAATCAAGTCCAAATGTTCAATTTTCAACAAAAATGCTCTAAATGATCCCAAAATTGAATCGAGTGAGCAGTTTTCAATTACAAACACTTTTTGACTGAACACTTAGCCTAATTTCAGATCAAAACACCAAAATTTTCCAAAATCAGGGAAGAACACAAAGTTTTCAAAAAATCAGTAAATTCATAATAACTTTTTTGTGTGTATTTAATTAAATATGATATTAGACTCAATCGTTTCATCATTAAACAGTGTTCTTTCGATCCAAAAATTAGATTAAACCATCCACAGAATCAAAAACCCTTGATGTTTTTATGATTTTCGAAAAGAAATTGATAAAACGTTGTTCGTAAAAAACCATTTTTCCGATTCAAAAATCAATCCAAATCAGCCATATTAGGCTCTGATACCAATTGACATTCAGTAATTAATCAACCACAATGACAATCAAACAAATAAGAACAAGATTAGAATCAACACTAACCGAATGATTGATTGATCAATGAGAAACTACAATACGGGAAACTTGGAAGCACAAAACCCTAGGAGAGAAATCCGTACAAGAAGGAATATTCTGTGGTGAATGTACAATACCCGTACAGGTACAGTACCTTAACTTTCTATTTATATACAACACAAACTATTGAACTATTACAAAAAGACCCCTAGACTTATATTCTTCATAAACAAAATATATTCCAACAATAACCAGCTTTCTTACTCCACCAAAGCTGGGTAACCAGACTATATTCATGAAGTATCAATTCCCATTAGCCCTTATCTCAAACTGTTTATCCATTCCTCTCAAGGCTTCATTCCTCATATTTTCCTCCTTAACAGCTTCCAATTGCGCATCATGAATTAAGGAAGGAAGGTTTGGTTGAATGGTCATGACTAGGGCTCATACTCTTAACGGCTTAGCTCATTCCTTTCGGCTCAGAGCGTCTGCAACCACATTAGCTTTCCTCGGGTAATAACAAAATTTCACAATCGTAGTCACTTAACAATTCCATCCAACGGTGCTGCCTCATATTCAACTCTTTCTGGTTCAAGATGTGTTGGAGGCTCTTATGATCCGTGAATGCAGTACACTTCGTACCGTACAAGTAATGTCTCCAAATTTTTAGGGCAAAAACTACTGCTCCTAGTTCCAAGTCATGCGTTGTATAATTCACCTAGTGATCCTTTAGTTGTCGTGAAGCGTAGGCTATTACCTTATCCTTCTGCATTAACACACAACCTAACCCATTATGTGAGGCATCACAGTAAACTACAAAGTTATCGCTTCTTTCGGGTAAGGACAAAATAGGCGCGCTACACAACTTATGCTTCAATAACCGGAATGCAGCCTCCTAGTCATCGCCCCAATCATACTTAATGTCCTTTCGGGTCATATCTATTAGAGATTCGGCGATCTTTGAGAAATTTTTTGATAAAATTGCCTATAATGCCTGGCAAGACCTAAGAACTTGCGTATCTCCATGGGGGTCCTAAGAGTTGCCCAATTCTTGATGGCTTCGATCTTTGTAGGGTCAACTTGAATTCCTTTACTGTTGATCACATGACTGAGGAATTTTACTTCTCTTAGCCAAAATTCGCACTTTGAAAGTTTGGCATATAGTTTTTCTTTCTCCAACAACACCAAAATTAGCTTCAAATGTTGATCATGCTCCTCCTTGTTTCGTGAATAGATTAAGATGTCATCTATGAAGACAATCACGAACTTTTCCAAGTACGATTTGCACATCTGATTCATGAGGTCCATGAATACGGCTGGTGCATTAGTCAGTCCAAATGGCATCACTAGAATTCATAATGGTCGTACCGGGTTCTGAAGCCGTCTTTGGAATATCCTCTTCGCGAACTATGATCTGGTTATAACCAGACCTCAAATCAATCTTTGGATAGAAGCTTGACCCTTGTAGTTGGTCAAATAGGTCATCGATCCTTGGGAGAGGGTACCAGTTCTTTATGGTCAGCTTATTTATATCCTGATAATCGATACATATCCTGAAAGTTCCGTCCTTCTTCTTTACGAACAAAACCGGAGCTCCCTAGGGTGAGGAACTCGGTCTGATAAACCTTTATCCAAAAGCTCCTGTAGCTGATTGGACAATTCTTGCATCTCTAATAGGGCTAAATGGTATGGAGCTCGAGCCACTGGTGCCACTCCTAGTACTAAGTCGATTTGGAATTCGATTTGTCTTGATGGCGGTAGTCAGGCAGGTCTTCTGGAAAAACGTTAGGGTAATCACGGACAGTAGGAATATCCTCGAGCCGCTTCTCTTTCGGCTCCTTCTCCGTCATATGGACTATGATTTCCTGACAACCCTTTCGCAGACACTTCAGGGTCCTAAGACATGAGATGATGTTTACTTTGGTGTTTCTCCGTTCGCCTTGGACCAAAAGGACCTTCTTGTTGGCCAAGGGTATGCGTACCGTCTTCTTAGCGCACACGATTTCTGCATGGTTTTTCGATAATCAGTCCATGCCTATAACCACGTCAAAACTCTCTAGTTTGACAGGCAACAAATCTATTTCAAATAGTTGAAACCTACTAGTTCTAAGGAGCATCCTCAGATTATGTTGTTTGTTTTCAGTGTGTTACCGTCATCAACCTCTATAGCATACGTGGCACTTAAAGGGGTAAGAGTGACATTTATCAGCTTACTAAACTTAGTGGATATAAATCTCCTATCAGCACCAGTATCAAACAGTATAAAAGCATAAGTGTTGTTGAGAAGGAACGTACCCGTGACCACGTCGGGATTTTTCCTTGCTTCCCCACTTCCCATAACAAAAGCTCTTCCCTGAGCTCCTCCGACATTCTTTAGTTTTGGGCAGTCTTTTCTGAAATGCCCAGCAACTCCACACCCAAAGCACCCTTTCTGAGATCCATTGTTAGTGTCGAGGTTGGAAGTTCTGCAATCCTTGGTCAGATGATCTCGTCTCTTGCACTTGCCACAGGGATTCGTACACTGGCCATTGTGATGATAATTGCACTTGCTGCAATAGGGTTTGTTGCCAGTGTAGATTTTCTTTGATTCAGACCCAGCTACGTAGGCCTTGATTGTCTCCTTTTTCTTTTGTTGGTTCCCCAAATTCTTTCAAGAGCGGTCTTCCCATTTCCACTTGTGATCATTAGTCTTTGCAACCGCTGCCCCCCTGACGTACTACTTGATACATCAAGTTCTGTGTCATACGGATGGCGTTCTGGATCGTGGTTGGGTTAGAGGAGGTCACATTTCCTTGTATCTGGGGGGAGAGTTCCCAGATGTAGCGCTCGGCCCTTTTATATCCCAGAGTGACCACTCCGGGGCATAGCAAGCTCAGCTTATGGAAACGATTTGTATACCCAGTAATATCCGTTCCTTTCATCGTCAAATTCCTAAACTCAGACTCCATATTTTGGAGCTCGCTTCTCGGGTAATATTCATTTGTCATCATCCTTTTCAACTCAGTCCATGGGATTAGATATGCCGTGTCAATCTCGATAGACTGCTCATATGAATTCCATCACGTGAGAGCACCGTCTTCCAAGGTGTGGGTGGAAAATTTCACTTTGTTGTCTTCTGCACAATTACTAACGCGAAAGACAGACTCTAGTTTCTCAAACCAGCGGGTTAGGCTGTAAGGTCGCCTTCCAACGGATCCTATCTTGACGCGACACCGTCCAACGAGTGCGGAATCCTCGTTAGCGGCTTAACGGATAGACCACGCACATGAAAACCAGAGACATTCACTGTGATAGACGAACAATGGAACGCCCCGACACGTGATTCTCTCCAAGAACAAACTCTTTGACACTTGCAAGTACGAGATCGCCTTTTGCTTAAGCTCTGATTAAGCAAAAACTTGTTAATTAATCGAATTAACCCTTAATTATAACACCTAGTTCGAATTTGCCTAGGACAAGTTCGAATAAGCCCAAGGCCTTTCGAACTTGTCCTCTATAGATTCGAATCCTATTGTTTGAACTTATGTTTGAACTTATCTTTGAACTTATGTTTGAACTTATTGTAACACATTACACCAAGTTCAAACATATATACAATCAATATCAAACATATAGAATCAAACATATAACAAACAAACATATATCAAACACTTGTTAATATTTAATAACTAGCAAATTGACTTTTACAAAATATTGTCTATACTTAGACTGCTATCGTCACACAGGATGCACTAACAGACTCCCCCTTGACGATAGCTTCTAACTATTTATATTTTGTCTAAGTACTAGAACTATATAAACTACTACCTGCATACGATTCTTGATCAATACAAACTCTAACTATCTTTTGGAACTTCCTACCTTCAGATCTCCAGCCTTCATGGAAGAAAATTGGCTGATCATGAAGCTTTTGCAGGTCATTCTTGGATAGGTTGATCAGATGTAGAGGATCGTATACCTTCAAAATCACCTTGTCTTATAGATCCTCCATGAGTGCTTCAACCGTTTCATTGTCTATATACCACCACTTCATGTTTCCAAGAACGTCCTGTGGCATAGACTTCAACGGTACTCTCTTCAAACATCGGACTGGTTTATAAACCGTCCTAGCCCAAGGTTGCCTGTATGGGGATCTATTTTTGACTCATCTTCAACTCTCTTGCCTGACCTCAGCTTTATCCTTTCAAACGTTCTAGACCTCCCCTCCCTTCTGATGATTTTTGCTATTACTTCAGCGTAAGGGTCGTCTCCCAAGTTAATAAGCTCCTTCCAGGCCGGTTCCTTTACTTCGCATTTGGGCAATGTATTAAAACCTTCAAGGTTCTCTTCAAATACTGAAACCTGTCTCTTCTTTAAAGCACAAATAGCTGCAGTTCTCTATCAAAGAACCAATTTAATATTCCACCTGAGAGGTTTCAAGAATTTGGTACTCTCATCCTCTTCTTCATCTTCAGCTCTGATTTCTTTTCTTACTTTCAGAACCAAAGATTTATCAATTCTTCTCTGCTTTGCTCTTTATCAGCTGTATCAAACTCTGAATCATCCACAGATGCCAACTTAATTTCATCTATGTAAACCACATTTTGATCATTGTGCACATACTGTTCTGTTATAGGTTGTGAAGGAATGATTACTTCATCTACGTTGTCATCTTCATCTTCCACGACCTCTTCATCAGATTTCCACCGTGTGACATCTTCAGGGACGAACTCTCATTCTTCAAGGTCTTCAATCTCATCTTAAAAATCAAACATTACTTCTTCTTCTTCAATATCAATTAGAGCTTCAATCATTTCGCTCTCAACAGACTTTGAAGTTTCACCTTCAACTCCTACTTCCATTCTTGACTGACTGGGCTCCCCCTGAATTGATGCTCGCTGAGCAGTCGAAAGATCTACTAGCTCACCTTCTCTTCCAGCATCGGGATCATTTCCTTCATCATCTCTTCTTAACACTTTAGCTTCTCTGCAGCTACTCTCCCCCTGAGCTTGTAGATTTTTCATTAACTGCTCCAGGAGAGTCTTCATTGTTTTTATCTCAGACGCTTGATCTGCTACCGTTGTTTTCAACTCTGGGTTTTCCTGATCAAGTCTGGCATTATGGGCTTGAAGTTCTGTCACTGCTGTAGATAGCTGGAAATTTGGATTGTCGGTGAATGTCGATGATGTTGATGGAATGGATGTAGATGGTGATGGAGTGATGGATGGTTGAGCAGTTAGTATTACAGGTTCAGGAGCTGAGGTGGATGGAGCTCCCTGCATAAATCGGTGCCTTCGCCCTATGCCTAGGCACGAGTGGAGTTTCATCTTCCTCTTTAAAATCGGAATCATCAGCCTCTGAATCCTGAGCAGCTCTTCTACTTACCTCTCGCGTGCTGACAACTAGCCTCGATCCATATTTGCCAATTCTGACAGACGGATTAACAGGTTCTACTTCTTCTACTTCCTCAGAACTAGATAAAGACTCGGAGGCGGTCGCTGGTTGACCCTCAGCCTCAGTCTGCATTATAGCTTCTTCTGTAACTCCTGCCACCGGGACTTCAGTGTCCATTTCCTCACCCTCGGGTGGCTGATAATCATCAATATCTTTGAATATATCACGATACTGAATTGGAGGCTTCAAATATCATGAATCAGTTCAGCTGCAATATCTTCCTGGGCCTGAGTTCCCTGAGCCCATATTTCTTCTAGGGTCTTTGCCCTTTGATACATATTTGGGGCCAAGGTTGAAGGGCCTGCAGCGTCCGTTGATGGACCTGCTGCCGTAGGCTCTGGAAGTCTGCTGGATGATGGCCTTGATGCCTGAATTTGTCTCGTTGGAGCTCTTTGCCTCCTGCGCGGTTGCTGTTGTGGTTGTTGTTGTGGTGGTGGCTGTTGTTGCGGTTTCTGCAGTTGAGGAGCTTCACCTGCCCAGTTTTCCCCTTCCGGAGCCATAAAATCTAGGTCAATGACTGCTCCAAACAAAGGTGCTACCTGAGGTCTCACCTGCTCAGCCCTTTGCGCGTTATGCGACTGGCAGTCAGCAAAAATTTGCTTGTCTATAATAGCCACGCTATGGGTGTCTAGAAGTTGAGGCAGATTTGGCAAAAAGTGACAGATAAGCATCATCGCGAAGCGCGGGTACATCAAAAATCTTTCACGGACTAGAGTTGTGATTTGATGCACGAACTCAGAAAAGAACATCTCTGAAAAACTAAAGCGCTTGTTATGTACTACTGCTATCTCCACCGATTGCATCTTTGAAACTATGTAATCAAATCCGGCCTTTTTCGGCGCAAAACAGACCATAAATACATGCACTAAATAACTCCATTGCCCGATTAAGCCACTCTTCACATACGAGCCTTTGGTTATATCTTAGGTGTATCCCATACATAAAAAGGCCGCTTGCCTTATATTTACTGGAAAATCAATGGGGCCCGCCTCCTGGTCTTCGGAGCCTGGCTGAAGTATCTGACGAAGCATATCAGCTGAGAAAACAATGGGCTGCCCCCAACTCTTGTTCGCAATACTGTCGGCGTCACGGAACAGTCTACCTGGAGGTGCTCCCAGAATTGTCGTACATACGGCAAGATTATCTGCAGGTTATGGATTAATGTGTAAGCAACCCTTGAATGCGTCAAAAATTCCACCATTTGTCGAAATGGTTGAGCTTCAGGCAGCTCTCGATCTATGGACATAACCATGTTATGTTTATTGAAGAAAGCTCTATCACCCATATCTGCACATAAAAACAACAACTAATATTAGTAATGGAAAATAAAAATGAAACTTGTTTAATTTTAAATTTGCTTTATTTCGAACTAACATAAGATCGAAATCCAACACATTCGAATTTCTACAAGTTTGAATTTATTATATAAAAACATTCGAATTTAAAAACAAATTCGAAGGATATGTTCGAATTTGACTGAATTCGAATTCGTCGAGATTTTAACAAATTCGAATTTTCTGACAAGTTCGAACATGATGAACATGTTCGAAGTCGGTCACTTACGAATACAAATCCATGATTTAACCCCATTTGACTTAGAAAATAGTATCAACTAGTCCTATTTGGTTCTAATCGAAGTGATATGTACTTTATTTGAAGTTTCACCGGTTAAAACTTGTGATTTTGAACCACAAACTTAAAACCCAAAAAGCTTCAAATAAAGTCAATTTTTTTTGCTATAAATGAGTCCTAAACTACCCAAACTTTGTATAATACTGATTATTATACCTAAGTGTGTTGGTAGCTTTGAAAACAACGAGCAAAACTTCGTGAAATAGTGATATACTCGAAACGATAAAGTCGAAGAACAAATTCGAAATCGCCTTGGCACAAGTTCGAAGGATTAAAATCGAAAGTAGGTGAATTAATGATTCACTTTTTGACCTATTTATACCAACCAAATTTGAACTTGCATTCGAATTTCCTGACATATTCGAAGGTTAATTCGAATTTTTCTTAAATTCGAATATAATTGAAAATTTTGAAAATCCTTGAACAAAATTCAACTTTTTCATGTAACGGAACATACCTTGCAAAATTATTCACACCAAGCAATAGATTTTCCTGCAATGTTTGTTTATTCAACAAAAAATGCATCCTAGTAACTTTGACATATTTTCTACTTAAAGTAAAATAAAATTAAATTAAATTATAATAAAATTAAAAATAAAATAAACTAAAGTAAAATAAAGTTTGACTAAAATTTTAAACTTAAGCTACGCAAAAATACTTTTACAAACTTTACGACATACACTAACAGAATATTTTTGGCGAGAAAGTCAAAGAAGGTTCAATCAGATAGCGGTGTCAATACGCACTTTCAGTATTACACTATCACACTTAGGAATTTTTGATTCCTTGATTGTTTGTCGTGACACACATTTCTAGGCGATTGTCGGTATTATTTTCCCTTTAAACATGTTACACTTTGGAATATCCCTTGGCCTTTTTATTTATCAAGAAACTACCTTACGTGTCCCATACTTAGACATACTTTTATGATCAAGGCATACACACAATGATTTTAACTTTTCGGTAATGCAAATTTTCTTTAAAAGGCAAACGTCGGACACAGTTCTATATTTACATACAATAGAGTGTCTTAGTTTGTCTTAAAGTTTATTTAAAGCTAGCAAGACAGCGGTGACAGGTCTGTACCAACGTACAACAAAGCGACTTATCTTGCTAACTCGAGTCAAACCAGAGGTAACAGGTCTGTACTTACGTACAACAAAGTGACTTGTTTTGACTCTCTCCTTACTATCATGATTTTTCTTTCCTTTTCTTTTCATTAAGATGTATCTGATGTGGCAATACATCCCCCAGAAAATTTGCATACCTCATTTAGTATCATTGTCTGTATGTCTCTAACATAAAAATTAAGACCATTTGGTCATACATCTAAGTTAGTTACACATTACTTTTTCTTGAATATTTTTATTAGCTTTTGAGATTCCCTTTGTGTATTATGCCTACCAACACATCGAACTAGAAAAAGTGTATCACTTAGAGTTTAAGGTGCATTATGTGTGAAAGCTTAACACTTAGAGATTGTATTGACTATGCTAATTTTCGTCACTTTGAACCTATGTCTCTAAGACTTAACTCATTTTTTCTAATATTCTCTTTTTTTGAGCTTTTTATGGTTTTCTCTCTTTTTTCTTTTGTTTTTCATAAATAAGAATAAGCTAATAAAGTAACCTACCAACTTACTATAAAAGGAAACAGATTCTACTTAACTACTAACTTACTATAAAAAGAAAGAAAATATATACTAAGGTCAAGTTACTCTGGATTACGCATACCATTCAGTTGAACTAACAATTCAAAGCGTGACTTATCAAAAGCTTTAATGAATAAATCAGCATTGTTATCTTCCGTTGCCACTTTTACCAGCTTTATTAAGTTCTTTTCAGCACAATCACGCATAAAATGATGTCTTATGTCTATGTGCTTTGTTTTACTGTGTTTAACTGGATTATTGGTTATAGCAATAGCAGATTGGTTATCTATCCTAATGGGAGTATGAGTGTAAGTCAAACCGTAATCCCACAATTGTTGTTGTATCCACAAAACCTATGAACAGCAACTACCAGCAGCTACGTATTCGGCCTCGCACATTGACACAGCTACCGAAGTCTGTTTCTTGCATTGCCAAGATAGGAGTCTCCCTCTAAGGAACTGACAACCTCCAGTTGTTGACTTTCGATTCAAGCTGCAACCTTCATAGTCTGAATCCGTGAATGCTTCCAATTCCATATCACCATCCGCGTGATACCAAAGTCCCAGCTTCGGTTTCGACTTGAGGTATCTCAGAATCTGCTTCACAGCTTTCATATGCATTTCTTTCAGATTGGCTTGAAACCTAGCACAAATACACACAGCAAACATAATGTCAGGTCTAGAAGCAGTTAAATACATAAGTGACCCGATCATGGCCCGATATAGAGTCGGATCCACATCAGTATCACTTTCTGTACCCGGTCCGAGATTGTGATTCACTTGAATCGGTGTGCTAAAGTGAGCAGTCAGCTTTGTCCCCTCCATCCCAAAGCGCTCTAGAATGTCGTAGATATACTGCGTCTGATGGATAAACATACCCTCCTACCTTTGTTCAACTTGCAAACCCAGAAAGAAGTTCAGCTCTCCCATAGCACTCATCTCAAACTTAGACTTCATCACCTTCTCGAAATCTTTGCACATCTGCTCGTCTGATGACCCGAAAATAATGTCATCAACGTACACTTGTACCAATACGAAATGTTCAACCTTTCTCTTCACAAACAATGTACTATCAATTCTCCCTCTTTCAAACCCGATGTCCAAAAGATGAGTAGATAGTGTCTCATACCATGCCCTTGGTGCTTGATGTAGTCCATACAGAGCCTTATCAAAATGATACACTCTGTCTGGATACTTTGGATCTGTAAACCTGGGTGGTTGTTCAATGTACACCAGTTCCTACACTTTGCTAGACAGGAATGCACTTTTTACATCCAACTAATAGACTTTAAATCCTTTGAAGGATGCAAAGGCTAAAACAAACGGATTGCCTCAAGCCTTGTCACTGGCGCAAACACCTCGTTGTAATCGATTCCTTCCTCTTGGTTGAAACCCTTTACTACAAGTCTTGCCTTGTTGCGAGTCACAATACCTCAATCATCTCTCTTGCACTTAAAACCCCACTTGGTTCCTATTGCAACTTCTCCTCGAGGTAACGGAACTAACTCCCACACTTCAAGTTTTTTGAATTGTGACAGTTCTTGTTGCATCGCTTCAACCCAAGAGTTGTCTTTCAGTTCCATTTGCACATTCTTCGGCTCTACTTGAGAGATGAAACATGAATACAGGAAAGTGTGAAAAGCCTCGGAGTCATTAATCATCGACAACAGCACTGTGTTGTTATTCAAACTACTCCTAGTCCTCACACCAGCATTTGGATTTCCTATGATGCTCTCGACTGGATGATCCTTATTAATCCTCGATGTTTCGATCTCATCGACCTTAAGATTATCTCCTAAGTTTGATCCTATTCCACCTAACAGGGAAACGACTTCAGACGCTGTCAGGATCTAAAACTAATTAACCAAGGCTAACTGATTTGAATTTATCAGAGTATAAATCAATAATCTTGCTTTGAATAAAAGTTTAACTAAGAAGTTTGCGGAATAACACTTGATTATTTTAACAAAAACTTTCAGAATCAACAATGCATAAAACACAAGAAGTAGTAAAGACTGTTTGTATTGCTGAATTCAATGATTACAATCACCTCTAATCTGTTTGATTAGACGAAGAACACAAACTGTTCTTAGGGTTTTACAACCTTAGAGGCTTATGAAAACTCAATCAACAAAGCAATTACAGACTCAAATATGCAGAAAACTCCTATACAATAGAAAGACCTATTCTATGTATTTATATTGCTTCTTGATATGTTTCCTTGACGAACCATGACTTCTCTGATAGTAGATATGCTGGAATCTTCATGTAGATATCTTTTTCTGAAAATCAGCACTTTCTGTTTATGAAACTGTTGAGCAGCTTGAATCACTTGACAGCATGAACTGAGCAGCTCGAGTTGATTTACTCTGGCAGCTTGAACTTTTACACTGGCAGCTCGAGTTTCTTTAACTAGCAGCATGAACTTTGGATTTACATATAAACTCTACTAACAGTTTGAGAAGTCTAACTAACAGTTTGAACATACTTAAACTATTTCCCAACAATCTCCCCCTAACTTAAATTCTTTACACAAGACTTTAAGTTCTATACAAAAATGGAAATGAATAAGTAAACTGCTATTTACAAACCAAGGCTTTCAAAAACTTATAGTTGTGCAAGTTTCTGATCTATAGCCTTCAAAAATTCTCTCTTCATCTCTTCTCTATCACAAGTGTTGGTACACCCTGTGTGACGATAGCAGTCTAATCGATTATGATTTAGGTAATATTCTGAGTTAACCAGTATTTTGATATATATGTTTAATATGTGTTTGTATGTTATTGATTGTGTGTTTGAACTTGATGTAACATATTACAAGAAGTTCAAACATAAAGGTCAAAGATTATGTCAAGCATAAGTTAAAACATAAGTTTCATCACTTAAGTGTTTAAGTGTATTGGCTAGATTCGAATAGGTTAAAGATGGCATTCGAATCTGTGATAGATTCGAATGTATCCATAGATTCGAATATAGGTTAGATTCGAATCTGTCAGATGGACAGATTCGAATGGGCCTTAGGCCAGATTCGAGGTTGGCCCACAACAGACTCGAATCAGGGTCTATAATTAGGGATAGACTCGAAACATTAGCAGACCTTTGGCAGAATTCGTGAGGAATTAAGCAATAGGCGAACTCGAGTTTATCAGCTAGGTGAGTCCCGTTTCGGAGAGAATTAGTACGTAGGATCGTTCGTGTGTCGTTCGTTCAACGTCTAATAGTCTCCGTGTTTCCGTTGGTTGAGAGTTGTCCGTCTAACCGTCAACGAGGATTCCGCACTCGTTAACGGATCCGCGTCTAGATAGATCTTGCATTGGTAGACCTTACAAGTGGTATCAGAGACTACGGAGTGTTCGTGGTGTTCTTCGTGTTCATCAGATACATTCTAGGTTTCTTGACGCTAGTTGGACGGTTTTTCTCTCAAAAACGTGTTTTTGAGCTTAGCAAATTCATATTCGGGAAACACTTTGTCGTTTTTCACGTTTTTGGTCGAAATCATTATTTTTCATTTGAAAAATAGTGATTTAATCCGTAAAACGTCAAAGAAATCAAAGTGTTAGCCGTTTTTCGAGTTTGCGGCGCTCGAATCTATAGGGGTAATTAGGGTTTTACTTTATTTTCGAGTCTAACCAAAATACGCTCCTTTCGAGTCAATTTCAGTCAGTTTCGAGTCTGTGACTTTTCGAATCTGTTAATATATTCGAATTTGATCTCGAGTCTATATTGTTTCGAGTTTGTTTCGAGTTGGTTACTGTTTCGAGTCTGTGCTTCGATTCTGCTGATTTTCGATTCTATTGTGCCTTCGATTCTAAGGGTCTTCGAGTCTAAGGGGTCCTTCGAATCTGTCATATCTTCGAATCTAAGGAATTGTTCGAATCTGCCATAATTTCGAATCTAATTGAATTAAGATACTTAATCGAATTTAATACCAAATAAATTGGAATCTAATTACATTCGAATCTATCTAGATTCGAAAGAGTTAATCCACATTAGTTTCGAATTAAATTAATTAAGTCTAAATTCAATTTGTTTCAGAAAAGATGTCAAACCTTCAGAAATTCCTTGAAATGGATCACGAAGTTGGGAAGGCTAATGCACGACCAAAGCTGATGAAAGTTGAGGATTATTACTGGTGGAAGGACAGATTTACGGATTTTGTACGATTCAACGATATGCGCATGTGGGTGTGCATTGATGAAGGGTACATTCCACCAGTTTCTGAGGTTGAAGGCCGTCAAAAGGTCTTGTCATATCAAATGATGAAAGAAGATGACAAGAAATTATTTGAAGCCGAAAACAAAGCTTTCTCTATTATCCGAATGGCGTTACCTCAAGATATCTTGCACACATTTCGGACTCAGAGGACGTCGAAAGAACTTTGGGAGTCTCTCCAGAAAAGGTGTGAGGGTAATCCACGGGTACGAAGAAAGCGTACAGAGCTGTTGACCCAACAGTTTGCAATTTTCAAGGCTCTTAAAGATGAACAGTTAGATGATATTATCACACGGTTCTATCATCTGATAACAGAGCTTGAAAGTCATGGTATTGAGTATTCTGACACAGACAAGAACAACAAGCTTCTTGATGCCCTACCGGCCAAATGGGCTATGTATGTGGCTATGATTAAGCTGAATGAAGATAAATACTATGCTCAATCACTGGATGACATCGTGGGAACGTTGAGGGCATATCACTTCGAAATGATAAAGGCTGAGACTGATTACGAGCAAGTCCAAAATCCGGCTATGTATTTTGGAAAGACATCAAAATCATCAGTGACAGCTGATCAGAAGAGTGCTACAGCGTTTTTCACCGGAGAAACGTCATCGCCACCAGAGTCCGACGACTCACTGAATCGCGCGTTCTTAGGGTTAGGAAGATCGGAAGAACCGCAACCTCAAGTCCAACAGGCATCGACCAGTCAGAGCTATTCTAAGATGCCAATGAGCGCAAAGTCGGCGGAAGAACATCTGAATCTGCTTGCTTCGTTTGTGGCCGCATACGGAAATTGCGTTCAAGGGAAGATTAATGATCCGGCTCTTTGGGATGAAGACTACGATCAGGTCGACCCTGATGACTTAGAGGAAATGGATCTGAAATGGCAACTGGCCATGGTAACCCAGAGGGTTAAGAGATTCATAAAGAGAACTGGAAGAAATCTACAGATGAACAACAAGGGGATAGGATTTGATAAGTCCAAGGTGAAATGCTATAACTGTCAGGGATTGGGACACTTCGCCAGGGAGTGTCAAAGACCGAAGGTAGAGACATACCAGGGGCAGAGTCAGCATCAAGGACAGTACCAAAGTCAGTCCCAACAGAGATACCTTCCGAGTTCCTCATCTGGTCAGGCCAATCTAGCGGGTCTGATATCCAATGTCACTTCTGACAGACAGCTAGATGGTTCCTATGACTGGAGTTCACATCCGGAGTCCAATGCTAGAGCTTTCATGGCTGAAGTTACGGAGAATGGTTGTGATGAAGATGAGCAGACCACAAGGGAAAACAGTCCGATGTGGGTAGAGAAAGCGAATGATCAGACCGTGCTGGAGTTTGCTGCTCAGATGGCCAACGTGGAATCTGATAACTCTAAGGTTAGTCTTTCTTATTCTCTATTTCATGAATTATGTGCTTTATGTGTTAGTTCTAACGATAGGTTAAATCTAGTCTTAGACTCACATAAGACCATAGCTGCTCAAAATGAAAACTTAAAAATAGAAAATGCTAGCCTAAATGATATAAAACAAGATTTAAAAGAAAAGCTTAAGGCTGATGCTCAAGACGTAATCGTTCTAAAAGACAAACTGAGTGAGCAGTGTGTTAGGATAGAGCTTATGTATGAGCACGTAGAAGCCTTGACCAAAAGTCTGAAAGACAAGGACATAGAGCTAGCCGAGACCAAGGTTAAGGTAGCAGAGGCAAATAGCAAGCTGGAAAAGTTTAGGAATTCGAGCCTAAACCTAGGGAAAGTCTTAGATGCCCAAAGACAGTCTAAGAAGCCTGTAGGTCTAGGTTTTCACGAAATTCCTCCACCGTTCAATGCAAACTATGTGCCTCAGCCTCAGGAGAAAACTGACAAGTCAGTAGTTTTAGAGGACCTACCTGAACCTACACCTGAGCCTACAGTTGAAAATACACCTAAGGTGACTGACTCAACCGTCAAGGTCAAGAAAGTGAAATTTGTGTCTTCCTCCAGTGAAACACCTGCAGGAAAACAGAAAATTTCATGGGCTGACCAGGTCGAAGAGACAGACACTGTAGATGTACCAAAGGCAATAGACAATAGTGAGACACCTAGATCTAAGGGACCAACCAAAAAGTCCATGGATAAGATGTCTTGCTTTAGATGTCACGAGAAAGGGCATGTTGCTTCTCACTGTCCAAATAGGAAAGCTGATGTTACACCTAAGACAGTGAATCCAACACCTGTTAAGCCCTCACCAAGTGTGGCGAGCACGAGTAGTTCTCAGAGTACCGAGAAAACTGTGCAGGCCGCACCAAAACCTGTTGTGAAACAAACACCGGTTAAGGTTGGACCAAAAGAAGTGGTTAGGACAAATTCACCGAATCGTGTCTTTAATCAATCTAGGTCAGCACCTCAACAAGTCTATAGGAGCACCACACCTAGCAGGTCACACACTCCAGTTAGGTCACATACTCCTGTTAGACAATATGTTCCGGTAAAAGCTCAGGGATCACAGTCTGAAATGCATTATAATAAGACTTATTCTAGAGCACCACAACAAATGCCTACTCAAAGGCAAAGAGTGAATCTAAATCACTCGGCACCACAACAGAATTCAGTTCAAAGGCCCAAGTCACCTGAAAGGCGAGATGGGTACTTGAAAGAGTTCAAGTATGTGGACGAGAATGGTATTACCAAGTCAGTCATGGCTTGGGTTCCCCGTGATAACTAACCTATTTACTTTCATGTGCAGGAGATAACTACCGGTCCAAACAACAAGTGGTTCGTCGACAGTGGTTGCTCCAGGCATATGACGGGGGAAAGAAGTCTTCTCACAGACTTCAAGGGAGGTAATAGGGGATTTGTATCATTCGCGGGCAACAAAGGAGGAAATATCACTGGAACTGGAGAAGTCACTAATGGGACAATTACATTGGATCAAGTTTATCACGTGGATAAACTGGTTCATAATCTCATTAGTGTATCTCAAATCTGTGATAAGAAGAACTCGGTGTTATTTACTGACACTGAGGCGTTAGTGCTAAAGCCGGGATTCAAAATACCTGAAGATTGGATATTGATGCGGGCTCCAAGGAAGAATGACTTGTACATGCTTGATATGAACAAGCCAGATAATTCGATGGGTCCGATCTGCTTACTATCAAAAGCTTCAGAGACGGAATCGGTTTTGTGGCACAGACGCATGGCTCACTTGCACCTAAGGAAAATGAACTACATAACGAAGAATGGTCTGGTGCAAGGTGTGCCTCTGAAGAGCTTTCAATTTGAAGACAAGTGTCTACCGTGCATGAAGGGCAAGCAACATAAAAAGACACACAAGTCCAAGAAGCTGAACTCCATAACCTCGACATTCGATTTGTTGCATATGGACCTTTTCGGCCCTATCAACAAAAGGAGTATAGGAGGTAGTTGGTTTTGCTTAGTTATCACTGACGATTACTCACGGTTTTCATGGGTTTTCTTTTTAGGTACGAAGGACGAGACGGCTACAAAGCTCATCGGGTTCTTAGACCAAGTGGAGAATTCCTATGGAACAAGGGTTAAAAATATACGTAGTGATAATGGGACTGAATTTAAAAACTCTGTAATTGGTGTATATTGCCTATCAAAGGGCATCGTGCATCAATTCAGTGCACCATATGAACCTCAACAGAATGGGGTGGCCGAACGTAAAAACAGAACTTTGATTGAGGCTGCAAGGACCATGCTTTCGGATTCAAAGCTTCCTACCATGTTTTGGGTGGAGGCAGTGAATACCGCGTGCCATATTTTAAATAGAGTCCTTACAGTCAAATCATTGAACAAAACATGTTATGAAATTTTGAATAAAAGGCCACCTAACTTAACTGGATTCGAACCGTTTGGAGTACCATGCACACTTTTAAGAACAAAACATCAACCGAAGTTTGGTGAAAAGGCTGACGAAGGATACTTCCTAGGTTATGTGCCAAACTCACCAAACAAACGGGTTTTTTAACAAAAGAGTGGTACTGTGGAGATTGTGTATAATATTGAAGTCACAAGTTATACACATGAACCCCAAACTGGTCCGGAATGGATATTTGACTATGATAAGTTATTTGAGTCATTTAACATTCCTTTGGATGATACTGCAGGTACAATCGATAAAGACATGGCGACGTTGCACCTAAATGACGATGGCCATATTTTTCCAAGGACCACGTTCGAATCTACGTCCGAGCCTACTGCGACTGTAGATGGGTCTCCAGAAGTTGCTAATCCAGAAGAACCTAACACTGAGAATCAGACTCAAGCATCAAGTTCTGCCTCTGAGGAAAACGTCCGTGAGGAAGAAAATGTGGAAGCTGAGCCTGTTCCCCCTTTAGGTGAAATAGGATCCAACTTAGGAGATAATCTAAGGGTAGACGAAATAGAGACCTCTAGGATTAACAAGAACCATCCTATAGATAGCATCATAGGAAATCCTAACGAGGGTGTGAGGACTCGGAGTAGTGTAAATAACAACACTGTGTTGTTGTCGATGATAAACGACTCCGAGGCATATCACACATGTCTATATTCGTGTTTCATATCGCAAGTAGAGCCCAAAAATGTGCAAATGGCACTTAAGGACAACTCCTGGGTTGAAGCGATGCAGGAAGAACTTTCACAATTTAGGAAACTAGAAGTGTGGGAGTTAGTTCCGTTACCTCGAGGGGAGATTGCAATAGGAACCAAATGGGTTTTTAAGTGCAAGAGAGACGATCGGGGTATAGTCACGCGCAACAAGGCGAGATTAGTTGTAAAGGGTTTCAACCAAGAGGAGGGAATCGATTACAACGAAGTGTTTGCACCAGTAGCAAGGTTAGAAGCAATTAGGTTGTTTTTAGCTTTTGCCTCCTTCAAGGGATTTAAGGTATATCAGTTAGATGTTAAGAGTGCTTTCCTGTATGGGAAAGTGAAGGAGTTGGTGTATGTAGAACAGCCGCCCGGGTTTACAGATCCTAAATATCCTGATAGAGTATATCGCTTAGATAAGGCTCTTTATGGATTACATCAGGCACCTAGGGCATGGTATGAGACTCTATCCAACCATCTTTTAGAAAATGGCTTTGAGAGGGGTAGGATAGATAGTACTCTATTTGTGAAGAGAAAGGGAGATCACTTTATCTTGGTACAAGTGTACGTCGATGATATCATTTTTGGATCATCAGACGAACAGATGTGCAAAGATTTCGAGAAGGTTATGAAGTCTAAGTTCGAGATGAGTGCTATGGGAGAGTTGAATTTCTTTTTAGGGTTACAAGTTGACCAAAAGAAGGAAGGGATGTTTATCCATCAAACTAAGTATGTCTATGACATATTAGAACGGTTTGGGATGGAGGGAACTAAAGTTGACTGCCCATTTCAGCACGCCGATTCAAGTGAATCACAATCTCGGGCCGGGTACTGAAAGTGATTCCGATGTGGATCCGACTTTATATCGGGCCATGATTGGGTCACTTATGTATTTAACTGCTTCAAGACCTGACATAATGTTTGCTGTGTGTATTTGTGCTAGGTTTCAAGCGAATCCGAAGGAGATGCATATGAAAGCTGTGAAGCGGATTCTACGATACCTCAAGTCGAAACCGAAGCTGGGACTTTGGTATCACGCGGAGGAAGATCTAGAGTTGGAGGCGTTCACGGATTCTGACTACGGAGGATGCAGCTTGACGCGCAAATCTACGACTGGAGGTTGTCAGTTCCTAGGAGGGAGATTGGTGTCCTGGCAATGCAAGAAACAAACATCGGTAGCCGTGTCAACGTGCGAGGCCGAGTATGTTGCTGCTGGTAGTTGCTGTTCACAGGTTCTGTGGATACAACAACAGTTGCGGGATTACGGTTTGGCTTATACTCAAACTCCAATTAGGATAGACAATCAATCTACAATTGCTATAACAAATAATCCAGTTAAACACAGTAAAACAAAGCACATAGACATAAGACATCATTTTATTCGTGATTGTGCTGAAAAGAACTTGATCAAACTGGTAAAGGTGGCAACTGAAGATAATAATGCTGATTTATTTACCAAAGCGTTTGATAAGTCACGATTTGAGTATTTAATTCAACTTAATGGAATGCGCAACCCAGAGTAAATTGACCTTAGTAGTATTTTATTTTCTTTTATAGTTGTTATATTTCTTTTTTTTTTGTAGTCTGCTAATTTAGGTAAGTTTCTAATTTAGGAAAGTTTCTATTTTTAGCAGGTTTCTATTTTTAGTAAGTTAGTAGGTTAGCTTAGTTTACTGCTTTTTGCTATGAAAAACAAAAGAAAAAAGAGAGAAAATTACAAAAAATAAAAAAAAGAGAATATCAGAAAAGGAGTTAAGTCTTAGATACATAGGTTCAAAGTGACGAAAATTAGCACCGTCGTTACAGACTCTAAGTATTTAGGCTTTCACACATAATGCAACTAAATCCTAAGTGTTATACTTTATTTAGTTTGATGTGTTGGTAGGACAATACATATAGGGAATCTCAAGGCTAATAAAACATTCTAGAAAAAGTCAAACGTGTCACTAGCTTAGATGTATGACCAATCGGTCTTAATTTTTATGTACAAGACATACAAACATTGAGTCTAAATGAGGTATGCAAACTTTCTGGGGATGTATGGCAACATCAAATACATCTAAAATGGAAAGAATAGAAATATCATATGTAACTGAGAGTCGAAAACATGCAACTCTGTTGTACGTAAGTACAGACCTGTTGTCTCTGTTTAGATTCGGGTTAGCAGACATGTCGCTTTGTTGTACGTCAGTACAGACCTGTCACCGCTATCTGCTAACTTTAAAGTTAAACCTTAAGTCGAACTAAGACACTTTGTTGTATGAGAATACAGACCTGTGTCCGATGTTTGTCTTTTAAAGAAAGTTTGCAAATACCAACAAGTTAGAATTTTGTCTGTGTGCCTTGATCATAAAAGTATGTCTATGTCTGAGTCACGTAAGATAATTTCCTGATAAATAAAAAGGCCAAGGGATATTCCGAAATGTAGAGTGTTTAACAGGGTAAAATACCAACAATCGGCTAAATGGGTATGTCACGACAAACAATCAAAGGAATCAAAAATTCCTAAGTGTGAAAGTTTAAGTACTGAAAGTTAGTATCGGACATCGCTATCTGATTGAACCTTTCCTAGACTATACTCATCAAAAATATATTGTTAAGTTTTTTAGCTTAGATTGTAAATTTTTTCTCAAGTTTAGATTAAATTTTTGGTCAAAATTTTATTTTACTTTATTTTTACCTTAGTTTATTTTATTTTATTTTAGTATAGTTTAGTTTTTACTTAGGTAAAAGGTCAAAAGTTACTGAGGGTGCATTCAAAGTTGGATAAAATATACAATGCGTGAAATATCTGAGCTTAGGGTAAAAGATTTGGCATAGTTTATCTGGTTACACTACACAGTAGAAAATAGTTGGAAAAAGTTGAAATTATTTCAAAATTTCCGAAATTTTTCTAAGTGTTTGTAGCTTCGAATCTAAGACAGACTCGAATTTGAAGTTCTCGAATCTGTCAGTAGACTCGAATCTACACATAGACTCGAAGGTAGTTAGTATATAAAGGTCCACAGTGAAGGCATTTACTTCTCACTGTTCTCGAATCTGAGTTCTCGAATCTGTCAGTAGACTCGAATCTACACATAGACTCGAAGGTAGTTAGTATATAAAGGTCCACAGTGAAGGCATTTACTTCTCACTGTTCTCGAATCTGATTTCTCGAATCTGTCACTGGCGATCTCGAATCTATTCTCGAGTCTATCGTATTTCTACTAAACGACATTTCGTCGATTCTAAAGCTTTTGTGGTCGATTCTACTTTCAAATCTAGGTATAAGCAACATGATTGTACAAGATTTTGGTGGTTTCATACACAAATTTGGGCTTAAACATCACATTTTGATGTTTTATTGGTCAAAATAGGGTTATTCATAAATAACTAAGTTAGGACCTATAAAATATCAAATTAAAGGCATAAATCAGTGATTAGAACTTAGTTGAACTAAAGTATGTGATTTACCTAGTTCAAAAAGGTTAAAATCTTGGATTTTTGTTGAAAACACAACTGTCGGCCTCTCGAATCTGATCTTGGGCATTCGAATCTGATCATGGGTTTCTCGAATCTATCAATAGATTCGAGATGACCATGATATTCGAATCTGTCCATCAGACTCGAATAGGGTCTATTCGAATCTGTCCATTGCATTCGAATATGGGCACTTCGAATCTGTTACTCTCGAATCTGTACTTTATTTATTTTGTTGAATTTAAATTTCATTACACTTGTGGAAATTTAATTGTGTTAGATTTTGTATTTAATCAAATACAAAATAAAACAAATTTGAATTTAAACAAGTTTATTGATTTTTAATAAGTCTAACAATTTTATGTATTGTGCAGATATGGCGCTTCGTGCTTTTGTTCCTAAGCACAATATGGTACTGAATCCTGCTCATAACATCCCTGAGGCGCAGGGATTTCGAGAAGTTTTAGATTTTCTAGCGGAGTCTAGGATCAGTTATGTGTTGTATGAAAATATTCCGATTGTGATTTCATATGTACGTCAATTTTACGATCACTTACAGGTGGACTGCACTGTCACCCCGACAGTGTTAAGAACCAGAATTGCCGGACAACCTTTGGTTTTCTCTGCTGATATTTTGCGTCAAGTACTGCAGCTGGGTTCCCAAGAACAAGAGGACGGGCCTATAGACTTTTCTTTAAGTATTAGGCAAGCAGCATTTTTGAGAATGGGATACAGCTTGGACGTTACAAAATCTTCGTATATGAAAAGCGGGTTGATAGGACAATGGCGTTTCTTAGTCCACGTATTCATGGTGTGTTTTGCGCCTAAGAAGGCTGGTTTTGATTACATCGTATCTAAGATTCAATCAGCGATGATAGCGATGGTATACAATAAGAAGTTTAGTTTCTCGCAGCTGTTTTTCTCGGAATTTATCCATCAAATCACGGCTCCTGAGAGAGAAAGGTTCCTTTTGTATCCGAGGTTCGTGATGATGTTGATAAGGCACTTCTTGCCTGAGTTGCCACAATCAGACGATGCATTGAGCGTTAATGTTATGGAGAAGCGCATTTACTCTGACTGTTCCTCACACCGAGGAAGGTTAGCAGTTCCGGTGGCACGTCCACTATTTGGTGCAATTCTGGATAGGGAATTTCAAGCCCCGAGTAATGCCAACTGGGCAGGGGTAGTTGATGTCCAACCACAGCAACAACAGCAACGTCAACTACAACAACAGCCTCGTGTTCGTCCCCGTGATCCAAGGCGAAGACAAAGAGATACTGCAAGTCAGACTCAGGCGTCTAGGCCTTCTACGAGTCAGCAACCAGAAATGCAGGAAGCCGGGCCGTCAAATGTCCCAAATGAGGCTGATCAACTGTGCCAAACGCTCAATGAAATTTGGGAGGCAGGTCCACATGCAAATGAAGATATAGCTGCAGCGTTAGTGGGTGAATTACTTGAGCCTCCAGAGGGAGAAGAAGATGTCTTCAGAGATGTTGACGAATATGTGCCAGAGCAGACTGGCAATGATGAGTCATCATCTGCTACAGAATCAGAAGAAATGGAGGAGATCGAAGTTGAAGCTCCAGAATCAGTGTCTACAGAACCTCATGTTCAAATTGGAACTTATGGTTCACGACTGATTATCAATGAAGGTGCTTCGAGGAGGCGAGAGGCCAGGGAATTGGAGGAGTCAGATTTTGAAGAAGATGAGACTCCTCAGTTGGTGACAAGGCAACGGGCCAAACGTCACAGGTTTATGCAGGGGACTTCATCACAGTCCGATGCACAACCTCCGCCTCAAACCCAGACCCAACCCCAAGATACAGCTCCACCATCACCTCCACCTCAGCAACATGAACCTTACATTCCCCATCCATTCAATCCTGCTCCCATTCAGTCCATCCCTTCTACATCAGAAGCCTATACCGAAAATCAACGAATCATGCAACTCAAAAGCCGTGTCGACTTTCAGAACATTCAAATAATAACTCTCACAAAAGCAGTCGGTGAACTCCAAGAGCATAACTCTAATCTTGATAAGGAGAACGCAGAACTGAGAGAGATTGTTGAAAGAGTTAGAGACGAAAACACGGAGATTAAATCATTTGTTGCTTATCAATCATCTGAAATCCGAGCAATGCGGTCCCTCCTAGAGCAACTTATGAAAACTCTACAAACTCAGGGGGAGACGAGTTGTAAAGATCAGGAAGTACAGCGAGAAGATGATGATGATGAAGGCAATGATCCCAGTGCAAATAAAGAGATTGAGTCTGTAGATTTTCCTGCAGCTCAAGTTACTCAAATTCAGGGGGAGCCTAGTCAAGGCGAAGGACACAGGGGTGAAGCTAGTTCATCTAAGGAGCCTACAGACTTTGAGATCAGTGAGATGATTGAAGCGCTCATGGATCTTGATGATGATCCACTGGATGTAGGCTTTGATAACGAAGATGAAGAGCTTGAAGAAGGGGAGTTTGCGCCAGAGGAGATAGTCGACTGGCGATCAGATGATGAAGTACTTGCTGATGAGGATGATGAAGCTGACGAGATAATAGTGCAGCAGAATCCTATCACTGATACTTATATGATTGATGGACATAACATTGTCGATGCAGATATAGTTAATGTTGCTTTAAATCCTCAGCCATCGACAGAGGAACCTGCAAGAGAGCTAACTAATGAAGAAAAACGAAAGCTATGGTTCAGGGCTGAAGAGAAGGAAGCAGCAATTAAAAGGACAATGAGAGTGCCAGGTACGGGGAAGCTGTCTGAGCGAATCTTAAGCTGGTTCTTTGACAGAGAACTGCAGCTATTTATAATAAAGAGAAAAGACGGGCTTCAGTACATGAGGCGAACCTTAAAAGCGTTCAACTCCCTGCCAAAGATCGAAATTGCAGATCTAGCATGGAAAGATCTGATAAACATTGGCAATGATCCCTATGCGGACGTTATCGCAAGAATCATAAGAAAGGAGGGAAGATCGAGGAAATTTGAGCGTCTGAGTCCAAGAGTTGGGAAAAGAGTAGAGGATCCATCACGTATCGACCCTCTAACTGGTCGACCTTGGATGAGGATTCATTATAAGCCAGCCAGATGTCTTAGGAAGGTACCTCTTAAGCCAATGCCACAAAACATTCTGAAGAATCTGAAGTGGTGGTATGCTGACACGGAAACTGGGGAAGCGGTTATGGAAGACTTAGAAGAAAAAGTTATTCTTAGAGTCTATGACCCGCTTCACCTGGTGAACCTATCTAAAGAAGATCTGCAAATCTTGTATAACTGTAAGATTTCCAGTGACGCACATATGGATGCTGAAGCGAGTAAGTATGAAAATGTGGTCAAGGTATGTGTTGAAAAAGGTCTGTATGCTGGTAGTGTTTTGAATCAATAATAAACCATGTTCTTAAATCAAATGTGTGAATTATTAGAAGCTATCGTCAAGGGGGAGTCTGTTGGTACATCCCGTGTGACGATAGCAGTCTAAGTTGTCTTACATTGTGATTTAGCATATGTTTGGTATATATATATTATGTATGATTGATTTTTATCATTGTTTGTATGTTTGAACTTGATGTAACGTATTACAAGAAGTTCAAACATAAAGCTCAAAGATAAAATCAGTCATAAGGTAATATCATAAGTTTCAAACACTTAGTTGTTTATGTAAAAGGCTAGATTCGAATTTCTTAAGGGGATACATTCGAATCTGAGATAGATTCGAATGAGACCATAGATTCGAATATAGGTTAGATTCGAATCTGTCAGATGGACAGATTCGAATGGGCCTTAGACCAGATTCGAGGTTGGCCCACAACAGACTCGAATCAGGGTCTATAATTAGGGATAGACTCGAATCATTAAGGGACTTTTTAGCAGAATTCGTGAGGAATTAAGCAAAAGGCGATCTCGAGTTTATCAGCTAGGTGAGTCCCGTTTCGGAGAGAATTAGTACGTAGGATCGTTCGTGTGTCGTTCGTTCAGCGTCTAATAGTCTCCGTGTTTCCGTTGGTTGAGAGTTGTCCGTCTAACCGTCAACGAGGATTCCGCACTCGTTAACGGATCCGCGTCTAGATAGATCTTGCATTGGTAGACCTTACAACTTGACATATTGATTCAGCTTGATTAGCCCTGATTGGTCTATTGTTCTAGACCTGGCTATTTCACCAGTTCTATTGAACTTGGTAATGACCTCCGATGTTCCGCCACGTTGATTTACTGGTAGCTAGCCCAGTATGTGGCTGATCCCCACAATTTAAGCGTGAGCATGGCCTGAGCATCATCCAACTCTATGACTTCTATGTCTCAATCATGAGGGCTGTAGCGGCAGCCAAGACATATCACGCTAGACTGATGATCCGCTTGACATTGCATGTTTAATTTGAAAATCTATATACTCACTAAGCATTGCTTACAGTTGCTACATCATAATTTTACAGGAAAAAGCAAAGGAAAGTCACCTGCTGGACCTAGCTCTTAGGTCTATTAACGATCAAGACAGAAGTATCATAGACCACTACACAACAAAACCTTTCGGTACTGATTGGAAGACAACAATTGTTGTGGTTTTGGGTAGATTTGATATGATTCTATGATGTAATGATTAGATTAGATGGTACCATTTTATAACTTTAATTTGAAATATGTAATCTGAATCAAACTTAAATCCTAATCTGTATGTACATGTAATTTATTATTCCGCAATTTAATTACCCTATCTTAGTATGATTGATATCGTATTGCATAATGTGGGACCTAGACTAGTGAGAACTGCCTAGTAAGGGGTGGTCTTCACAGAATGACACTATCAAAATTACACATACCGACACATAGTTAAACATAGTTCACATAAAACACGAAAAATAAACTGAAAAATTACAACAATATTAACAAAAGAAGCAATAATCTAACAAAGATACTTACAATTATAAATCTGAAATTGAAATCCAACTAAAAAAATAGATTGCTTCGTGATTAAGAAATGTAGAAGGTTTGGGAGAAAGTGAACAGTGGCCGGCTTTCGAAAAAGTGATATTTGAATTCAAAATTCAAATTTATAGGGAATTTGAAATTTCGAAAACCCGGCCAACATAAAAAATATCCAAACTTAATTTTCATTTGTGCCCATATAACAACAAAAAAATAAATCCACATTCTAACAAAAATTTAATAACTAAAAAAATTGAACATCACAAAAATAAAAAAAAATTTAGTAAAACAAAAAAATAAAATGTACTAAAATAGGTCTCCCCCTTGAATGTTGCATTTAAGATCCCCCTTAGATGTGTATCACTATATATGACTGCTCCCCCTGCAATTAATCAGATAAAAAAAATTATTAGATATTCAAATATCAGATAAGAATTTTCTATGTAAACAATTATCAGATAAAATTTCTTGTTAGCTCCCCCTGCACATAACAATCCGATTCTATTAAATCTCAGAATATTAAACTTTTAAATCACATGAGATTATCGACAATTTAATCAAGTAAAAAAATTGTAAAATTAAAATTATATTGTGTAACAACTGAATGTTTAAATCTACCGATTCAACATACCCAATTTGTATACCAAAAAGTTAAATCATTTTTCATCTAACGCTTTGGTAAACAAATCAGCTAGTTGATATTTAGTTTGTACAAAATATAATTCTACGTTACCATTTTCTACATGATCTTTTATAAAATGATACCGGATATCAATATGCTTAGTTTTTGAGTGTTGCACCGGATTTGAAGCAATTGCAATTGCACTTTGAGAATCACAATATATGGGAATCTTTTGAGGTGTAAACACGTAGTCTCTCAATTGGCTCTTCATCCACAACACTTGTGAACAACACGATGATACTGCAACGTATTCAGCTTCTACTGTTGATAGTGACACACAATGTTGCTTTTTGGATGACCAGCAGACGGGTTTGTCACCAAGAAATTGTATTGCTTCTGATGTGCTTTTCCGATCCATTTTATCACCTGCATGATCAACATCAGAGAAGACAGTTAATGTAGAGAAGACAATTAATGTAAATGATGATTCCCTAGGATACCACAAACCTAAGTTTGGAGTTCCCTTCAGATATCTTAATATTCATTTGGCAGCAGCCAAATGTGATTCTTTTGGATGTGACTGATATCTAGCACAGACACATGTAGCAAACATAATATCCGGTTTACTGGCAGTTAAGTACATTAATGACCCAATTATCCCTCGATAATGAGTTACATCAACAGGTTTCTGAGATGTCCTCATCGAGTTAGATTTAGAATCCGGAGCCATGGGAGTTTTCATGGGTGTACTATTTTGACCATGTTAAATTTCTTTAACATGTCTTGAATGTATTTTGACTGATTGATGAAAATGCCATCACTCGGTTGTTTTACTTGTAGACCCAAGAAAAAATTTATTTCTCCCATCATGCTCATTTCAAACTTTTGGGACATTAAAAATGCAAACTTTTTGAAAAAATCAGTATTTGTAGACCCAAATATTATATCGTCCACATATATCTGAATAACTATGATATCAGGACCCTGACGTTTAATAAATAGGGTACTATCCACTGCACCTTTGTTGAAGCCACATTTCAACAGATAATTTGAAAGGGCATCATACAAATCTCGGGGTGCTTGTTTAAGTACATACAGTGATTTGTCTAAAATATATACATGACCAGGCTTCGAAGGATCAGTAAAACCTTCGGGCTGATATGTATATACTTCATTAGTTAACTCCCCATTTAAAAACGCAGCTTTTACATCCATTTGATATACAGTAAATTTTTTATGTGCTGCAAATGCTAAAAACATTCTAATTGCTTCAATCCTGGCAGCGGGGGCAAAAGTTTCGTCATAATCGATTCCCTCCTGCTGGTTGTATCATTTGGCTACGAGGCGTGCTTTGTTTCGAATGATGACTCTGTGTTCATCTTTCTTGTTCTTGAAGATCCACTTCGTGTCAATGATAGACTTGTTCTTTAGTCTTTCCACCAATCTCCATAACTTCAACCTTTCAAACTGATTAAGCTCCTCTTGCATAGCTACAATCCAGTCTGCATCCAGAAGAGCTTCTTTCACCGTCTTTTGCTCGATCTTGGTCAAAAATTTTGAGAAGAGATATTCGTTCATGGTAGCTCTCCGGGTTTTTACTGAGGCAGACGGAGCACCAATTATGTTTTCTGGTGGATGATTCCTTGTCCATTTGAACGTATGAGGGTAAGGTTGAAGTTGGTTTTGATTGGGATTCAAGTCCAGGTAGAGAATTCGGGGATTTGTTTCAGATGTTGATGGGATATCAACTGAAGTGGGGGTTTCTGAATTTTCAGAATTCAAGGGAGTTTCAAAAGATTCTAGAGCTTGAATTGGTTGTTCACTTTCAACATGTATGTGTACATCGATCGTTGAAACCTCTCCAGTATCTTCAGAAATCGGTTGGTGCGAATGATCAGAGACTACGACTGGATCTTCAGTAATCCTGTCAGGAACCAAAATTGGAACATTAGATTTGGTCTTTTCAAAGTAGTCTTCATAAAAATTTTAAAAAATTGATATAGATCATTCTTGTCATCTATCTACTCTGGTGACTTCACTGAAGTCGACTGTTTATGTTCAGGTCCTGGGCGGTACCCGTGTGGCCTCTACTATTAAAAAAGTAATTAATTTGTCATTTGTCATCCTCTCATAATGCCAAGTCCCCTACTACCATTAACATGTGTTAAATTTTATTTTTTCTAGACGTATTTTGAATTTTGAATCAATTTTTATTAAAATCTCAACAAACATTTAAAATATTTTTAATAATAACATTTATTATAAATTAATAAACTTAAAAGTTATCAACAATCATTTTTAATAGTTTATATTTATAATTAATTATAATAATAAATACTAATTATTATAAATATTAAAAGTTTGAATATAGCTAAATTTGATATTAATTTTAAAAAATATATTATACATATATACATTTACCAAATGGGTTACGCCAATGGCGTTTTTTTTTATTTCAATTTTTCATAACACACCATTATCTTAGCATTATTTTTTATTTAACATTTTTATTTTGATAAATTCTTGTTTACTCCTATTTTAACATTTATTATTACAATATTTTATTACACGCTTAAAATTATGATTTTAATTATAGCTATGTATAATAGTATGAAAAAAACTTTATATTCAAATACATGGAGCAAGCCAATGACATTTTTTTCTTTTTTTCTTTTAAATATAATTTTTTCATAACACACTATTATCTTAAAATTATCTTTTATTTAGCCCTTTTATTTTACTCCTATTTTAACATTTATTATTACAATATTTTATTACACACTTATAATTATGATTGTAATAATACTTATATTTAGAGTTATGTTTAATTCTATGAATAAGACTTTATTATTCAAATGAATGGAGTAACCCAATGACATTTTTTTCGTTCTTTTGTTATTTTAAATTTAATTTTTTTATAACACATCATCATCTTAGCGTTATCTTTTATTTAGCCTTTTATTTTAATAAGATTTTGTTTAGTCCTATTTTAACATTTATTATTACAAAATTTGTTACACACTTAAAATTATGATTTTAATTATACTTATGTTCGGAGTTGTCTTTTGAAACTATTATTATATGTTTAATTGTATTAAAAAGACTTTATTATTCAAATGCACAATACAAAATTCTAATGAAATTGCTTTATAATTAAAATGTAACTATTTAATGTTTAGTTTTTTTATTAAATATGATAATATATAACATTGAACACTACTATTATACCGTTGACAAACCCTAATCAATGTATTAGAGACATTACTGCTATAAATTTATTTGATTTGATCGTAAAACCAACAAATTAAATTGACGATTAAACCTAATCAATGTCAAAATTTTAAATTATGGGTATGAATATTTAATTAATTAAATCTGGTTCCGTTCCAATTTAATAAGACATTGTTTGTAATTTTAACATTGCAAAATTTAGAAACCAATGATAAGAATCAACTAACAGTATCATTTGTCTTGCTTCTTGAATCTATATCAGCTTTTCAATTTCACTTTTCGATGACGATTCAGTTGTGTTTCGTTATTTGAATTGCTTGAAATTTTTTTGTTCATTTGTTTTTATATTTAATTTTGTAATTAATATTTTTGACCCCACAGCAACGCGCGGGTGTTAATAATTCGTTTATTACAATTATCTGTTTAATACATGTGTAATAAATTAGTTAATAATAATAATAATAACAAGTTTTGTGAGGACCCGTGCGTTGCAACGAGATGTGTAATAAAATATTTTTTTTTAAAATTAAATATATCACCTAAAATTCTAATAATGAAAACTTATAAGGAATTAAAAGTTAAAAAAAACTAAAAATAGTGATATAGAGTTAACCTTATGTTTATGTTTGACATCATTTCATCGTATTTTTAAAGATATTAAATAGTTAATTTTTGAAAAGTTCCATTTAACGTAACAAAACTAAATCAATGATGTATAAAGATATAGACATAGTTGATTAAAGGGTTTAATAAGTTTGTGGTCTTATCAGGAAAAAAACGAAACGAAGACTTAATCAAATTTTTTTTTTATATTTTTATGTTTTTTTGCATAATTTTTTCTATTTTTATCTATATATTGATATATAAACAGAAAATTGTTAAGACCCGAGAAACATACCTATAATAACTTATAATATGTAATTTATGATATAAATGTGAATATAACGTTGAAAGTTGTGAAAGTCGAATTTTGATCTACATTTTAATATTAAAAAAAAAAAAGATTTGAGACTAATGATTAAAAAAAAATCATATTTTTAAATTAAAAACCATATAAAAAAGTTCATATAGTTTAATAAAGAATTTTAGGTTGTTATATATTATTTTTTATACATTTATAGATTGTTTTTATACACCCAACATTTATAGGTTGTTTTTTTATAACCAAAACTTTAACTAAAAAGACATATTGTCATAGGTTGTTCTTTTGGGTTGTAAAAAACCTTTAACAACCTGTAAACCTAAGAAGTTTTACAGGTAAAATTTTAATAAATTAAAAACCATAAATAACCTATATGGAAAATTTTTGATGTTGTATTTTTTTCTTTCTAATTTAT
Organism: Centrapalus pauciflorus; assembly: GCA_020465985.1. Taxonomy (NCBI): domain Eukaryota; kingdom Viridiplantae; phylum Streptophyta; class Magnoliopsida; order Asterales; family Asteraceae; genus Centrapalus; species Centrapalus pauciflorus. Next base: position 78,873 of record JAANYP010007846.1, on the reverse strand, counting down.
AATAAATTCAAAACAGTATAACAAAAGGTTCATACACTTTTATAAATTAAAAATCATTATTTTGATGAAGGTAAACTCACATTTATTATGTTTATTACTGTTGAAGAAGTTCAGAGAGAATTTTATAAAGTTTTAAAGGTCAAAAGTGTGGAACTTGGATTTTTATACCGAGTTTTTAAATAAAGTAATGATTATTAGAAAATGAGCTATTGTAATAATTTTCTAAAAGATTGACTATCTATCTATTCTATTATATGAGAAACTAAATGACACATGTCGCTTGAATAGAATGTCACTTGGCTTAACAAGGATATGCCATGTGTACTTTACTATTTTTAGAATTAATGAATTAATAAATTTATATCTATATCCCATTAAAATCTCAACAAACAACTTTTAATAATAATATTAAAATTTCAAGTTTTTAATGAACATATTAGTTTTTTAATTTTAAGTTTATATAGTTTTAAGAAAAAGATATTTATCAAAATTACCGTGTAATACACGGGTTAATAAACTAGTTTTGTAATATATGGATGTAAAACATGACTAAATTTATGATGATGAATCCTTAAATATAAAATAGCATTATATAATAATTAAAAAACGAATTGCACACACAATCAACTAAAAACAAACACGAAACAGAAGATTAAATATAGTATAACATAATATTTATATATACTCAACTTAGAAAAAAAAAAAGATAGTCGTATTTTTGTCTATGTGTACTGGTTCGGTTCCGGTATCGATACCGGTTTTACGGTACTATACCGAATTAGGTACCGAAAATTCAAGAAATTAAATATAAAAAAAATTTCCAATTTATTTAGCAACTTGTTGTAACAATTTATTCAATTCTCACATAACAATAAAAATATTTTTAGTTTATAATTTCAAATAAACCAAGTCATATAAAATACATCATTATCAAAGTTTATTGTTGATGGATAAGACATGAAGAATAGAAGAAAACATGAAGAAGACTTGCTTGACATGGGTCAAAGTTTAACGGTATTGGTACCAGTAATACCGGTTTTTAAGTGGTACCAAAACCGGGTAGAACTAATCCCGAAATATAGCAATTACATAAACCGAATACTCGACCAAAAGTACCGGTACGATACTGGTTCGGTACGGTCTCAGTTCGGTCTCGATGCGGTACCGGTTTTCGGTGTAAAAACTAATCCCTATCTACGTGTATGGAACAATGACAAGTCTATCATCTAAATATTGCATCTCTCACCTTGTAGCCAATAGCCATCTTCTGATTGGTCAACATAAATGATGTATGCTTTTGTTAATAGAAACAGCCACAGGATATTAAGTGACAAAACGACGACGTACAAGACTTTGAATAATTTATATATGTTAAATAATAACAAAAATTACTAAAATAGCCAAAAATCATACCCCCATTATTAAGTTTTAACAAAATAATATCAATCTAACCAAAATAGCCACAATTTGCGTTAACACATTTACGTGATAGCCATCATTTACGTGATCTGTAGTTCTTATTAATATTTTAATGCATTACGTTACAAAAGGTAATTGGTAACGTAAAGTACATTACCAAATTTAAACGTTGCTCCTTCCCAATAAAAAGTAGGTGTCTTGTCATTTCATGGAAAACAGTCATCTCGGTGAGGAATTTCGCTATGCCCCCTGCTGACCTTTCAGTATGAGTACTGCTGCAATAAACACCTTTTGGTAACGTAAAGTAAATACCTTTTGTAACATAATACATTAAAATATTAATAAAAGGTACAAATCACGTAAATGATGGCTATCACGTAAATGTGGTAACGTAAAGTGTGACTATTTTGGTTAGATTGATATTATTTGGCTAAGACTTGATAATGAGACGTGATTTTTAGCTATTTTAGTAATTATCCCTGAATAATAATAATAATAATAATAATAGTTTTTAAACGTAATTTTGGGCATCCACATGTTGTCCACCTCATTCTCAACAGTAAAGAAAATCATCCACGTCATATCCAACGATCCTCTGCCGCTTTCTCTCTCCCCTTTTCATCTTAATCTTTCAATCTATGGAACATTTCCCTTACAAATCCAACGCCATAAAAAACCCCTTTTTTCTTTGCTTTCTCTTTTCCTTAATACCCACAAAATTCTTCACCCTTAAGCTACCTCACATTGTTACTGTGTTTCTATATATACACACAATTTCACTGAATTCTCGTTAACTTTTCGATTTCCGATCCAATCTTTAGAGTTTGAAATGGAAAAAGATGGGAGAAAAATGGAAACCAATGGAGTTTTCGTTGGAAATTTCTTTGAATCGTTGCCGGAAGGGTTTGTAGCGAACGCTTTAGCACTTACGAGCCCTAGGGATGTTTGTAGGTTATCGTTGGTTGGTTCTGTTTTCCAATCAGCGGCGGAATGGGATGCTGTGTGGGAGAAATTTCTGCCGCCGGATTACCAGAAGATTCTGGCGGAAGCGGAGGATGGCGAAGGTGACGGTGGTGGTGGTCGTCGTCGTTCGAAGAAGGAGATGTATCTGCGTCTTTGTGATCATCCTGTTATCATTGATGGTGGGAATAAGGTTAATTCTTCAACTCTTTGTTTGTAATTTTTTAATAGTTTGTTGCCATTTTTGTCGATGATTCATATGGAAATTCATAAAATTTGACCGACTTTTGATTATTTTATGTATGAATCTGAACTTGTTTGATGCGATTATCTATTTTTTTTTTTTTTGCTAGTCGTGTGATTATAATAATTCTGACACTTATACTAGAAACTTATATTATAAGACTTTTTACATTTCTTGAACTTATTTGTCTTTTGAAAGTCAAACAAATTCAACTCTTTAAAGTGAAACAAACTCAACTTTTGGATCAATTCTTTTGTCCAATTTATAAAACTGTTTTCGTGCGGTGAATTTGCTAATTGTGTTTAATTTTGGATTGTTTGTTCAGCTCTAGGTGGAATCGTTAAGAAATCATTCAAATGTAAAATCAAATAAAACCTAGGTATTGTTTGATTAGGTGTGGATTAAGAGGTTAATGAACTTCTTGATGGGGATCTTTTACGCCTAAAAATCTATGTTATGGTTTTGTGAAAAGATTTTTTTGATCATAAACGAATTGTTTCCGAGAGTGAAGGGATCTTTTACGCCTTGGAAACGTACTTTTATGAAGTGTTCCACTAACGTTTTGATTTCAGATGGCGATGAGTGTTATGTTTTGGTAAATGTTGTTGAATAAGCAATGGTAATTAGAGTTTGTTAAAACTTCCATAATCGACGTCAATACTGTTAATTGTTATCATGATACGATCACCAAGATGGTCTTAGGCTAGATTTAATATATATTTTATGTTGGACATTTGTCTCTCGCGAGATCTATTATATATTGAGGAGAGATTTTCATGAAGTGGAAGACAGATCGACTAATTTAGGTTAATAATACAAAGTTTTGTCTTTTGGTGTGTTGCTCGGGTTATGTTTATGGTTCTTACAAGTGTTTATAATGAAAAAAATAGCATATTTTTGCTTTATTATCGGTTAAATCCATGTGTTGTTTCTTCCCACACTTCCACTTTAGTCACTATACCTTTAGTTGTATTCACGTTGGTCTTTTGGATTAAACCGATACAATGGTTATATTTTAACGATATATGAATATGACTGCATAGGCAACAAAAACCATTATACTTTTATATATTTTATCAATTTGGTCCCATCAACTTTTTCGCCCAATTAAAAGGACTTAAAAGAATACGACAAAAAAGTATATAGAGTAAACTATGGGAAAAAGTAATGGCACCACTTTGATAAAGTGTTGAGAGTGTTGATTTTTTTTCAATATAAACCCTTCTTACAATGAATTGCATGGGTTTTGTAATTAGATATTCATAGATAATATAATAGAATGTAACTTAAGATTTTTGCAATTTTCGCATGTTATTAAAGATAGTTTTCCATGATGCATATAATTCTATGGAAACCATTTCTTTTTGAGGAAAGTAATTTACATGTCTTGAGTTAGTTAACATTGATAATGAATTGATCTACGTCATTCTTTGTAGACTTACTCTCGTTTCTATATTCTAAAATGGAAAGTCGGCATTCACGCTCGTGTTTATTATGCATGTGTTTGAATTATATATTATTATCCTAGAGATTCAAAACTTCTACCCTTGGCGAGCGATCTAGGATGTAATTTGAAATTTAAGAATTATGTTTAGTTAGGGCAATAAAGGTTTGGGTGTTTAGATGCGCTGTTGCGAAATGATTTTTATGATGTTAGGATGAGAATAAGTTAATCATGTACTCGAGTGAATATTTTGACCTTTGACCTTTATTTATCATAATCAGAGTCGTTTTTTTCTAAACGTTAAAATCTAAATTTTCCTATTGAATATTGATGTCTCAAGAGTTGATTTAAACGCAAACCTAAACGCCCTCTTGATATCAGTCGATGACTATCATTTCGGTTGGCATTTGTAAGAGACCTAACACACTGTGTTCTCGAGTTTTTTTTTTAAATAAAAGTGTAGGAGTAGGAGGGCAAGAAAAATAGTCGTGTTCTTTAGTTTTTAAGAAAGTATAGGAAACTAAGGTCCTGTTTGACTCGTGGAATGGTATTTTAAAAAATAGAAATTTAAATTTAGTTATTATTGTCTTTGGTATGGAGGGATAAAAGATAGCTTTTAGAATTGTCTTTGATCTCAAGTTTTATCTTCTAGTATTTGTGTTGTTATGCGGATGTTTTGGTTATGCTTTTTGAGAAGTGCTGCAGCGTTTTGAATCGTAAGAATCAGATAATAGCTATTATAATAAATGTTGGTGGAGTATTATCAGTGCTTGGCTTGGCTTTCTGCTGTTTGTTATCCCGATAATTCATAGTTAATTTTTTAGCGTGTGGATATGCCAAGTTTTCACCTTTTTAGCAGCTTTCGTGTTGGATATTTCGCTTGTTTTCTTGCATTAAAATGCTACTAGAAATGCATGAAAGCCGTCAAATCGCATATTTGAGCAAATCAGTTGTATTTATCTGACTCTCGGTTTTGAACAGAGCTTTTCATTAGACAAATTGAGCGCGAAAAAATGCTACATGTTGGGTGCACGAGACCTGTTAATCATTTGGGGCGATACTCCGAGGTACTGGAGATGGATTTCTGTACCTGAATCAAGGTTTGATTTCCCTCTTTTTTTTATTTGTTCATGGTTTTCTTGATGGTCCGTTCGAATTCAAATTGATCGAAGTTAAGGTTTTGTCCCCAATGGCAGGTTTGCCGAGGTGGCTGAACTCGTGAGTGTATGTTGGCTCGAAGTTCGTGGCAGAATCAGCACCTCGATGCTGTCGAATGACACATGCTATGTATCATACCTTGTGTATAAATGGTCACCATATGGTTACGGTCTTGAAAACCGACCAGTTGAAGTTTCTGTAGGAATCAGTGGCGTCGAGAGTGAACCGAAGCGGGTTTTTCTCGACCCTGATATGCCGCGAAGGCAAGAGTATGTGAGCGCACTACCAGCTAGAAGACGAATGGGGATGTTTAACCGAATAAGACAAGTGGGACTCCACGCTATATCAACCGAACGTTTGGATTGCCCGAAACAGAGGCAAGATGGGTGGCTCGAGCTCGAAATGGGAGAGTATTTTAACGAGAAAGGCGGAGAAGATGAACTCGAGATGAGCGTGATGGAAGTGAAAGGAGGCGATTGGAAGGGCGGGATCATCATTCAAGGAATCGAGATTAGGCCGAAGAGATGTTAGATTGTTTGATAAAGTTAAGGTTTTGTGTTAAATGAGATGTTTTACACTTTTACTGCTTCTAGTTTTGTACTTAAAGAGAGTTTGTTTGTGGTAAAACGATTATACCATATCGTATATCTATCTTTGACCTTGGTAAATTCATGTTATTTTTCTGTGTTATCGTCTTCATCTTCGTATAATCATTGATGTTTGATTTTGAGATTTTGATCATCGACGACATGTTACTATAGTCGATATAAGTATCATGAGTAACATCGAATTATCCGAAAGTTGTCCATGCATCACTGTTATGTACTCCTTATTGAAGCAGAAAATAGAAAACGAATATCCAATTTGAAAAATGAAGACCAAAGATACTAACACGCACCTGATACGAGAAATATCGATACGATTTGAACAATATACGAAAATAAATTGGTCAAAGACATTATTTTGATAAGAAAACCTGTTAACACGACAACCTAAAACAGACCCGATTGACAGTCTTAGGCGAGAGTATTAAGAGGTGGTGACTCCATGGGAAGTCTAGTTTGGTTGTCAAAAACAAAACCATGAGTGGAAAGGAGGTGTACGGACAATATTTTATCTAGGAAGGCTCGTTACAAACGGTATTAGCGCAGTCGTGACGCCTATCGGATTTGTAGAGACAAATCCCTGAAAACACTACAAAAAAAAATGGGATTTTGCTTGAAGGTCCAAAAGTCGTCGCAAAGACCTACTACGACGACATGTCGTTGGAATAACCTCATGCTTAAATACCTTTTGCGACGAACGAAAGTGACACGTTATCACCTTTTGCGATTATAATTTCTTCGCTATAAGTTAGTATCTAAATAAATAGAAAGTGGCTTGATTTGGCCATGTATTGGGCCTTTTGCCACAATAAGTACTAGAAAGATGTTGGGGTTGCGTGTTGTCCCACATTGGCTAAAGACTAAGAAGACGTTGTGTCCGTAAGTAAGCTATGATTTTTTATTACATCATACATTTTGGGACCAAAACACAATAGATTTTATGAGAACTTTGTAGTTATGTGTGGTTGTTTTGGAGACCAAAACGCAACAGTTCTTATGTAAACTCTTAAATCAAACATGCTTGGACGAAAGTACTACAAAGAAGAATTAAACATGTTTGGACGAAAGTATTACAAAGACGGACAACTTCTCTAGGAAATGTCCGTCTAGTCACCAAAAACAAAGTCATAAGAGGAAAGGAAGTGTTGCCAAAACCCAAAGCGAAAAATATTATGTCTAGAAAGACAGGGCATTACAGTTCAAGTATTACTAAGTTATAATTAACCGACTATAATCTCTTATATTATTTTTGTAAATCGTAACGGTCTAAAACAAAACCGGACTAGATCAACTAGAAACAAATTATAAAGACCAAAACTAAGAATATAATCATTTGGTAACGGTTTGGTTTTATTTGTTTGTTTTATGATTAAGTCCCCATTTCTATACATCTTTATATTCATGTTTCAATATAAACATTTATAATCGTATCTATTACATTTTAAACCTTTTTTTATTAGATTGAATATATATTAAGCAACTAATCGGTTGAACAAGAATAACACATGTTTTGAACAAGTTGACTATTTCATAAATGAAATGTAAGACCTATAACACGTTTTAGAATTTACTTTTGGAATTATATTTCTTAAAATGTATTTAACAAATTATATTTTAGAAAATAATATTTTAACATTTTTAAAGTTTATTTGGCTCATAAAATGAAATATGTTTTTCTTAACTTGTAAAGTGGTGTCTAACTATAGGGGTCAGATCTTATATATATTGATTTCCTAAATCGAACCGGTATTGTACCTAACTGATCTTAGCGGATTTGGCTATGAAAATCAAAAGATTGAAGAAATCCTAAGTTATACCAAATACCACTAGCAGTGTACCAGTCGTAAATAGTACAGGTTGAAGCTGACCTCGAGATTTATCGATCACAATCTAGTCATTGAAAAATGATGAGGATGATTCTAAACCTAAATATTTAAACTATCAAGCCGATTACTAAAGATTATAAGCTATAAAACTAAAAACAAAGGATATATCAGATATATTTAAAGCAACACTCACTTGGATACGTCTTTTAGGATTAATGGAGTAAAAATGTGTAAACACACTTAAGATGTTTTTGGTCAAAGAAAAGTAAGTTAGAATTAAATCCAACTGTTTTAATCTTTTAAGTTCAAGAGTTTGAAACTTTGATGTAAAACCGATTCATGGACATGTTCAATTAATTTCAGAAAATCAAGTATGGAGTTCTCCAGTATTCCCCAATTTTCTTAAAATCAACAATGTCTTTTACGATTAATTAAGTCAACTAAATTTAGCTTTTAGAGATTAAAACTGTCTACGCGTCAAGCGCTCGGAAATAACTCTAAATATTCAAATTAGCAGCATAAACATAATCAAGTCTAAGGAAATCAAAGATTAAAGTAATCCTATAATCACAATATTGCTAAGGATTAATTTGCATACAATGATTTCACAATTTAATAATTAGTCACTATCTCATAATCACAATAATGCTAGAAATAACAACCAACTAATAAATCCCATAAATTTGATTATGTTTATAGAAATCAGAATTTATAATCAACAATCATTATCACAATAATGCTAGAAAATCAACTATAACACTGATTTTGCCAATATTAATCGTATCAATGAAAAATACATCAATGAATTAAACACTTTTCAACCAAAACCATCAAATACTCCACTAATCCATGTAAAAACGTTACCAAGCAAGTGTTTAACTAAACTACTCACTAATCATGATAATAACAGTAAAATAAACGAAATATAAGCTAAATATCACCATTACCAAAAGTAAAATAGGAAAGAATGTACCAAAATTCGAATAAAAAAAAGAGATAAACCCGCAACTGAATGCTTGAATCTACTCCACTAACCGAATGCTTCACTAATCTAACCAAATCTAAGCTAAAAATCAAAATCTATCGAACACCTACTAATCGCTCCTTAAAGTGCGAAAAAGTTCGTCTCAAAATAAGCTTAAAAAAATGAAACGGATGCTGGACTTTTTATATTTTCTCGAGATCGCGGCCACACTTGGGGCATCACGGTCACGATGATGAACGTGGTGGCGATCCTGGGTTCGATGGTAAGCGCGATCGCGATGATGTTATTGCGACCGCGATCCGGGCAGCAAGTCAAAGTCAACAGAAATCCAAGGAAGTCCGGCTTAGACCGTAAATTTGACGTTTTAGCTCCAGAATCCGTTTTTTGTCAAACTAGCAACCTTCGAACTGCAAAATACAAAAGTAATCAAATAAGTGTCGTATTTAAACAATTCGAGGCAAAAATAACCCAAATCTGAGGCAAAATAAGACGGAAAAATATGTACAAAATACGTCATAACACTAACCCGTACCAAAGTTCTATAATCGGTTTGGTACTTGATACTAATTTTATGCCTCAAAAAATTTGGTATCATCCGTTTCGATACCGGTACATGACGGAAATATATTAACAATATGTTGGTTTTTATGTAAATCTTTTTTTATTCATAATTATGCATGTAATAATAATATGAACAAAAAATAAATATCAATTTATATTTGTAGCAAACATTATACATTATTGACATTATTATTAAGAAACAAAGCTATTTTTGGAAAATATAATTAAATATCTTTATAAGAATAAAATAATTATTAGATTAGTATATATGGCAACATGTATACTTAAAAATCTAGTTTACATGAAATATACAATCAATTATATTTTATAATCGATATAATAAGCATCTATAAATATATGATTAAATACTTTCTATATTAATAAAAGATTTATTTGATTATATGTAATTGGCTTTGATATTAAATTTATTTGTTTGTTTTTATATAAAGTTTTTTAATATTAGTTTTGTATGATAAATAAAAAAAATTGGTTATAACCGTTCTTTTACTAAAAATAATAATATCGATAGCACAACTGAACTGGTAGCAAAATTTTATAATTGGTTTGGCATTCGGTACTATGGTGTGCCCTTAAAAACTCTGATACCTTCAGTTTGGTACCGATACATGACTAATTTCACACTTTTCCAAATATATATGTGTGTGAGTATTTAATGTATTCAATTTTATTTGTGTACTTAATTGATCCCCAAATATAGCATAGAGTAAATTACAAATGAGGTCCATGTGGTTTGTTTAAAACTTTGGATTCATTCATTGTGGTTTCAATTGTGCATAAACGGTCCATATTTGCATTGTTTACTTGCAGAATTGGTCCATCTGTCTCATTTAATTTTCTAAATGAAAATTATACACTTTTTTTAGAGAAAATTACAAAAATGGTCCCTATAGTTTGCATAAAACTTTGGATTCGATCCCTGTGGTTTCAATTTTACATAAACGGTCATTATTTGCATTGTTTACTTGCATATATGGTCCATCTGTCTCATTTATTTTCCTAAATGACAATTATACCCTTTTTTTAATAACTAATTTGGTTCCTTTCTTTTCATGACTTTTTGTTTTTGTTTTTGTTTTTAAATTTTAAATCTTAATTTAATAAATGATGATTTTATTATTATTATTTTTTTAAAAGATATATTCACTTTTTATTAAAGTTATATTTTTACATTTTTAATTAATTTATTTTACGTCTCTATTACGTATTTAATTTATTTATTAAAATTTTATTTACATTAGATTTTATTATTATAATATTTATACGTTTTTTGTATTTTGTATGTTTTCATCTATTTATTTAATTACGTTAACTATACCTTTTTAGTTTTTTAAAAAAATATATAAACTCAGGATTTAAATTATTTGGATTTAGATATTTGTTACATTATTATGGTTTAAATTTAATATTCTATTTGTTTTGATTTAAATATTTTGTTACATTAAAACATTTAAGTCAAAACAAATAAAAATATGTTAGTTTTATACAACTTTTTTGTAGATTATAATCAAACCAAAACATATTAGTATAACAAAATATTTATGTCATAACATATGAAATGTTATGTTTATATATTTTACTTGAAAGTTATAACCTACTTAAAGCGTATTGACCTAACAAAAAATTTAAATATTTTATTATACTAATATGTTACGGATAAGTTTTTATTTATCTTACGTTTCATCTATTATTTTTAATATGATTATATTGTGTTATATTAATACGATTCAAATTAATCATAATTTTCAAGAAAAAAATATACACTTAGCAATTGCTTCTTTTTTATTTTAAATTTTTTGTTAGGTTAATACGTTTTAAGTTGGCTATAAACTTCAAGTAAAATATATAAACATAACATTTTATTTGGTATGACATAAATATTTTGTAATATTAATATGTTTTGGTTTAATTATAATTTACAATAAACTTAACATTTTTATTTGTTTGACTTAAATGTTTTAATGTAACAAAATATTTAAATCAAAACAAATATAATATTAAATTTAAACCGAAATAATAATGTAACAAATATCTAAATCCAAACGAATTAAATTCCTAAATTTATATATTTTCCTTAAAAAGGTATAATGAAATCAAAATACATCAACACAATGAAATAAATAAAATGAAAACATACAAAATACAAAAAACATATAAATATTATAATAAGAAAATCTAATATAAATAAATTTGTAATAAATAAATAAATACATAATAGAAACGTCAAATAAATTAATTAGAAAAGGTAAAAGTATAACTTTAATAAAAATAAATACATCTTAAATAAAAGTAATAAATAACAATAAATTAATCAAATCATCATTAGTTAAATTAAGATTTAAAATTTAAAAACAAAAAACAAAAAACAAAATTTATGAAAAGAAATGAACCAAAATTGTTATTAATGAAAAAGGTATAATTGTCATTTAGGAAAAAAAATTAAGAGAGAGTGACCATTTCTGCAAGTAAACAATGCAAATAAGGATCATTTATGCAAAATTGAAACCACGGTGACTAAATCCAAAGTTTTATGCAAACCACAAATAACATTTTTGTAATTTACTCTTTTTTTAATAACAATTTTGGTCATTCTCTTTCCATGACTTTTGTTTTTGTTTTTAATTTAAAATCTCAGTTTAATAAAGGGTATACTACAATTTTCGACCCTGTGATTTACTATAAATTATGGATTAAGTCATTTAACTTTAAAAATTACCGTGACAGTCATTGTGGTTGAAGTTTTGTTACAAATTTTTTCAATTGACTATTTAAAATGATCATTTATAATGATCATTTTACGCTTAGTGTTTAATAAATAGTATTAAAGTTGTTTTTATTATTATTTCTATCATTATTAAATAACAATAAAATCTAGAAAATTAAAAATTAGTAAAATTAATTTAATAGAAAAATATAAAATTAAATAATAAAATATTAATAAATGCTAATGAATTTCACGTTTTTAAAATGTTTTACATAAAAAACTTTTTGACACTATCGGTTTTAAAATATTTTTATAGTTTAAAAATTTTGAAACTTTTTTTAATAACTAAAAATATTTTAAAATATTTTAATTGATTTGAAAAGTTTAATATATTTAAGCATTTTTTATAGAAGTTTTAAGTAAGTAATTTAATCATTTTTAATTTTTAAAAAAGTTTTAGAAAAATGGCAAAATTTTTTGAAAAGTTCAAATATATTTTATTGTTCACGAGAACCTTAATTGTTTTTTAAAAATTCAAAAAGAAAATATAAAGTTAATAAACTATTTTATTTTTAACTTTTAATTACCAAAATGATGAAATAAAAATTTATATGTTTTTATAGATTTTTTAATCCTCATAAAAATTATTTAAATTAAAAGAGTACTTAATAAATTTAATTTATTTTATGATTTAAAAAACATTTTACATTTTATTTTAGAAAGTTCATAAAATCTAAACTTAAAATGTTATTTTTTAGTTAATAATAAAAATAATTTGCATGTTTTTATAAATATTTTATTATTTATTTTTATGTGTTTTACATTAAATTAATTTATTATTTTTTAAAAAAAATTTCAAGTAGTTTATTATTTTATAATCATATTAATAATAATAAAACTAAAGGACGAAATCTGTAACAAAACGTCAACCACAAGGACTGACAGTGTAATTTTTGAAAGTTAAAATATTCAATCCATAAATTTTAATAAATCACAGGGACGAAACTTATAATTTACCCTTTAATAAATGATGGTTTAATTTTATTATTATTATTTAAGATGTATTTATTTATTTTTTATTGAAGTTATAAATTTTAATAAATCACTGGGACGAAACTTATAATTTACCCTTTAATAAATGATGATTTAATTTTATTATTATTATTTAAGATGTATTTATTTATTTTTATTAAAGTTATATTTTTACTTATTTAATTATTTATTTTACGTCTCTATTACATATTTAAATTATTTATGAAATTTTTATTTATATTAGAATTATTAAAATATTTATATGTTTTTTTGCATTCTGTATGTTTCTATCTATTTATTTCATTACGTTAACTATGTCTTTTTAATTTTTAAGAAAAATATATAAACTTAGGTATTAATTCATTTGTATTTAGATATTTGTTACATTATTATTTTGGTTTAATTTTAATATTCTATTTGTTTTGATTTTAAATATTTTTTACATTAAAACATTTAAGTCAAAACAAATAAAAATGTTAGGTTTATATAGTTTTTTTTTTAAATTATAATTAAACCAAAATATATTAATATAACAAAATATTTATGTAATAATATATGAAATGTTATGTTCATATATTTTACTTGAAAGTTATAACCTACTTAAAACGTATTAACCTAACAAAAAATTTAAATACATTATTATACTAATATGTTACGGGTAAGTTTTATTTATCTTACATTTCATTTATTATTTTTAATATGATTATATTATTACATTAATACGATTTGAATTAATCATAATTTTCAAGAAACAAAATATAAACTTAGCAATTGCTTTATTTTGATTTTAAATTTGTTGTTAGGTTAATAAGTTTTAAGTTAGCTATAACTTTCAAGTAAAATATATAAACATAACATTTTATTCGTTATGACATAAATATTTGTAATATTAATATGTTTTGGTTTAATTATAATTTACAATAAACCTAACATTTTTATTTGTTTTGACTTAAATGTTTTAATGTAACAAAACATTTAAATCAAAACAAATAGAATATTATATCTAAAGCAAAATAATAATGTAAAAAATATCTAAATCCAAACGAATTAAATCCTAAGTTTATATATTTTTCTTAAAAATGTATAATGAAATCGAAATATATTAACGCAATAAAATAATTAGTTGAAAACATACAATTTACAAAAAACATATAATGAAATCTAATATAAATAAAATTGTAATAAATAAATTAAATACATAATAGAAACGTAAAATAAATTAATTAATTAGGTAAAAGTATAACTTTAATAAAAATAAGTACATCTTAAAAAAAAAAAATAATAATAATAATAATAATAATAATAATAATAATAACAATAAATTAATTAAATCATCATATATCAAATTAAGATTTCAAATTTAAAATCTAAAAACGAAAAAAAGAAAATTCATGAAAAGAAAGAAACAAAAATTTTTAGGGTAAATTACAAATTTCGTCCCTGTGGTTATAGGGAAATTATGAATTCAGTCCTTCTATAGAAGAAATTACAAATATAGTATTCATGGTTAACTTTTTGTTACAGTTATAGTCCTTTGACCAGTTATTTTTTAAAAAATGACCATATTACCCTTAAATATATTATAAAAATAGGTAATAACCTTTATTTTTCATAAAGATAAATAATAAACTTTGTTTTATCATCTCTCCTCCCCATTTGTCTCGTACTCTCTCTCCTCCTTCCCAATTCTTCAACTCTTATCACCCACTATAAATCCAAACCAAAGTCATATAGAAAATCAAAACCAAACCAGATTGAAACTTAATATCAAACACAGATCTGATACATTGGTGCCTTGGAGGTGTTGGTGCCATGGAGGTGGCGGACCGGTGATTCAACCCAAAAGAAGCCTCCGACAACCACTTAACGTAAATGAATTTAAAGTCTCACTTGAGAGGAAGCTCTCCATTCCTCCAAAAAAAAAAAAAAAAGAGCTACCGTACTCCCACAAAATCACTTATTGAAAATAGATATGTTGCATCAGTCATCAGTGTGGTGGAACCATGGAGAGAAAAAGATAGAGAGAGTCAAAATAATTTTAGAGAGAGAGAGAGAGAGGGGGGCATGCATATGATTATGCAGCGTGTATTTGGTGGAGCTTCCTTCGGTTTTCGTGTATTTGATTATCAAGAATAGATTTTGCTTGAAATGCCTCCATTCTCCCTCCACACCTCAATCTTTGAAGCCCCAATTTAACAATAGAAATGGAGGAAGAGGCTGATTTTTTGGGTTTTTAACATTAATAAAATATTTTATTAATTAAATATTTTAAGAATTAATTAAATATTTTAGGAATTAATAAAAATAAAGTTTACCTAATTTTATAGTATTTTCAAGGACAAAATGGTCATTTTAAAAAAAATAACCAGTCAAAGGACTATAACCATGACAAAAAGTTACCATGAATACTATATTTGTAATTTCTTCTATAGAAGTACTGAATCCATAATTTCCCTATAACCACAGGGACGAAATTTGTAATTTACCCAAAATTTTATTAATGAAAAGGGTATAATTGTCATTTAGAAAACAAAGATGAGACAGTGTGACCATTTATGCAAGTAAACAATGCAAATAAGGATCGTTTATGTAAAATTGAAACCACGGGGACTGAATCCAAAGTTTTATGCAAACCACTTAGACCATTTTTGTAATTTACTCTATAACATACCTCTATTAATCAAGTGTATCAAATGTACATATTAAAAAAAATAATTAAGTTTAAATTAATAAGATAAAGCTACTTATAAAAAATTTTGCACAAACACACATGGAACTATAATTCTTTTTTTTTTTTTTTTTTTTTTGTGAATGAACGACCATTTACGGTAAAACTTATATGAATGTTCAATCATTCATACATTTACATGATTTATCTTTAGACTCTTAGATAACGTTTGGTTAGTAAGAATCCGAGGGAATTGGAGGGCAAAGGAATCCGATTCTAGTCAATTCATGTATTAGGTTCAACTATAAAAATGAATTGAATTCTATCAAAATTGAAATTTTTTAATGAATGAAGGAATATAACATTCATTCACACTATGGATGGAAATCAATTCCTTTTAAAAGCAGAAGTGTTTGATTACAAAATACCCCTTACGTGTAACACACTACACTACACCATGTTCTGTCTTACCCCACCCACCATACCCTACCACATCCCACCCACCCCTACCCACCCACCCCAACCCTACTAATGATATCCAACATACTCTTACCTACTACCCCTACCCACCTACCCATCCCTCATCCATCACACATTACACACCACACCCACCCAACCTACCTACCTTTACCCTATCTACGTTATCCAATCTACTCTTACCTACTACCCACCATACCTACCGCTACCCACCCACTCATCCCTCATCCACGCCACCCACCCCATCCCACCACCCTACCCTATCCATCCATCCTATTCCTACCTTAGAGATTTATCCTCCTCTACCCACCCACCCTACCATACCCCACCCTACCCTACCTCATCCCACCCAACTCTACCCACCTACCCCTACCCTACCTACTCTATCCAACCTACTCTTACCTACTACCCACCATACCTACCCTATAACATCCCGGATTTGAGCCTAGTACATGAAATTATTCTATTGGATTTTTAATTTATTATTATTGCGTTGGTCCAATAGAATCTCGGTTAGTGGATTATACGTGTCGAGATTGAGATGTATGTGTAGTCGAGTTGTTATTTTAGTGAATAATTAATTTATTATTATTGCGTTGGTCCAATAATATCCCGCTTAGTGGATTATACGTGACGGGACTGAGCGATACGTGGCGCCAGATTATGATTTTAGCGGATTATTATTAATTATGAGATCACGACGTTAATTGGGTTAAATTGATATTAATAGTGAAAATGTGATATCGGGTTCGGGCTATTGGGTCGGACCCGCCAAAAGTAGAAAGCGTATATATTGAGGCTTCCTTTGAACGTTTTCCTTTTTCCTCTCCTTTGCAAAAACAGAAACAAATTGTATGTGTGTGTGCGTAAGTGAAACCAGAAAAGCTACCAAGACTGAAGTTGATTGCTAGAATCGGATCATCATCTTCATCCTCAAGGTGTTCTAGAGGTTTAAGGGTAAGAAATCTCTAATTCCTTGATCTGATTCATATTAAATGTAGTTGGATTTATGGATATGCCTTGAAAGCCAGTAGGATGGTTATATATGAGTTCTGTGTGCTTTCGTTGCTGGAAATCGGGTTTGGGGGAGGTGAGTCTCCCTGGTTCAGCCATTTTTGCGAAGCAGAGAGGACCTGCACATCCGTGTTCGCAATCACGAACCCCAGAGTGCGGCCGCGATGAGGGTAACGTGAGCGGGTGGGTCTGGCCAGCGATGGTAAGTGCGGTCGGTTTCGTGGGTGCGGCCGCGATGGCCTGAACGCGACCGCGACCCTTAGTGCGGACCGCGATAATGAGGATGTTGGGCCGGGTTGATTTTGGGCTTCGGTGTCCGGTTGGGTTTGCTTGTTGGGTTCAGTTTAGTTATAATGTTTGTTTTTGAGCCTTCGTTGTATTCATGTTGGGTTGATATTAATAATCTGGGATCCGTTATGTGTACAGGGTCGAGCCAACAGCGTACCAAGCCGCGATAGAGTTTCGTTTAGCAGGTGAATCAGTGAATAGGCGAGTACTCGAGTTCTTTTTCAAAAGCGCGATTATTTTACTAGTTGTGTTGTGTATATTGTGATATGTGTATGAGACAGAGATGTGGCGCCTCAGGTATGATCTTATCTACCTCTTTCTATGTGAGTTTCCAGGTGTCCGCGATGTGTGATCGCGCAGGCTGACTGTCCCTAACCAGTCATGAAGTATGAGACTGTATATATACAGCAGTGTTTATTGTCAGGTCGCTCCTGTGCTTATTGTGTAGCTAACCGTTATTGTGTGCAGCCTGTTAGCTGGGGAATGACGTCCGTTTGAGTTGAGATGTGCACGAGTTCTGAGCTCTCCGAGTATCTATGTTATTGTGTTGAGATATCTATGTGTTTGTGCATGTTATGTGTTAATTCTGCAGAGTCTAACCTTCGCATACTCACGAGCTTCCCAGCTTACGTTTTCGAGTCTAGCGTGTGTGGTAGTCAGACAGTGGGGTCACAGCCGCAGCCGCAACAGAAGTAGGAACAAAGATTGTTCGGGATTTTGTTTATGTGTATCTACTGCGTACTGATGTTATCTTTTGAGACTGTTGATCAGTACTTGTATGCTTAACCTGATGTATGATAGTTGGTAGTTAGACTTTGTATTGATAGTTCAGCTGTGTTAATCATCTGTATCAAAATTGTGTTACGTTGTATTAAAGTTTTTAATTATCAGTGATTTGTGTAAACCCCTGACATGTGTAATTTGAGATACTTGCGATAATGCCACTTATAATGTTATACTGACGTGACTTTTAGTCGCGGAAAGAGGGTGTTACATACCCCTACCTACTTACCCATCCCTCATCCATCATACATTACCGACCTCACCCCACCCAACCCACCTATCCCTACCCTACCTACGCTATCCAACCTACTCTTACCTACTACCCACCCACCCATCCTACTATATCCATCCTACCTTTGAGACTTATCCACCTTTAATCATCCATCACATCCTATCCTTACAAACGAATTATGAAATTCGATTCCAATTTCTTCTTTAGCCAACCAAACATGATTTAGATTCCAATTCCAATTCCTTGCATATTCCAATTCCAATTCCTTGCAGATTCTAATTCCTTAACAGATTTCAATTCCTTTTAAAACATTCTACGAACCAAACTGTAACATCCGTTATTTTAGGTACCCTTTTTATTATTTAAAATTTCCTAAATTAATACTTAATTAAATAGTATCTTTTGAAGTAAATATCTTCTAGGGCTATGAAACAACTAAATAAATAATTGGTGTGCTTTAGAGGATTGTACCCTACGATTTCAATTGTTGTAAATGCCTCCAACCATTTTAGGAGGGAAATTGTGACTAAATAGAAGCAAAAAGGTATAACTTAAACCTTGGTGGCCAAGTTAAAAGAGACAATGAAATTAGAGGACTTTATTGCAAAAAAAAAAAAATAATAAATAAATAAATAAAAATAATAAATAAATAAAATCAGATTTTTTTTATATAAGAAAAGACATGATAGGTCTAGAAATTTCATCCCCATTTTATATATACGCTTTCTCCTCTTCCTCTACCCACGATTTTGGAACTTGCTTTATGCATTCAAGAAGAGTTTCATCACCAAATTGAATCTGTGAAGTCAAAAGAGAAACCATTGTGGTAAGTAGCTTCTTCACTCATCTTCTTTTATGAAGCATCATCTCCTTCCTCATCTTGAGCTTAACTCATCAATGGAAGATTGGGGGTTTAGCAATTAAAAAGAAATATGAGAAACTTGATGATCTAGTATGAAGAAAATAGGTTATAAGCATGCTTAAACATTTTTTTTAACTTGATTTCTAAAGCATCTCATGGTTATGTTGGTATCAAAACCCAAGAACTTAAATGGGAAGTATTGATGATCTAACCTAGACATTTAGAAATCAATAGTTGGATTCAATGATGTTAAAATGTTTTAAAGATGTTTAGAATGTGTATTTGAAGCATATTAGAAATGATTCAAGTTGTATAAGTTGCATATGAGGAGTATAAGCAAGAATGGGAAAATGCAGCCATGAAAAACGTCCTGTGTGGGGCTGCAGACCAGTGGTCGCGCCGCGACCCTCCTCTGGTCATGGCGTGACCATCAACCTGAAATGGAAAAGTCGTTTTGAGCATTGGTCGGTTTGGCTTGGGTCTTATACGTGTTTTGCACTTCTAAATTAAGGGTTTAAAGTATTGTAAAGCCAAATTAGGATTAAGGAACTTATAAGTCTTTCAAATGATGTTTGAAGCTTTCTTGAAGGAACCGAAAATGTGTGGTTATGCCACACAAATTGTTGAGTTGGTTGTTTATGCCTTAGAATCACCAATCACATGCTAAAACATGATAATTGATCATTTTAACCATTAAACCGTAATTGAGAGATATTCTAAGGAACATGGACCATGATTACAAGTTCATGAAAATGAATAAAAGCCATGATAAGGAGTTATTCTTGACTTTTAACGTGCTTGATGATTGTATGCTATGTCTAGGTATCTCTTAGCTAACTTCGGCTACCGTTGAAGCTTGGGGCGAGACTTTACTAACTTTTGGCCACATATTGTGTTGGCTTATATTTCAACAGTGAGTGCTAGTGTTAATATGTACTCTTATGACATAACACTTGCTTCCTTCATATGCTTATGTTGTTCATTCTTTGGCATTGTATCTCATTTCTTGTTCATGATATTTATACTTATGCTCTACTTTACTTGACTTATATGGATAGTCTTCACATGTACATGATTATTACATTATTTATGATATAGTACATTACTGTGTGTAATGTACATTATAGCCATACTACTGATAACCTCGGAGTATGATGCCGTACTTCATTGATTGGCGTGAGTACGATGCCGGGTACTGCGGGCCCTGATGATTTTTGGTGCTACACATTCCCTGGATGTACTCATAGTGTGTAGTGTTGTCGTGACACTATCAAGAGTCTCCCTCTTGATATGTCCCATCTTCTTTTTGATATCTGATATATATTAATGTTATCAATTTGATGATTCACGCCCTGCAGGTTTATTTACCGAATCACTATTGACTGTGGTGCATTATTGACCTAGTCACTCACTAAGCATTTTGCTTAACCATTTAGTTGATTTACATTTTCAGGAATAGAAGGTAAAGGGAAGGAGAAGGTTGAATCGTGCAAGGGTTGAAGTAAAGGACTGTGATCGGTAGACTCTTTTGATACAAATACTTATGTTTTATTTTGGGAAGGGAGTAGATCACCATTTTGTTATATTTCATCATGAATTTATTAGTTAAGCTTGATGAATGGTGATGTATTTTATTCCATTTGGTGTAGTGTACTTGAATATGGTGATCATAGAATTGTGCATTTTGGGCGATGGTCACATTATGTATTGTTAGATAGATCCATGGGCGTATAAGCGCTTAAACCTTTGATTCGTTTTGGAGAACTTGTAATTGGGGATTTGATATATTTGAAATATATTTTGAAGTTTGTTAGGAACAGGAAATACAGGTTGGTTTATTGACATTACGAATGGGTCATGCCGAATTTTCTTTAGAATTATTATAAAATTTCTATTACTATTATTATTTAAAGTTATGGTGTTACAAGTTTGGTATCAGAGCCCATGGTTTAAGTGAGTTGAGTATCTTTGAGGTACTTAGCCTTAAACTAGGTAATGATATTGACCTAAACGCCTAAGCTATGATTAATAGTAATAAGTAAGGAATGATCTTGCCTAGGATGGGGTAGGAAATAGGAAATAAGAAATTTCTATGCTTTTAACCCAATATTCTTATATATCTATTTGTTAGATGGAGAATAATCCTAGTGGGGAAAGCGACCAAGACATCGGTCGAGGACCAGAAAGTGATGATCGTGAAGAATCTTCTGATAATGAAGAATTTAATGCTAGAGAATTACGTCTTCTGGGTAGGATGACAGAGATGTTAGAGGAGCATACTCGCCGTCAAGAAGCTATGATGGCTAGTCACGTAGAGGTAATTCAAGCCACACTTAGTAATAACATGGAAAAAGATGGTGGTAATGATCAAGAGAAAGGCAAGAAAAGATCTAAGCGTGAATCCTCCTCCAAATCAAGTAAGAAGGGTTGTTCGTATAAAGATTTCATGGGATGTAGACCACCTGAATTTCATGGAAGTATTGACCCCGAAAAAGCTCACGATTGGATAAAGGATATTGAAAGATTGTTTTGGGTGACTAAGGTAAATGACGAGAACAAAGTCAAGTATGGATCAAGTCTGTTGAAAAGTGCAGCATTAGTATGGTGGGATGACATTACTGATACTGTTGGAGCTGATCTTATAGAGACCATGACTTGGGAACAATTTAAAACCCGCTTCAACAAGCGATTCTGCCCCGAAGTGTCCGTACAGAAGCTGAAAAGGGAATTTCTCAATCTACATCAAGGGACTCGAAGTGTGGATGAGTATGTTAGGGAGTATAATGCCAAATCACAATTTGCAAGGGAATTGATTTCTGATGATAAACAGAAGGCTTATTATTTCGTCGAGGGCCTTCGTAAGGACATCCGGGAGTTTGTAAAGAATCGTGATGTGCCTTCGTTTGATAAGGCGGTAGAATTTGCATTACTTAGGGAGTATGAAGTATCCCGTGTTGATCCTGATCTGCCACCTCCTAAGAAAGCGAAGAATGAAAATTCTCAAAATGTTAATCGTCCATCTCAGAATTCTTTTAAGTTTCGTATTCCTGCTCAATCTTCATCCATGCCACAAAATCAGTCTCAATCAAGATCTCAAGCCAGATCTTCATCATCCGAATCGCGAAGGCCATGTTCCACTTGCGGGAAAATGCATTCTGGAACTTGTAATTTGGCAAATCCTACCTGTCACTGCTGCGGGGAAGTTGGACACCTTCGTCCAAGCTGTCCAAAAAGAAATGATCCTTGTTTCCGATGTGGTCTTACCGGTTATTTGGCCAAACTCTGCAAAGCTCCCAAACTTGAGGAAAGCAAAGGGTCAGTGTCGAAGCCCAATGCCGGGGGTGTTTCCTCCCAATCAAAGAGAGACGACCCACCGCGAGCAAAGGCTCGAGCTTTCCAATTGACTGCCGATGAAGCTAAGGACGCGCCAGATGTCGTCATGGGTACTTTCTTACTAAATTCTTTTCCTGCTAAAGTACTTTTTGATTCCGGTGCTAGTTTATCATTTGTATCTGATTCGTTTGCTAGCAAGCTTACTACCATGCCTTCTATGCTATCTGTTCCTTTTGATGTTGAAATAGCCGACGGAAAATCCATTAATGTTACTACTGTATATCGAAATTGCTTACTTAAATTAGATCATCATGAGTTTTCTGTTGATTTACTTCCCATGGAAATGAGAGAGTTTGATGTGATTCTCGGGATGGATTGGTTAGCTTCTCATGGAGCAACTATTCTATGTAATAGACGAATAGTTCAATTGATGACTCCTGAAGGTGAAAAGGTGTTTGTATACGGTGAAAGGCGCCATGGAGGTGTGAATGTCATATCAGTTGCTAAGGCCCGACGCTGCCTTAGCAAGGGATGCCCTAGTTACCTAATGGTTGTGGTGGACACAAAGAACGAGCAGCCCCAATTATCCGAAGTACTAGTAGTGCGGGAGTACCCCGATGTGTTTCCAGATGAATTGCCAGGACTACCTCCAGATCGGCAAGTTGAATTTGGGATCGATTTGGTTCCTGGAGCGGCTCCCATAGCCCGTGCTCCGTATCGTCTAGCTCCATCAGAAATGAAGGAAATATGGACTCAGCTACAAGAATTACTCGACAAAGGATTTATTAGACCAAGCTCTTCACCGTGGGGAGCGCCAGTTTTATTTGTCAAGAAGAAAGACGGGTCACTACGAATGTGTATTGATTACCGGGAGCTTAACAAGGTGACTATTCGTAACAAGTATCCTCTGCCCGCATAGATGATCTTTTTGATCAATTGCAAGGCGCTTCCTACTTTTCCAAGATTGATCTGAGATCGGGTTACCATCAATTGAAAGTAAGAGAAGAGGATGTGCCGAAAACAGCATTTCGGACCCGGTATGGACATTACGAGTTTCTTGTAATGCCGTTTGGACTCACTAACGCACCGGCCGCATTTATGGATCTTATGAATCGAGTGTGTCGGCCCATGTTAGACAAGTCGGTCATCGTGTTTATAGATGATATTTTGATCTATTCAAAGTCAGAAGCCGAGCATGCTATGCATTTACGCGAAACGTTGGAGACTCTTCGACGAGAACGGCTGTATGCCAAGTTCTCCAAATGTGACTTTTGGTTAAGGAAAGTTCAGTTTCTGGGGCATGTCATTTCTGAAAGTGGAGTATCAGTTGATCCGTCCAAGGTTGAGGCAATCCGAAATTGGGAGCAACCAAAGAATGCATCTGAAGTAAGGAGTTTTCTCGGATTGGCCGGTATTATCGGCGTTTCATTCGCGATTTCTCTAAAATCGCAGTGCCTTTGACCTCCCTCACTAAAAAGAAATCTGCTTTCGTATGGACTGATGAGCAAGAGAAAGCCTTTCAAACTTTAAAGACTTGTTTGGTGAATGCCCCGATCCTTGCTTTGCCTGAAGGCAACGAGGACTTGGTGGTTTATAGTGATGCTTCAGGTTCGGGCCTTGGTTGTGTGCTTATGCAACGGGGAAAAGTTATCGCTTATGCCTCGCGACAACTGAAAGATTATGAGAAGAAGTATCCGGTTCACGATTTGGAGTTGGCGGCGGTGGTTTTTGCCTTAAAATTGTGGCGGCATTATCTGTATGGCACTCGTTGCCAAATCTATACCGACCACAAAAGTCTGAAGTATATCTTTGATCAACCGAATCTTAATATGAGACAGCAGCGAGCAATGGAGTTGATTAAGGATTTTGACTGTGAAATCCTTTACCACCCCGGTAAAGCCAATGTAGTGGCTGATGCCCTTAGTCGAAAGATGTACAGTGATCGAAAAGAAGCTCTTCACTATGTGCTTAATTATGTATCGGTCAGACCGTCAATCGTTGATGACATACGGAGATGGCAAGGTGAAGCATTACAAGTTGGGAATCTTAAAGCCGAACGCCTGGTCGGGCAAGTTCCTTTGCTAACCGATAACTCACTTGGGTTAAAGACTTATAAGGAGCGAATTTGGATTCCGAAGTTAGGCGGACTACGTGAGATTTTGTTGAAAGAAGCACACAATTCCAGATATTCATATCATCCCGGTAGTACCAAAATGTACCGAGACATGAAAGCGGAGTATTGGTGGCCAGGATTGAAGTGTGATGTCGGAGGTTATGTGGAGAAATGTCTGGTATGTTTGCAAGTCAAAGCTGAGCACCAAAAGCCCTATGGTAGTATGCAGCCACTTCCGGTTCCGGAATGGAAGTGGTATCATATTACTATGGATTTTGTTACTAAGTTGCCAAAGACTTTGCGCCAGCATGACAGTATTTGGGTAATAGTCGATCGCCTCACAAAGACAGCTCACTTCATTCCCTTTCGAGAGACTTATTCTCTGGAGCGGTTAGCTCAAATCTACATTAACGAGATCGTTTCCCGCCACGGCATTCCTAAGTCAATTGTATCATATCGTGATTCTCGCTTTACTTCTCGTTTTTGGGATAGTTTCCAGCAAGCTTTGGGTACTCGAATTAAAATGAGTACGGCGTATCACCCGCAAACCGATGGTCAAAGTGAGCGCACCATTCAGACTCTTGAAGATCTATTACGGGCATGTATTATTGATTTTGGTGGTTGTTGGGATACTCACCTACCATTGGTTGAGTTTACTTACAATAACAGTTACCATTCATCAATTGGAATGCCTCCTTTTGAAGCATTATATGGTCGGAAGTGTTTGACTCCGACTTGTTGGCAAGAAGCAGGTGAGAAGCCATTGTCCGGACCCGAGATTCTTCAGTTAACCCATGATAAGATCAAGTTAATCCGAGATCGACTTAAAGCAGCTCAAGATCGGCAGAAAGTTTATTCAGATAAGAAGCACAGGCCAGTTGACTTTAAAGTAGATGATTATGTGATGTTGAAAGTTTCACCGTGGAAAGGAGTACTTCGTTTTGGAAGGCGGGGAAAATTAAAACCTCGATTCATTGGACCCTTTAAGATTCTAGAGAAAATCGGATCACAAGCCTACCGTCTGGAGTTGCCAGAAGAGTTAGCGGGGATTCATAATGTATTTCACGTTGGGTATCTACGAAAATGCCTTGTTGAACCAGATTCGGCTGTGTCAATGACTGATGTCCAAATTGACAATAAGCTAAGATACGTGGAGGAACCCGAGTCAATTCAAGGTGAGAAGGTGAAGAAGCTCCGAAATAAAGAGATTGAGATGGTTCTTGTCAAATGGAAGCATCACCGTGGTGCACACCTTACATGGGAGACGAAGGCAGAAATGATGGCTAAATACCCGGAGCTGTTTACATCAAAGTGATTCCGTGGGCGGAATCTTCTCAACGGGGGAAGAATTGTAACATCCGTTATTTTAGGTACCCTTTTTATTATTTAAAATTTCCTAAATTAATACTTAATTAAATAGTATCTTTTGAAGTAAATATCTTCTAGGGCTATGAAACAACTAAATAAATAATTGGTGTGCTTTAGAGGATTGTACCCTACGATTTCAATTGTTGTAAATGCATCCAACCATTTTAGGAAGGAAATTGTGACTAAATAGAAGCAAAAAGGTATAACTTAAACCTTGGTGGCCAAGTTAAAAGAGACAATGAAATTAGAGGACTTTATTGCAAAAAAAAAATAAAAAAAATAAAAAAATAAATAAAAATAATAAATAAATAAAATCAGATTTTTTTTATATAAGAAAAGACATGATAGGTCTAGAAATTTCATCCCCATTTTATATATACGCTTTCTCCTCTTCCTCTACCCACGATTTTGGAACTTGCTTTATGCATTCAAGAAGAGTTTCATCACCAAATTGAATCTGTGAAGTCAAAAGAGAAACCATTGTGGTAAGTAGCTTCTTCACTCATCTTCTTTTATGAAGCATCATCTCCTTCCTCATCTTATGCTTAACTCATCAATGGAAGATTGGGGGTTTAGCAATTAAAAAGAAATATGAGAAACTTGATGATCTAGTACGAAGAAAATAGGTTATAAGCATGCTTAAACATTTTTTTTAACTTGATTTCTAAAGCATCTCATGGTTATGTTGGTATCAAAACCCAAGAACTTAAATGGGAAGTATTGATGATCTAACCTAGACATTTAGAAATCAATAGTTGGATTCAATGATGTTAAAATGTTTTAAAGATGTTTAGAATGTGTATTTGAAGCATATTAGAAAGGATTCAAGTTGTATAAGTTGCATATGAGGAGTATAAGCAAGAATGGGAAAATGCAGCCATGAAAAACGTCCTGTGTGGGGCTGCAGACCAGTGGTCGCGCCGCGACCCTCCTCTGGTCAGGGCGTGACCATCAACCTGAAATGGAAAAGTCGTTTTGAGCATTGGTCGGTTTGGCTTGGGTCTTATACGTGTTTTGCACTTCTAAATTAAGGGTTTAAAGTATTGTAAAGCCAAATTAGGATTAAGGAACTTATAAGTCTTTCAAATGATGTTTGAAGCTTTCTTGAAGGAACCGAAAATGTGTGGTTATGCCACACAAATTGTTGAGTTGGTTTTTTATGCCTTAGAATCACCAATCACATGCTAAAACATGATAATTGATCATTTTAACCATTAAACCGTAATTGAGAGATATTCTAAGGAACATGGACCATGATTACAAGTTCATGAAAATGAATAAAAGCCATGATAAGGAGTTATTCTTGACTTTTAACGTGCTTGATGATTGTATGCTATGTCTAGGTATCTCTTAGCTAACTTCGGCTACCGTTGAAGCTTGGGGCGAGACTTTACTAACTTTTGGCCACATATTGTGTTGGCTTATATTTCAACAGTGAGTGCTAGTGTTAATATGTACTCTTATGACATAACACTTGCTTCCTTCATATGCTTATGTTGTTCATTCTTTGGCATTGTATCTCATTTCTTGTTCATGATATTTATACTTATGCTCTACTTTACTTGACTTATATGGATAGTCTTCACATGTACATGATTATTACATTATTTATGATATAGTACATTACTGTGTGTAATGTACATTATAGCCATACTACTGATAACCTCGGAGTATGATGCCGTACTTCATTGATTGGCGTGAGTACGATGCCGGGTACTGCGGGCCCCGATGATTTTTGGTGCTACACATTCCCTGGATGTACTCATAGTGTGTAGTGTTGTCGTGACACTATCAAGAGTCTCCCTCTTGATATGTCCCATCTTCTTTTTGATATCTGATATATAATAATGTTATCAATTTGATGATTCACGCCCTGCAGGTTTATTTACCGAATCACTATTGACTGTGGTGCATTATTGACCTAGTCACTCACTAAGCATTTTGCTTAACCATTTAGTTGATTTACATTTTCAGGAATAGAAGGTAAAGGGAAGGAGAAGGTTGAATCGTGCAAGGGTTGAAGTAAAGGACTGTGATCGGTAGACTCTTTTGGTACAAATACTTATGTTTTATTTTGGGAAGGGAGTAGATCACCATTTTGTTATATTTCATCATGAATTTATTAGTTAAGCTTGATGAATGGTGATGTATTTTATTCCATTTGGTGTAGTGTACTTGAATATGGTGGTCATAGAATTGTGCATTTTGGGCGATGGTCACATTATGTATTGTTAGATAGATCCATGGGCGTATAAGCGCTTAAACCTTTGATTCGTTTTGGAGAACTTGTAATTGGGGATTTGATATATTTGAAATATATTTTGAAGTTTGTTAGGAACAGGAAATACAGGTTGGTTTATTGACATTACGAATGGGTCATGCCGAATTTTCGTTAGAATTATTATAAAATTTCTATTACTATTATTACCTTAGATTAGAAATGTATGATTCTAGTGGTAAATATACTTATAGGATAAGATTTTATAAAATACTAATTTATCACAAGGTACCAAAAGTCTCACTCAAAATAATATTATAAATTAGAGTAGATTACAAAAATGGTCCTTGTGGTTTCAATTTTGCATAAACAGTCCTTATTTACATTGTTTACTTGCTGGAATGGTGAAATTGTTTCATTTTTTTTTCCTAAATGACAATTATACCATTTTCCTTAATAACAATTTTGGTCCCTTTTTTCATGAATTTTGTTTTTGTTTTTAGATTTTAAATCTTAATTTAATAAATGATGATTTAATTAAGTTATTATTATTATTGTTTAAGATGTATTTATTTTTTTATTAAAGTTATATTTTTTTATTATTTAATTAATTTTGTTTACGTTTCTATTATGTATTTATTTTATTTATTAAAATTTTATTTATATTAGATTTTATTATTATAATATTTATATGTTTTTTGTATTTTGTATGTTTCCATCTATTTATTTCATTACGCTAATATATTTGAATTCATTACACCTTTTTAAGTAAAATATATAAACTTAGAATTTAATTCGTTTGGATTTATATGTTTGTTACATTATCATTTTGGTTTAAATTTAATATTCTATTTGTTTTGATTTAAATATATTGTTACATTAAAACATTTAAGTCAAAACAAATTAATATGTTATGTTTATATAGTTTTCTTCTAAATTATAATTATATCAAACCATATTAATGTAACAATATATTTATGTCATAACAAATAAAATATGTTTAACTATTATCGAAACTAAGAATATAATCATTTGGTAATTAACGGTTCGGTTTTATTTGTTTGTTTTATGATCAAATCCCCGTTTCTATACATCTTTGTATTCATGTTTCATTATAAATATTTATAATCATATCAATAACATTTTAAACCTTTTATTAGATTGAATATATATTAAGCAACTAATAGGTTGAACAAGAATTACACATGTTTTGAACAAGTTTGACTATTTCATAAATGAATTTAAGACCGATAACACGTTCTAGAATTTACTTTTGGAATTATATTTAAAATATTTTTAACAAATTATATTTTAGAAAATCATATTTAACACTTTTCAAGTTTATTTGGCTCATAAAATGAAATATGTTTTTATTAGCTTGTAAAGTGGTGTCTAATTATAGGGGTCAGATCTTATACTGATTTTCTGAAATCCAACCGGTACTATACCTAACCCTACTAATATTCTATAATCAGTTCGGCACTTGATACTAAGTTCATGCTTCAAAAAATTTGATATCATCCTACATGACAGGAAAAATATTAACAATATGTTGGTTTTTATGTAAATCTTTTTTATTTATAATTATACATGTAATAATAATATGAACAAAAAATAAATATTGGTTTAGATTTGTAGTAAACATTATATGAGATATGCAATCAAATATATTTTATAATCAAAATAATAAGCATCTATAAATATATGATTAAATATATGTTATATTAACTGACTTTGATATTAAATTTACATGTCGGTTTTGGTATTAAGTTTTGTTTATTGTTTTGTTATTAGTTTTGTATGATCAATAAAAAAATAGGTTATAACTGTTCTTACCGATAGTGTAATGGACCGGTAACAAAATTTTATACTCGGTTTGGTATTCGGTTTATCTTGTGCCCTAAAAAATTTTGGTACCTTCAGGTTCGGTACCAGTTCATTACCAATTTCACACTTATCAAAATATATATGTGTGTGAATATTTAATGTGTTCCATTCTATTTGTTTACTTAATTGATCACAAATATAACATACCTATAATAATCCAGTGTATCGAATGTACCTCTTTAAAAAATTTATAATTAAGTTTAAATTAAAAAGATAGAGTTACTTATATAAAATTTCGCACAATCACACATGGAACTATGAAATTTTTTGTGAACGACTGACCATTTACGGTAAAATTATATGAATGTTCGATCATTCATACATTTACATGATTTATTTTTAGAATCTTAGTTTAGAAATGTATGATTTTAGAGGTTAATATTCTTATAGGATAAGATTTTAGAAAATACCGTACCAAAAGTCCCACTCAAAATAACATTAAAAATTTTTTTTTCATAAAGATGCATAAAATAATATTATAAATTAATATAATTAGTATCATGATATTTTAGCAAATAAATTATAAAAAATGAAGTGAATATATAAACGACTATGTGAATTAATGATATATTCAGATGGCAACTCATCGATTCACAAGATGTTTTTTAAAGGGATAATTGCGTAAAAAACCCTAAAGTTGGACCATTTTTGTGATTAAAACCCCTAACCATTTTCTGTTGCATAAAAAACCTCTAACCGGTAAAATCTTTTGAAATTAGGACATTACCGGGTATAATAGGTTAATATGCTTACATGGCACACACGTGGCGTCCACATGGCAAACCCGACTTACGTGGCGCCTACGTGGCACTACATGTATAATTCTTAAACTCAATTTTTTGCATAAAAACCTTGAAGTTGGTGACTTTTTTCGATTAAAACCCTTAACTATTTTTTTTCATCTCTAACCAATAATAATATTTACCTTTTCTCTTCTTCTCTACCTCCGGCAACTCCGATTACTTCATCCCATCTTTATGTTCAGTGTTGTTTATTTTATCTATGTATGTTCGATTAACTTTTGCCGTTTAATTTTGAATTTTAACTTCAATTGTGCCGATGGAATCAATTTCATTTTGTGTTCACGAGTTGTATTTTTAGCTTCAGCTTTATGTTCAATTTCGTTTATTTATGTTCCATTTTTAGCTTCTGAATTTCGTTTATTTATGTTCCATCAGTGAAGACTCAATTTTAATTATCTTTGTTTGTTGGAGGTTTTTTATCAAATTAAAAATGATTTGGGGTTTTAATTGAAAAAACTAAACAAGTTGGGGGGTTTTTTTTACGCAAAAATCTATTTAAAAATTGTACACGTCATCAAATTGCAACTGGCTAAACCGGTTGCAAGTTAGATTTTTTGTAAAAAACCCAAATTTACAAAGTTTTAACCGGTTGGAGGTTTTTTGTGCAATGAAAAATGGTTGGGGGTTTTAATCGCAAAAATGATCCAACTTAAAGGTTTTTTGCGCAATTTCCCCTTTTGTAAATTTGCTTGCTAAAAACTTAAGGGACATTTTGACTCGCAGAATGTTTTCAGAATAAACGAAATCTGTCAAATGAATGAAATTAACTTTCATTTCTTGTTGTTTGGTTGATAAGAATGGATTAAAATGAAATAAAACTTCATTCCTTGTTATTTTTCTATTTAGTTTGTAAAGTGAGATGAGATAAATAAGAGTATGGAAGGTGGGGTAAAATTGGGTGGAGTAGGATTGGGTCGATGGGGTGGGGATGGGGTGGGTATGGTTAGGTAGGGTAGGTGGGTGGGATAGGGTAGGGAGTGTGGGTTAAGGTGGTGTGGGGTATGGTTGGTAAGGGTGGGTGGGATGTGATGTGTGTATAGGGTAGGGTAGCGTAGGGTGGGGTGGGGTGGGGTGGGGTGGGGTAGGGGTAGAATGAGTGGGTGCATGGAGGGGTATGATAGGCGAGGATAGGATTGGGGTGGGGGTGGGTAGTTAGGTAGTGTAGGGTGGGTGGGTTGGATGGTGTAAGGTAGGTATGGTTAGGTAGGATGGGTGGGTAATGTAGGGTCGGTATGGTAGATAACGTCGACTATAAAATGTATATGAGAATGAAATCTTAATTATTTGCCTATTAGGTAAGAAAATAGATTTCAATTGATGATAGAAAATTTTATGTCAAAAGGAATGCTATTTCCTTTTCTTTCAGCAAACCAAACATACAAAGGAATGAAATTCTCATCACAATTTCACAGATTCTTTCATCACAATTTCACAGATTCTTTCAGGATTCTATGAAATAAACAAACCCTTAAGAAATCAAATTATGAAGGTTTAAACATAGTTTTCGAAAAGCTTTTAGTGTAACAGAATAATAACACGTTTAAACCATCTCGAACTGTCACGTATAAACATAAAACATAATCAACCACGGGAGGAATAGAAATCATATCAGATTGTGTCATTGCAATGAAATTAGTGCACGGAAAAGCTTTAGGTGATCCACACAAACTTCACCGTTGAACCGCGACGCTAGATATCACAACAATGCGATCGAAAATTGAACCCCAGGTGTGGGTGTATGCTTCGGCCGAGAGAGAGCAAGGAAGTGGAGTCGATTTTTCACCAAATATTAATCATTAGGGTTTATCTCTCAAGACCCTGTTTATAACCCTTTTGTTCTTATCCTTATAGACCTATAGTTGTACGTTAGTTTAGATAATACTAAATTATATAAAAAAATAATTCTAATAATTATCTACTAGTTTATTAACATATATCTATAAAGGATGAATCATAAATATTATTTAATAATATTTATAATCATCCTACAAATATTATCTGTTCATTATATCAAATATTATTAATTGGTCTCTCAACTTTTGATCGGTAGAATAAGAATAACACATGGTTTGAACAAGTTGACTATTTCATAAATGAAATCTAAGACGATAACACGTTTGGAATTATATTTTTTTAAATATATTTAACAAATTTTATTTTAGGAAACTCATATTTGAAATTTTTGAAAGTTTATTTGGCTCATAAAAATAAATATGTTTTTATTACCTTGTAATGGGATCTAAACAAGTTGATTATTTATAAATGAAATCTGTTCGGTTTTCGATACTAATTATATGTCTCAAAAAAGTTGGTATCATTCGGTTCGGTACCGGTACAAGACTCAAATATATGAGTTTATGAACAAAAAGTAAATATCAGTTAATATTGGTGGTAAACATTATACAATATTGACATTATATATATAACAATTACCGACATGCATTTCCTTTACGCTAACTTAAGCAGGCTGCCAGGCAGCTCAAGCAGACAGGTAAACAGCTGTCTTATTTTATTACTTTATATATATTATATAACATTTTTGTTTTCATGTGATAACTTTTTATATATTGTGTTTTATTAAAATTTGAATATATTATAACGATCACATTATTTTTGTCTACATTCTGATATAAAATTTATCGTCGTCGGAACCATTTTTGTTAAACATGCAGGCATGCAGCTGCCTAAATATATGTTTTTATATATAATGTATAATTGTTTTGTTGTTCCATTAAAACGTTTACACTATCTTAAACAGGCTGTCAGGCAGGTAAGCATCTGTCTTATTATTTATATATATATATATATATATATATATATATATATATATATATATATATATATATATATTATAGCATTTTTGTTTTCG
Organism: Centrapalus pauciflorus; assembly: GCA_020465985.1. Taxonomy (NCBI): domain Eukaryota; kingdom Viridiplantae; phylum Streptophyta; class Magnoliopsida; order Asterales; family Asteraceae; genus Centrapalus; species Centrapalus pauciflorus. The sequence goes on along the minus strand of JAANYP010007846.1, from coordinate 45,002 downwards.
TGTGATAGCTTTTGATATATTGTATTTTATTAAAATTTGTATATACTATTGCGATCGAATTATTTTTGTCTACATTCTGATATAAAATTTATCGTCGTCGGAACCGTTTTCGTTAAGCAGCTGCCTATATATATGATTTTATATATAATATATAATTGTTTTGTTATTCTATTAATACGTTTGTCATATTTTATAAAATTCAAATATATCGTTATGATCACTTTCCTTTAAACTAGATTGTAACATAAATTGTATTTCGTCTCAACCCATTTTAAAATGATTTTTTTTATTATTTAGTTGATTACTTGATCGCACTCTTTCATTAATCCGATGCTAAAGCTAGCTGTCTCTCAGGTAAACAACAAATTTTTTTTACTTTATATATGAGATATAACATTTTTTGTTTTCATGTGATAACCTTTGGTATTTTAACGTACATTCTGATATAAATTTTTTTATCGTCAAATTCTTATTAGGCAGGTAGGTATACAACTAACTAATTATTTTATTTCATACATAATTATATAATTGTTTTATTTCTGTGTTATAACGTTTGATATACTATATTATACGAAATGACGAATATATCATTATGATCACCTTCTTATTTTCTAAATTGCAACATAAAATTATTTTTCGTCTCAACTATTTTTAGAATGACAAATTTTTTATTATTTAGTTGGTTGATCAATCACATTGTTTCCATTTATAAACTTAGATTGAAAGCATAAAATGATCCTCAATTGAGATTCACGATCAGTGGCTAATGTTATTTTATTATTTTAAAGTAATATATATATATATAAATACAATTTATAATCTCGCTGCAACGCGCGGGGTGCACACCCTAGTTATTATTAAGAAACAAAGCTATATTGGAAATATACAATTAAATATCTTTTGTATGAATAAAAAATTATTAGATTAGTGCATATGAGTTACGTAACATATATACTAAAAAATCAAATATATTTTATAACGAAAACAATAAGCGTCTATAAATATATGATCAAATATCTTTTATATCAATAAAATTTTGTTGGATTTATATGTAATTGGCTTTCATGTTGAACTTTTGATATTAATTAAGCTTTGTTTATTATTTTGATATGATGAGTTGAACAAATAGGTTCCAATCGGTCATGTACCAAAAATACAGATACCTATAGCAATATCAAACCGGTATAAAAATTTATAATTGGTTCGATGTTCGGTACTATGATGTGCCTTACAAATGGTACCTTTTAGTTTTGTACCGGTATATGACCAATATCACACTTATCCAAATATATACGTGTGCGAGTCAAGGTTGTCAAGATCGAAATCTTACCTATGATCATTTTCATCATTGCAAGATCGGGATCGTAGGATCGGATCGGGATCGTAAGATCCTACCACAAAATCACTACTTTTTAATTTTTTTTCTAGGTACTATAATTTGTGATTTTATATTATAAATTAATTATATAACACTTCAAAAAAATATTTATACGATAAATAGGAAAACAACGTACATTCATATCGTCTTCCAGAAAAAGTCAACCAATCATACATCCTATAATTTGATTCACTATACTAAAGGATAAAATGATTGTATCTGGGTAAAAGCTTGGACCGAATCAGTAAACGATCTCACGGGAACCGGTTAAAAGAGTCCGGACCGAGTAAAAAGTAGGATCGGATCGGTGACCGATCCTACGATAGTGCGAACGATCCAACGATCCTACGTCTGATCTTGTTATAAAACGATACTAGACCGATCCTGCTCAAAATCACTTGGTAGGATTGACCGATCCTACGATCTTACTTGTGATCTTAACAACCATGGTGTGAGTATTTAATGTATTCAATTCTATTTGTGTACTTAATCGATCCCAAATATAACATGTACTTCTAATAATCCAGTGTATCGAATGTATCTATTTAAAAAAACATTTATAGCCAGGTTTAAATTAACAAGATAAAGCTAATTATAAAAAATTTCGCACAAACACATATGAAACAATATGAATTTTTTTGTGAATGACCGACCATTTACGTTAAAATTATATGAATGTTCGATCCTTCATACAATTTTTTGTACATTCACATGATTTATCGTTAGACTCTTAATATATAAAAGTATGATTCTAGTGGTGAATATTCTTGTAATTCTAGTTTATAGAAATCTAAATATAAAATAATAGAATTTTAAATTATTTTCAACATAATAGACTTTTAGAAGTACTTTATTGAACTTAAACATGTATATATAAGGATAAGATTTGAGAAAATACTAATTTATCTCATGGCTTAATCGTGTCAAAAGGTAACATACTGTCACAGTTTTTTCAATTTGGGTAACATACTAATTTTTTTTTTAATTAAGGCAACATACTTTCCAATCAAGTCAATTAAGGTAACTATATCGGATTGAAATGTAAAAATAACTGACGTGACAGTTTCTTTATCCAGTCAGAAATTTTTTACAGAATTGACAGTTTAACTGTTATATGATGTGTACTTTTTGTGCAATTTAAAATTACTTTTTGATAATACCTTGCTATCTTGAGCAAATTTAAAAATAATTAAGCAATATTAGAAATTAAAAAAACTGATGACTAAATACAGATTCTGCCATGTCAGTAATTTTTACCTTTCAATACGATACAGTTACCTTTATTGACTTGATTTCAAAAGTATGTTACCTCAAATAGAAAATTTTTTAGTATGTTACCCAAATTGAAAAAACAATGACAATAGATTACCTTTCGACGTAATTACCGGAATTCCACTCAAAATAACATTTATAGATTTTTTTACAAAAATATGTCTAATATAATATTATAAATGAATATTGTTAGTTTATGATGTGTAAAGATGACATTGCTACTACATCATGACTGATTTCATAAAACACTTGAGGGTCACACCGATGAGCACAACTAAGTTGATGCAATTAAACTATTGAATAAACAATATTTGATATTGTTTATGACACGAAATGATCTTTGAGATTAAATTAATGGATGATTAACTATATCTCAAAGTACGGGGACTATAAGTGCAATATTGGATATTGTAGTGATTTAATTGTCATTAGATGATAATTAAATAATTATCTAGTCTTTTATTTATTATTGAATTAAACAAAAGATGTATTTATTCGAATTGATATTGTCATCTAGTTATTAGATAATTAGGAATATAATTCTAAACAAATAAATAGAGATAATTATAAATAATTATCTAGTCATTTATATATTATCAGATAATATATAAAAGATAAATATTATTTAATAGATATATAATTATATAAGATTTAAATAATAAAGATAATTATTAAAAAATATATTATATAATTATATAAAATATATTAGTATTATTATTATATATATATATATATACACACACACACACACACACACACAGGGCCAATATATGTGTGTGTGTGTGCGCGCGCGCGCGCGCGCGTGTGTGTGGAGATATGTGTATGATGCAGGAGAAACACATAAAACCTAAAAAATACACGGCACACACACATAAGGTGTATGTGTGTGTGGAGGTTCTTCGCCGTACCAAACACACACGCATTGGTGTGTTTTTCCCGTCCCTCGTGTATTTGAATGCGTACCTGGCGCCGCTCGATCGTGTAATCACCGGTTGATACCGGAAGCATCTCATTCATGTATTCTTGTTATCGAATACAAATGTATGATTTTTATATGCTTTCATATTTACTTATCTTATGTTTTACTTGACGATCCGTGTATGAAATTCGTAATTTTTAAAAGCTTCCGTTGTGCGTTAATTCGATTAATGTTTATGTTTTTATGAAAAACGATACGAATTCCCAACAGTTGTATCAGAGCCACCTCAAGTAACATAATGATAGTATTATTCGTGTATTCATGTCCAACGTTCTTAAAGTTTCGATTTTTAATATTTAAAAGTGTTTAAACGATTGAAATCAATAATTAAAACGTTTAAGGTTTTGATTCGGCTTGGAGATTATCGACCAAAGGGTTTGGAAACCCCATGGTGATTCTCGGCCAACCTTGGAGTTCCTCAGAGCTCGGGATTTTGAAACCTTAGTTCGTTTTATTTTAGTTGATGTTTGATTGTTTAAAGTCTTTAATTAATTAAAGTCGAGAAATAAACGTTTCGGTTCGCGAAATCGAGCCTTGAGATTTTGGTCATGGGTTGAGACCCATGACCTCTCGGCTATGATATGGCAGCCGAAGTCAAGGATGGTTCATTCTGTCATGTCGTTTAATTTACGGTTAAATTCGAACGATTAAATTAAATGCATTAAAATCGAATCAATAAATCAGAAGTGTTTGGTTATCAATATTTAAACATTTATGACAAAAATATATGTAAATATGTTTTTGGTTTTATAAAATTAAAGTGGGAGACTTTATTAGTTTTATAAAATTCACAAATTGGTTTAAATATTATTTGATTCGATAGTTAAATGATTAATTGGAATATGGAAATCGAAATAATCAAAGTGAGCTGATTAATGGCTTCGATTAATTTCAGCCATCAAAGGGTTTAATACCCTACTTGTTTTCGGTTCATATGGGTTATTGAACCCGAGCATGAGTCGGTTAACTAAGTTGGTTCGTTTCCGTTTTACGGTAATTCGTCGTTTAAATAAAATCGGTTTTAATTAAAAGTTAAGTTTTAATGTTGAAACTAAAATTAATGCCATCAATTTTTATTGTTTAAATCGGCCATATATTTTTTATCTTTGGCCTGATAAAATTTTTTTATGGTAATTTTAATTTATAAACTGGATTTGATTTATGCATTTAATATTTAGTTCCATAAAATGCATTATCAAATTAAAGGGAGTTTAATTTAAGGATTCTATTTTTCAAATCGATGAAATCGTGACTTTGAGTTTCATGCTAGGTCATGATTTAAGGTTTTGAGATTTAATCTCGACATTAACGTTTTTGGTAGAAATCGTTTAAAACCATAAAGAAAAGTTTTTGGTGTTATTTAAAGATGATCAAATTTTTTTAAAAAGACATATTTATTGGTAAATTGTTTATTTAAAAAATTGACATTTTAAATAAAGGTTTATTTAGTTTTTTTTGAAAAGCGTTTCAATTAAATAATAGTTAATTATTAATTAGTTAAAGGAAGTTTAACTTATATATCATTGTTAATTTGAAAATAATAACTATATTTATTGAAGGTGGTTTAATAAAAGTTTCTTAAAATAGTAAGTTCGAGTTTCAAAAGTGTTTGAATTCTTAATTTGATATTTTAAGAAAAGAATAGTTATGAATCCAAAGATAATGCAAAGATGGAATTAAATTTGAATTGTTCTTTTTCAGAAAAAAATTTCTAATTATGGGAAGTGTTCCTAAATTTTGAGTTTACGAAACGAATTTAATTTAAGAACGATATTGGACATAATTATGGTAGATTAATTGGTTTTGGAATTATTTTCATTGCAAGATGAAAATGAATTCTGAATTATTTATATGCTTTACTGTTTTATTTATGTTTGTAACATAGCCGAGCCTTGAGACCCCTTTGTTTGTGATGGTTGTTTATTTAATCTTAATGTTTGCTATTTTTTATTATTGGTTTTTTTTGGAAGGCCTGCGTGCCATTGGAATCCCGATTTTATGATGTAATCTGTAATAGGTTAGAAAATAGGCAAATGTATTTAGATTAAAATTATGTAAAAAATCTTGGCGAAGATGTCCATCAAGAAGGAGGTCATCCATCAAGGACGCTCGGAGACATCATTGGATGCTGAGGCTAGTGGGAGCTAAAAGAGTTCATGCTTCTTGCCTTGTGTGTTGATTTTGTCCCTTAGGTTTTGACCTAATTGGTTTGTCCGTATGGGTCTCGGAAACCAATTTAGTTTTGGCAAGACTATGTCACCGTGTGGTTGTATGTTTTATTTCTTGTTGTTTTATTTATATCTGCGTGGTTGTGGTGACAAAGTAGATAAATAAAAGAAACTAAAACTACAATCATTTTTGATAAAAAAAAAATTAAAGTATTTAAAAGGAAGTTTAAATTGGAAACTTTAATTATTTTGTCAGGTGTTAGATATGACATTTTTATGAAATTAGTTTTTCAAATAAAAAGAAAGTTATTTTTAAAATGTCATATGATCAAAGAGTTGAAATTCTTAAAACTGGTACATTAACTTGACTGTTACCAGAATAGGTGGTCTCTAAGACAGTCTCGTTCGGGCTGTGGTTGTAGGAATTTCCGAGAGGTTTATAACCGAAAGGATCCTACCTGCTGACTAACTTGACTGACCACTAGTTCTTGGTAAGAGACTGGTTATAAACCCAAATTAAAAAATCTGACACAACACACCGTCCATATAGTGGAACTCACGGTGACCGGTCGTCGTAAGTAGGTTCAGCCTTCGTTGGGTGCTTACGCCGCAAACTCGGAGAGCTGTGAGGTGAGCATTGCGGATCCTAAGTGAGACTTGGGCCAATGACTTGCAGTTGTCATATGGTGTGTGTCAGTGGTGGTTCCTCAGTAAGACTGTTGCCCAAGGTGTGGATGAGGTTAAACATGATCACTTTAAGAAATTGGAAATCTCATAAGAACTAAGAGTTGCAAAGGAGTTGTAATTGGCAATAAGTTGCCTGCCTGAGTAGCTTATACATGTAGGTTCAGCCTCCGTTGGGTGCATGAATAAGTCAAATGGTTCTTAGGATTAATAAATCATTTTCTAAATTTTGGGTTATTGATTTATTAATGGTTAATCAAATACTAATTTTTGAAAAATGTTTTAGGTGGTTGAAAGAGGCAGAGGTATAAACGGTTTAAATAACAACAACAATAATGATAACGTCAAATCTCCCTCCTCAATCTCCTCCTATTGAAAATCCTCCCTAAAAGCGCAATATTACTACTTTGAGGACCATTCGGGAAATGGAAAGCTCAAAAGAAGCAATTCCCTGAACTGGGAATAAGATCTGACTAATGTTCTGAGTATAGAGTGAAAGTCGTATGTTCTGGAAAGGGCACCAGGACCTGCTCCCACAGACACTGCTACAGTTGAGGAGAGAAATATCCATAAAATGCACACTGAGGATGCGGTCGATGTTGCCTGTCTAATGCTAGCAACCATGACATCTTAGCTACGGACTAACCTTATGGATGTCCCAGCTTACCAGATGCATCGCCGGTTGAAGGATATGTTCCAGACTCAGGCTCGGACTGAGAAACATAATATGACTAAGGCTCTAACCTCCTGCTTAGACCCCATGTGCTAAATATGATAGGTTATCTGGATCATCTTAGTAGACTTGTGTTCCCGTGACACAGGAGATGGCTACAAATCTGATTCTCAATTCCTTATTGAAGGAATTTTAGCAATTTGTAATTTGTTACAATATGCATGGAGAAAATGATCAGTGGGCTGCATCAGATGCTCCATACTGCTGAGGGAATGATTAAGGAGAAAGGATAGGGAAAGGGACGGAAGGGAAAGCAAGTTCCCAAGCCGGAGGATAAAGCTAACAAGTAGCTAAAACTTAGAACCAGAGAAGTCAAATCCAAGGATGACAATTTCTTTGAGTGCTAGGAAACTGGGCACTAGGAAAGGAATTGTCCCAAGTACTTGGAAACGGTCAAAGTTGACCGCATTGAGACTTCGTGTATCTGAATCATTCATTTCTATTTGTTATTGGATATGTGATAACCAATTGACCAAAGTTTTATGCATAATGTCTGCAAGAACAAAATGAAGTGAAAAGAGATGACAGATTCAGTGGGAGCATAAAGACATCTTAGAATACTGTGCTGGACACTAATTTTCATGTCATTAATAGTTTATCATGGTGTGGTAATCAATTTTGTAGTTGAATTTCTTGCAAGTATTTTTGGGATGGATAAAGAAATTTTTGGAGTTGAAAATTTATTGCTTGAAATTCCTATTGTTTAAGATTAGTAAGCCATGATTATAGACTATTGATTCAAGTGAAACTTGAATAGTAACTTGTCAATAGAGATTGGACAAGCTAGTAGTCATATTCATATAAAAAATGGTTACTATGTTGTTGTGTAATATTGTTCAAATTATTCAAGTGTTCAAATGAAGTTTCATTGAACTTGTTAATTCTTGAAAGTTAGTTCAAGAGATTATATGAGTTGGTTAGTCATCCGTGATTATACAAATGAAACTAATAAAATGCAGAATTAAATGTAAATGAGTTACACAGAGGTTAATTCACTTAACTAGTCATAAACAATTAAAAAATGAAAAGTCAGAACTGTTTTGACAAAAAGTATTTGCATTTTATATAAATTACATGTGAAATGTATACAATTTGTGTGATGGTTAGTCAAGTAATAGTCTCTGACTTGTTTAAACACTCATCGACAAACTTGACGGAACACCACAACGAAATGTTGTAGATAACCAGGTTCTGGTAGTTATGGATATATATCACAAATATTGAATACAATGTTATTAAGTTAATATATCTTGTTAAGAAAATAGATAAACCGCATACTGTCAGATTCAAGACTAAACATCTAAATGTATCACTAGTAGCAATTAATCTGAATTGCTAGAGTTCCTAAATTTTAATCTTGGTGTCTTTATGAGTGATTTACCAATACCTCTAAAGATAACGGATATAAATTTGTAAGGAGATTAAGAATGGATCTGATAAATATTACAAGAACTTGTAATAAAGAACTAGTGTAATTTTTCAAAGATAAACGATAATGGAAGTTAAGTCAGTTAACTAGAGAACACTCCCACTAAGATCATGTCTGAAATTAATTTTTCGATAGATCATATTCCCGTTACATTTAATAAAGGAACAGTAACATTAAATTGATGGAAGTCATGTTGTGTTTATTGAGATAAAGGAGATCAACATGATATCTTTAATGTCGTTCTATTTTGCATGTTTTAGAAATCCAAGAATAAATTTGAAGTTATTCTAAAATTATTCCATAGTTGTTTGTTGTCGTTGGAACCACAACAAGAATTAAAAGGCTACTGTGGTTCTTGGTTGATATTCATGGGTGATGAATATAGCAAAGGTTGAACCAAATTCACAGGTATTTGTTCCGAACAAATATTGGATTGATCCATCGATCGAGACCACTTTGTGTATCATAGTCATGAGTCGTCTAAAAAATGTAATCCTTAGTACCTGAGATGTCTACGTACTTTAGTGCAGGTGCTGCTGTACTCTTGGCCTAACCTAACGTCATCCGTAACTGGGTGATCATAACGGTTCGAGGCTGGTTGCAGTGGGAGTTGTGCAGGAGGCCTAGATAGTCTATATGAGATTTGCACCTTCTTTTAACTAAGAAGAGATATTTCTAGGCCACTCGGCGATCGATACTGACAGAAATGCATGGCCATACTCGGACAGGACTGATGTGTTCTACTCTGTCTATTACAGTTCAGTATGAGATCAGGGATGTCGAGAAACATAATCGTGTTTGCTACGGTTGATCTAATCCATGCCTAGCTTTCACATTGAAACATCGCGATGCATGATATATAACCTTAGATTCTTTTTGGAAGGTTGCTTCAACAAAAATGCCCGAATGAGAGTCAGAGTTTTTATGACCTTGGTTGCCTAAAGTGTCTAGCCATGACCTCCTTTAGGCGCATGCTGCAGGACAGTATGTCGTCTTACACAAGTGGGAGTATGTTAGTGTATGGTGTGTAAAGATGACATTACTACTGCATCATGGCTGATTTCATAAAACACTTGAGGGTCACACCGATGAGCACAACTGAGCAGATGCAGTTAAACTATTGAATAAACAGTATTTGATATTGTTTATGACACGAAATGATCTTTGAGATTAAATTAATGGATGATTAATTATATCTCAAAGTACGGGGACTATAAGTGCAATATTGGATATTGTAGTGATTTAATTGTCATTGGATGATAATTAAATAATTATCTACTTTTTTATTTATTATTGGATACCAAATAAAAGATATATTTATTTGAATTGATATTATCATCTAGTTATTAGATAATAAGAAGGATAATTATAAACAAATAAATAGGGATAATTATAAATAATTATCTAGTCATTTATATATAATTAGATAATATATAATAAATAAATATTATTTAATAGATATATAATTATAGAGATAATTATTTAAGGTTTAAATAATAAAGATAATTATTAAGATATATATTATATTATTATATTAGAGTTTGATTAAAACTAAAACTGTTAAATTACCAAACACACACACATTGTTGTGTTTTTTCCGATCCTCGTGCATTTGATTATGTAGTTGGCGTCGCTCGATCGTGTCATCTACCGAAAGCATCTCATTCGTGTATTCTTATTATCGAATACAAAGGTATGATTTATATATGCTTTCATGTTTACTTATCTTATGTTTTACTTGATGATCCGTGTATAGAATTCGTAATTTTTAAAAGCTTACGTTGTGCGTTAATTCGATTAATGTTTATGTTTCTATGAAAAAAGATAGGAATTCTCGACAATTGTAAATTAAAATCATGAGATTTTATCAAGTAATTATAACATGTGAATATATAAACGACTATGTGAATATATGACATATTTAGATAGCTCATCCATTCACAGGATTTTTTGTAAATTTGTTTGATAAAAACTTAAGAAATTAAATTATATACACTTATAATGTTATTTTATAGGGTTTATTATGAAAAAAACCAACATGTTTTCATATTTTTTGCGTTTTCGTCCCTCCATGTTATTTTTTTCCATAAAAAACCTCAAGTTATTCTTTTCTTATTGGTTTAGTGAAATTTTGGACATTAGACACCGGTTATAATTTGTGAACCGGGTTTTAAAATCTTGAAAAACCGGGTTCTAATGTCCAAATTTTACTAAACCAATAAGAAAAGAATAACTTGAGGTTTTTTATAGAAAAAATAACATGGAGGGACTAAAACGCATAAAACGTGAAAACATGTTTTTTTTTCATAATAAACCCTATTTTATATAATGTTATGTAAGAAAATTTTAAAGATTTAATCGTTCAAAGTGGTACTTCTATACCTTACATAAGATGTGATACTCATGTGATCTTGATTATATATATATATATATATATATATATATATATATATATATATATATATATATATATATATATATATATATATATATATATATATATATATATATATATATATATATGGTCAGATTCTATGGGGCACCTGTATGCATTGTACACTTTGGGAACCTGTATGCACCGTTGGATCTTGAATTTTAGTGGTTCAGATTGTAGTGGCAAAAGAGTAATTAACTTGAAAATGGGTGCACGGGTGCATAACTTCTCACGCGCGGAAGGGCAAAATCGGAAGATGCTTGAATTCAGAAAATATTCAATCCGAATCTAAACAAACATGATGCATCTTCATCCAATTTATTGGATTCGTCTTCAAACACGATGCATCTTCATCCAATTCAATTTATAAACATGATCCATTTCGATCATATCCATCCTCGTCTTTGTTCCATCATTATGCATCACCAAAATCGTGATGCATTTTGACATTTAAACGTGTTAATTTCGTGATGCATCTCTGAAATTTAAACGTGTTCATCAACGTCTTCAATGTGTTCATCATTGTCGTGATGCATTGCTGTTGTGCATCATGTTTGAAACAACCAATACCATTTGCTATGAAAGAGAAAGGGAAATAGAGAGAAAAGATGATGGATTTATGCGAAGGTGGTTGATCATTTTATTTAGTTTCCTAAATAAATGATAAATATTAAATTAAATCTTATAATTTAACAATATATTATTAAACATTCCCAAAATGCCCTTAATGCACCCTTTGTAAACAAGTAATGCATTTTTGGTTCCCATTTGGTTCCCAATGCATATGGTGCACCATAGACCCTCAATCTATATATATATATATATATATATATATATATATATATATATATATATATATATATATATATATATATATATATATATATATATATATATATATATATATATATATATATATATATATAAACTTCAGATAAAATATTAAAATAGATAAGATTATATTTTAGATGAAAAGATAAAATATTATTAAATAATATTTAAAAAAGATAAATACACTATATTATTTTTAGCATAAACTAAAAGTAATTTATATATAATATTTTTTGATAATAATAACTATATTTTTCTTGTATTTTTTGATAATAATTAATTATCTCATGGTTTAATTTTAATTTACATATTATATAACCAATATTTTTTAATATTGATCCACGTATTGCTAGGTTAATAAGCTAGTGTATAAAATAATATATCCTTTTATATAAAAAGCCCTGTAGCATCATACAGATCCATAACAATATATTTATATATAGGGTTATATGCCAAAAATAGCAACAACTTTTTATAGTTTTACCGTTTATACCAACATTATTTATTTTTTATCATTAATAGCAACAACTTTTGTATTTTTTACCGATTATACCAACTTTTGACCTGGAAACCTGCCAGGTTATCATCCATTAATACCAACAACTTTTATGTTTTTACCAATAATAGCAACAACATTTTAACTTTTTACCAATAATAGCAACGACTTTTAACTTTTTACCAATAATATAAACATATCAAATTAAATATTCCTTTATCTTTAACTAATCATTACTTTAAAGAAACTAAATTTATTAAAATTGAAACACAATCAAATAAGTTCATAATCCATTTTTTGTTTAAATTTTGTTAAAATAAATCAAATGCAATGTGTGCCTATAAAAGAGATAAAAAAATATGTTTTCTATAGACATTAAAAAATAAAGATTATTTTGATGTGTCATATTTTAATGCATAGCCGGGTTTTAGAGGTATGATAGGGTCGACCATTTAAGTGTAATATGACAACGTGAAACTCAAATCATTTTGTATAAGATGTCATAGAAATATAATGAACACATTATGCTACATTAGTATTCTTTTTTGGATACTTAGTTCAACAATATTTGCTTTATTTATTTATTTGAACGTCGTCTGATTTTCATAAATTTAAATCATATATAATCATCCATAAAATAAAGGGATGTGTCTTTTAAATATTATCATTTTATTTATCATATAAATAACCCTTACAGGGATAATTGCGCAAAAAACCCCAAAGTTGTCCGCTTTTTGTGATTAAAACCCCAAACCATTTTTCGTTGCATAGAAAACCCCGAACTAACTAAAAATCAGTAAATCAAGGTTTTATCAATGAGTAACTGGTTGAAACCGGTTGTTAATCCTACGTGGACCGATAAATAACCTACGTAGAATAAATTTTAATTATTGATACCGATTTCCAAGTATTACATGTCATTTTTAATCACGTTGATAATTTTTAATTGTAATTTTTAAACGGGATTACCTCATCTACGAGCGTTAAAAATGACGTTTAATACTTGGAAATCGGTTTCAACAATTAAAATTTATTGTACGTAGGTTATTTACCAGTCCACGTAGGATTAACAACCGGTTACTCATTGGTAAAACCTTGATTTACTGATTTTTAGTTAGTTCGGGGTTTTCTATGCAACGAAAAATGGTTTGGGGTTTTAATCACAAAAAGCGGACAAGTTTGGGGGTTTTTTGCGCAATTATCCCTATAAATAAAAGACTAATTCTCCATAAGTAGATCATAATTATTTATTATTATTTATTTTTATTTATCACATAAATAAATAATGCAAATATTGTTGTAATAAGTATCCAAAAAATAATACAAATATAGCATAATGTGTTCATTATAATTCTGTGATATCTTATACAAAATGAAGTTTCACGTTGTCATGTTACACTTAAATGGTCGCCCCTATCATACCCCTATAAGGCTATGCATGAAAATATGAAATATCCAAATTAGGAGTGTGCAAAAAACCAATCTAAAACTGAAAAAAAAAGACAAAAAACCAAACCGTTTGGACTTTGAATTTTCAAAAACCAAAAATTTCGGCTCGGAGGTCAAAATAAACCGGGAAAAACCAAACCAAACTGAAGTTTTATGATTTTAAAATTTATAAATACTCTTCTTTCGTTACATTTCTTCATTTAAGTTTTTTATTGAAAGTTTTAACTTTTCAATATCTAAATTTTATATGAGACTAACACTCACTGTTGCATATTATGATGATTATTATTATTACATTTGTATGTTTTCATGGTTTGAATGATAAAATAATTTAATGTTTAAATCTTGTTTGTGAAAGAATGCATTAAGTGTTATATACTTTGATTTTATGTATCCATATATATGTTTATTCCAATATATATATATATATATATATATATATATATATATATATATATATATATATATATATATATATATATATATATATATATATATATATATAGAATCAGGTTCATCAGCGTACCTATGAGATTCCAGCGTACCGAGCGTACCCTAATGTGAATGATCATTCACATATATTTTTTTTTAATAGACATGTATAAGACAACATTATAAGACTTTTTTTCAAAAGGAGCAACATCATAAATCTTGTGAATGGTAAAAAAGATCATGTGAATGGTCATTCACACCATTCACATTGTATGAAATGACCATTCACATGGATGACCATTCACATAAATATGCATTGAGCATTCACATAATTTTTAAGGATACAGAAAGTGTGAATGTATGTGGAATTCATATATCATGTGTATAACATTAATTTAAATATGGTTATGAGAAAAAAAAATTAAAAAAAGTTTTTTAAGGTTGGTACCTTCGGGTGCACTTGATTTCGAGAGGTACCTTTTTGAACCTGACTCTATATATATATATATATATATATATATATATATATATATATATATATATATATATATATATATATATCTGTGTGTGTGTGTGTGTGTGATTTTTTGTTTTAGAAAGAAAGACTTGAGATTGAAAACCATGACAAAGAAAAACTCAAATCAAACTGAAACCGAAATAAAACCAAAAAATCAAATCGTTTAAAATCCAAACCGAACGGTTTCTTGAATATAGAAACCGATGTTTCGGTTTGGTTTTTGCCAAAAACTGATCCATGCTCACCCTTAATCAAAATAATCTTCATTTTTTAATGTCTAAAGAAAACATATTTTTTTATCTCTTTTATAGGCACACATTCCATTTGATTTATTTCTAATAAAATTTATACAAAAAATTGATTATGAACTTATTTGATTGTGTTTCGATTTTCATAAATTTAGTTTTTTTTTTAAATAATGATTAGTTAAAGATAAAGGAAAATGTAATTTGATATGTTTTTATTATTGGTAAAAAGTTAAAAGTTGCTGCTATTATTGGTAAAATTATAAAACGCTGTTGCTATTATTGGTTAAAAGATAAAAGTTGTTGGTATTAATTGATGGTAACCTGCTATAGCAGGTTTCCAGGTCAAAAGTTTGTATAATCGGTAAAAAATACAAAAGTTGTTGCTATTAATGATAAAAATTAAATAATGTGGGATAAACGGTAAAACTACAAAAGTTGTTGCTATTTTTGGCATATAACCCTTTATATATAATAGAAATATTGTATTTAAAGATTAACAGAGTATTTAAATAGTTTTATTAATGACACTCATCTTTAAAAACAATATTATAAATTTATAGGTCAATTTTAACTTGGTTTTCTAAATATCAAAAAACAATTTAAAAAAACTTGTCAAATAAATCATAACACGACAAAATTATATTTAACTTCTAAAAATAATAAAAAAAAGAAATTACTAGAATTAACAATTCAAATTGGCAACCCTTTCATATAAACATCAACAAATTTTCATGAATAGTATTGTACATATAAAATTATTTTATAGATTTATTTCTCTTTTTATTTTAGATCACATGTATTTTTGTCATTCCATAAACAAAATCTAAGCATTTGGTAATGTCTTGGTATTTAAATAGCCTTATTAAACCTCATAAATATTTTTGTAATCTTTAAATACATTTACCTCCTGATATTATTTAAAAACAAGAGTAAATTACAAAAATGGTCCCTGTGGTTTGTGTAAAATTACGGAAATGGTCCCTCAACTTTCAAAGTTGCAGTGGTGGTCCCTCAAACCACTTTTTACTTGCAGAAATAGTCCCTCTGTGTCTGAACTTTTTAACAATGACGATTTTGCCCTTTTATTAATTACAAGTTTAGTCCCTCAACTATTTAATTTACTTTCACTTTTGGTCCTTTTCCTTAAATTTTTAATTTTTTGACTATTAATTTAACAAACTAATATTTAAATCTTTATTATATTATTATTATAATTAAAATTATATATACCTATTTATTTTTAAAAATAAATTTATATTTATTTATTAACAAAATTTTTATACATATATTATTTAATTTACGTGTTTTTTTATGTATTCAAGTTATTTAATAAGGAACTAGTTTATGAACCCACGTATTACGTGAATAATTTTTAATAAATAATTGGTTAACTGAAATGTATGTAAACTTAAATTGAAATTTTAATATTGATTCTTATAAAAAATATAAAAAAGTACAATTATTAGTAATATATATTATTAATCTATCTTTTCTAATAGTCACGAACAATAATTACATTTTTTAAACTTTTTATTCCTAAATTTATATATATTTAGTCGATATAATTTGAAATTTTAATTTTATGTAAACTATAATGTTTCTATATTTTTTATATTTTTATTTAGATATATTGATAAATATATATAAGATATAATTTGGATGTAAGTTAAAATATTATCTATTTATTCACATTTAAATATGTAAGAAATAATATATTATATTTATCTTTTATAATTATTAATATTTATTGATATTAGAAATAATGAATTATATTTATATTTTAGTTTATTTTAATTAAAATAATATATTTTGTTATGTTAATACGTTTTGATTTAAACTTATTATTTTTTTTAATTTTAAATATTTTGTTATGTCAATGCGTTTTGATTTCAGTATAGTATTTTAATCTTTTTGATTTACAAGTTTGTATATTAATATGTTTTATTCGTTTTCACTTAAATATTTTGTTAATTTTCATTTAATTATTAACGTAGCAAAATTTAAAATCAAAACAAATAAAATAATAAATAAAAATCAAAACGTATGGGCATAACAAAATATCTAAATCCAAACAAATAAAATAATAAATTTAATTTAAAACATATTAGCGTAAAAAAATATTCAAATAAAAAATATGTAAAAAAATATTTAAATAAAAAATATGTAAAAAAAATATTTAAATAAAAAATATGTAAAAAATATTTTAAATAAAAAAACGTGTAAATTAAATAATATAAGTATAAAAATTTTGTTAATAAATAAATATAAATTTATTTTTAAAAATAAATAGGTATATATAATTTTAATTATAATAATAGTATAATAAAGATTTAAATATTAGTTTGTTAAATTAATAGTCAAAAAATTAAAAATTTAAGGAAAAGGACTAAAAGTGAAAGTAAATTAAATAGTTGAGGGACTAAACTTGTAATTAATAAAAGGGCAAAATCGTCATTTTTAAAAAGTTCAGACACAGAGGGACCATTTCTGCAAGTAAAAAGTGGTTTGAGGGACCACCACTGCAACTTTGAAAGTTGAGGGACCATTTCCGTAATTTTACACAAACCACAGGGACCATTTTTGTAATTTACTCTAAAAACAATGAACAAAGTTATATATATTTATTACCGGCGGAGTAACGAAAAAAATGTTGACGTGACATGACTCTACAGCGTCGGATCAACTTATTTTTAATCTCAACCGTTTAAAATAATTATACTTTAGTGTCATTTTGACCATTCAACTTTTAGATTTTTTTCGATTTAGCCATTAAACTATTTTTTGTTTCGATTTAGCCACTAAACTATTTTTTGTATATATATTTAGCCACTAATTAAACTTTCTCTAGACAGATTTAACCATTGAAAATTGTCTCGATTTGACCACTAAACTATCACATTTTGTATCTATTTAACCATTAGTTTTATTCATTTTTCCCAAAATAGAACATCAAACAAAAGTTTAGTGGTTAAATCAGGACAAAAAATAATTTAGTGGTTAAATGAGATAAATCTGAAAGTTGGATGATCAAGATGATATTCAACAATTTTCTTTTTTATGATTTTCGAAAATGCAAGTGACTAGACGATTTAGTTTTACTTTGTAGATTATCCATTAATTATCATCAAATACATATTATTTAGTCTATATTTATATCTATATATCTAATAAAGGATAACATCAAATGTCACGTGTTACTTTCACATTTTATTATAAAAAGATAAATACAACTTATCAACATAAAAAAATTAAATACAATTTATTATTTTCAAGAGGATAAATACACTCTATTAGTTTCTAATCTATAAATAATAAAAGATAAATACAATTTATTATTTTAACAAAATAAATACACTCTAATATTTTTTAATCTTCTGAATATTAATTTGTAATAAAATATAGAAAACTATGATTCTTATTAATCTATAAAGTTAAAAAATAATAATTATGACAAATGATAGTATCTATGTATAATAAAGGAGAACACAATATCTTACATGACATCACCGGAATTGAAATGACAAATGCATATTATTACTTTTAAAATAAAATAAAATAAAAGATAATACAAATTATTATTTCAAATATAAATACATGTTACTATTTTTAAAATATAATAAAAAATAAATAGAAATCATTATTTTTAATATCTATAAATATTAATAAATGATTACCTCTATACATAAAATAATAAAATAAATGGTTTATTATGAAAAAACCAACATATTTTCATGTTTTTTTTTTGCGTTTTCGTCCTCCTATTTTTTATATAGAATGTAAGTATATAATTTTAAAACGATTTACTCGGACAACGCACAATTATTATACAAGTTTGTTATGGTGAACACAACCTAACATATTATGATTCATATAAAACTGATTTGTTTTAATTCAAATCCATTTTTTATTATTAGAAAATTACATTTCATACATTGATATTTCATCCTTCTAATTTCTAAATACTTTAGATTTTAAAAATCTTTATTTTTATATATAATAAAAAAATACTATAGGCTATGTGTCGTGTAACACCCTCCCCGTTCCCAGAAATGTCACGTCATTGACAATACCCAGGTGACAATAACGCATACTATCTATATAACACATGTCAGAGGATGCTACAAATCACTGCTAATTTAACACTTTTACATAAAACGTTAACAGATAAACATACACCGTCCACTGATTTACGAAATCCCAAAAGGTACTATCACATACAGTACCAATATGATCATTACACAAAACAAGCACAACGCTCTCCAGATAATCCCCAGTCCCAAATCAGCAAACACAGCTACCGCTCCCTTCACTGATTCCCGAAACATGGTAGACTCGAATACGTAAGCTCGGAAGTACGCGAGGGTTAGATTCTGCAGCATAAACACATAGCACACGTACACATAGCACATACACGCATGACAATCTCTATCCCTGTCCCTGGCATTCAGCAACACAACTCAGGTATGAACACGTAGCATGAGATCCGAAGCCCTGCACACACAATCACTGAGGGGACCCTTCCCCGGCTAACGACCGTGCGCGACGGTGGTTAGATAAAACCCTGTAGCACGGGCGCGAACCGGCTACAGGCCCTGCTGTTTATACACGCTCTAAAGACTGTTAGGGTAGTCAACCCGCGCGATCGCTCATCGCGAATCCCCATCCGTATGGAACTCATCACGGAGGGCTCACCTCAGTCCGTATGGGAACTCATCACGGACCCCCTGGACTGGATCTCATCTCATGCACATATAACACATATGTAAGAATAGAATCATACCTGAAGCCCGCGTCCCTGTCTCATACACAGTACACAATACACAATACACATACACGATACTAGCTACACAGCTATGACCCATAAAACGATCGCGCAATTTGGAAAAGACTCGAGTACTCACCTGATCAATCCGCTAATCCCGTAATCTCTTATCCGGATCTGCTCGCAGTTGGCTCGTCCCTGAAATCATACAGATCTCAAACTGTTAACACAAACCCAACTCAACCGATAGACATATAACAGACCCAAACACGACTCAATAACTAACCCCGGACCCAACAAGCGACCCTAAACCGCCGCCAAAACCCCAAACAAAACCCGACCTAACACAACAGATCACGCCCATGCTCGCTCCCTCCCCATCGCGCTCGCGCCCGCGCTCCCCCTCAATCGCGATCCCGCTCTGGTGCGACGGTCCCCGCTCTGTTCTCATTTTCATGGCCGCCCAGGGGTTACCACATCCCCATAATTTGATTTCCAGCAGTAATAAGGCATAAAACTTAAACATAACTGACCACATAAAACCAATCCTCAATTTCACAATACACACATCTCGAATTTAAGCAACCAATCAAAGTTTCTTACCTCAAGAACACCACACAAGGAAGATGGTGAAGATGAACTTAATTTCAGCAATCAAATCTCTTGTTTCTGGAGTTGGCTCTTGCTGCTGGAGTCTCACGCACACACACACTTGCACACTTTCTTTCTAAATAAGGAAAGGGAGAAAAGAAAAGCACATATATATTTTCCACTTTTAGACGGGTTCCGACACAATAATCCGAACCCGATATCGTATTTTCACAATTAATATCCACTTAACCCGATTAAATCCACGAACTCATAAACACGATTAATCCACTAATATAACAACGCAAAGACACGTAATTCGCAATCCCGACACGTGTAATCCACTACTCGGGATTCTATTTAACCAACGCAGTATTATTAAATTAAACATCCACTAAAATAATTACACGCAATAATTCAGAAAACCGGATGTTACATGTCGTTTTCTTGGTGAATTTTTTTTTTTGTTTCCCATCATTTTTTAAAAATGATTTCAATACTGTTTACATAAATCATATATATTAACTGAATTAGAATTAAATTTGAATCTATAATATTTTAAAATATAGCTAAAAATATTTTAAATAATGCAAATAATTATAACAATATGTATTTTTTTGCTTGATAATTCAATTGGTTTTTATAATTGATAATATATAATATAGTAACAAAATTTTTATTAATAACCACATGAAGAATTGAAATATATAAATAAAAATTATTAAAATTAATATAAAAAGTAACTATTATTCGAATGTACATAAAGAAAAATTAAGTATAATTATTAAAATCTAGAAAAATATTTAAAAAAATGATCATAAAACATTTTAAAAGATAATCTACTAATTTTTTTTAGTAAAATAAAAGTAAAATTATAAATAAAAGAAAGAAAGACTAGAATATAATATTAAAAATTAAAAACAAAAAAAGCTAGTTTATGTTTCAAAAATTGTGAGAAGTGAGAACGTCAAAAAATATTTACATATTATAAATTTTTTAATAAACTATTTTCTAAGGAAACACACACTTACATACACGATTTAGATCTAGTGTAAAATCAAATTGTTTCTAACACGTAATGCAAGATTTTAATTTTATATAGATAAGAATTTTATTAGGAAAATAAATATGTTTTAATTTTCATATATCTTTTTTCTTTTATTAACATCAAATCGAGAACACTATCTGTGACTTACCATTCTTCTAGTGCATCAATATTTTTTGGTTACCCGACATTTAAAAAAAAAAAAAACAATCCAATACTTGTTCAAGTAAATCAATTAATTTATTAAAATAGATTAAATCAGAATTTATGATTGATACTTTATTGTTATTCTCTTTTTCTAAAATAATCAGTAATATTCTTTATAACTACGAAGTATATAAAAAAGATTAGTATATAAAAAAAACACATAAAGAATTGAAAAAAATTAAAAAGCATTACAAGAATTAATATTATGATTAACTATTATATATACATTCATGTTCCAAAAAATACAACTCAAAATCAAGTACAGATAAATGTATCATAGTACAAAAAACTTTTTTTTTTTAAATTCTTTTACATAATCATGTTTAAGTATACGTTACACACATAATATATGAATTTCACATAGATTCACACTTTCTACGTTTTTAAAGATCATGTGAATGTTCATGCATACAACATATTTATCTAATAGTCATCCATCGGAATGATCATTCACATTATTCACATGATTTTTTACCATTCACGAAATTTATTTTTCGAATCTAAGACATGATAATTGTGATGAAATTAAAGTTTTACAATGTTGGCTTAATTATACATATCTTATATCTATGTAAAATATATATGTAAATAATAATTCACATGGCGTAGGTTGAAAACTTGGTGGCATGCTACTGAACATAGGCGGACCCAAGGCTTCGAGGCCGATAGCATGGGCAACCGATCCCCGAGCCACTAATCTCGTTGTGTAATGCAAATTTTTTTTTTATAAAATTCGATTTTGCAACTATCGAAGTGAAGTGTGCGACCGTTGTATTTCGAAAATCTGAAAATTTTTAATAACTATACAAAAAAAAAATTTATAATATCAACAGAACAACTAAATTCATAGTATATATTTAATTAACAATAGCTCAATTTAAAACTCTAAATTCAAAAATTAAACTCAAACTCAACCTTATACTATTTTGTTAGGCCATTTTCATCAGCACCCTTTGTAAAATATATATGTAAATAATATTTCATCTGAGAAGTGCAAAAATGTATCAAGACTTGAAGGTGGAGTATTGGTGGCCCGGAATGAAAAGAGATGTGGGGAATCATGTGGAACAATGCTTAACATGTTTGCAAGTTATGGCCGAACATAAAAAACCGTCCGGTAATATGCAACCGCTTGAGATACCGGAATGCAAATGAGATCACATTACCATGGATTTTGTTGTGAAACTACCGAAACCCAACGACAGCATGATGCAATTTGGGTTATTGTTGATCGGTTGACGAAGTCCGCGCACTTTCTACCCATCTGAGAGAACTATACATGAGATTGTCCAGCAAGGATGTATATTGATGAGATTATCGTGCGACATGTAATCCTAAAATCCATTGTCTCTGATCGTCATTCGCGGTTCACCTCACAGTTTTGGCAAAGTATGCAAGAAAAATTGGGGAGCCGTGTAAATTTGAGTACTGCTTTTCGTCCCCAGACGGATGGCCAAATCGAACGGACCAATCAAACGATGGAAGACATGCTTCGAGCATGTGTGATTGAGTTGGGTGGAAACTGGGATACACAATTTCCACTCGTAGAGTTTGCCTATAACAACAGTTATCACTCTTCGATAAAAATGGCACCTTACGAGTCGTTGTATGGTCGCAAGTTTAGAACCCCATCTTGTTGGCATGAAATGGGTGAGAAACCGTTGGTAGGACCCGAGTTACTTCAAGAAACGAATGAAAAGATTCAAATAATTCGGGAGCGAATTAAAGCCGAAGAAGATCGTCAGAAGTCATATTTTGATAAACGCCACAAGAATGTGGAGTTCAATGTCGGAGATTCTGTAATGTTGAAAGTGTCTCCGTGGAAGGGTGTTATGAGATTTGGAAAGCGTGGAAAGTTGAGTCCATGATATCTTGGACCTTTTAAGGTCATTGAACGTATTGGAGCCTAAGCTTATAAGTTAGATTTGTCGGAGGAGCTTGCGGTATCCATGACACCTTTCATGTGAGTTATCTGAAAAAGAGCTTGATAAATCCCAACGTGACCATCCCGTTGAATGAGATGGTGTTAGTTCGTTGGAAGCATCATCGTGGATCGTTAATGACATGGGAGACAAAGGCCGAGATGAAGGCCAAATATCCAGCATTGTTTGAGCCGAATTGATTCTGTGGGCGGAATCCTTTTAAGTGAGGAGGAATTGTAACACCCCAAAATTTGTAAAGCAATTAAATATGAGCTAATTATAATATTTGAGTTGTTTAATGTAATACTTTGTTATAATTAGCATAAATATATTAAAGAATCTATTTGGGTATTAAAGTTTATATAATTCTCAAATAATGGCAATGTAGTTGCACTTTTTAAATGAAAGAATGTGTAGGAGGGGTGTGTTTGGATTTGGAGTGAAAGTTGGAGGGTTGGGGGTGGCTAAAGGCCAAACCCCCTCCCCTTTTCTTCCCCCAAATCGTCCAACATCACCACACACACATACACTTCTTATTTTTTTGAGAGAAGAGAGAAACGATGGAGAAAAACTAGGGCTTGATGTTATTCATCACCAAGATTGAGAGATTGAAGCTTTGAAATCATATTTTGGTGCTACCTTTAAAGGTATAACACATCCTCTCCATTCTTTTCTCCATTTTCATCTTGTTCTTCATTTCGAAAGAACATAACCCTAAGTGGGTTTTTGTGATTGAGTTAGTAAATGACTTTAATATCATGTATAGAGTAATGTTTATGGTTTATAAAGGTATTTGAGTTATAAATATGTGAATGATTGGATTGAATTAGTGATGTGGAGTGAGAACCCAATTTGGAGGTGAATGGGATGGGTTTATGGTGTTCTTGCATATTTCATATGATAAATTATGAACCAAATATGTTAATTATGGCAATGGAATTGAATAGAAGCTAGTAGGAACTCATTTGGAGTTTTGAAGGCTTATTTGAGTTTTGGCCACTTACGAACTCGGTTTGAGTTCATACGAATCCCATGAAAATCATAAAATGTTATATTATGATGATAATGTGTTTAGAAAGTGTTTGTTTATGTTATTAAAGTGGTTTAATATATTGGGTAACACAAAACACGTGCAAGAACTCAATTTGGCGTTTTAAGTCCAAACCGCACACCATGTGTTCGGTGAAATGCCACAATGAGTACTCAAGCATTTTAGGATTGGGTTTTAATGTTTAAATATAAATTTAGTGCCTAAACATAGCCTAAATATGTTTAATATTTCTATGGAATTGGTTAGAATTGAATACAAGCTCAATTGGAGGTTGGTGTTGTCGGTTGGAGTTTTCGGTCATTTTAGGACTCGTTCGGAGTCTGTATGAGCTCCATGGAATCATGGAATGTTATGAAATGATTCTATTTTGTTTAGAGGAGTTTAAGTGACCTTAATATGCTAAATATATTGTTGGCAAAGTCCCTTGTGAATGTTGGAAGCATTGATGGAGGTTGTGGGGGAGTTGAGTGCATTTATGACCATTGAATGTGCAGTCAGAGGGGGGACAGAAAGGTGGTAACGGTGCTACCCCCTCCTGGTCACGCCATGACCATCAGGCTGCCCGAAAAGTCATTTTGATCGATAGGGGGTTGATGTTTGGGTCTTATACTTCCAATACACTTCTAAATTAAGTGTTTAAAAGGTTTGAGGGCCTTAATCAATTCCGAAACTCCTAGGGCCTCAATTGGACTTAGTGCTTTCGGTTTGATGTCCCAACACTCTTAGGCCAATCTTAGGGTCTTATATTGTGTTCGGGAGCTTATGTGTACACCTTATGAATGTTTATAGGTGAATTGAGTCGAAAGAGGCTCGATCACAAGTCTTAGCCATTCTCGGGGCTATTGAATCTTCGTGAGGAGGCTTGAGAATCTTGTTAAACCAATCACTGTGAGTTCTAGCATTAGATTTTCATAAAGTCATATATGATGTACTTTTTGTTTCATGATTGATCATTTGTTGTTGATTCATACTATGTCATCATACTATCTGTCGCTTATTCATTCATTTCATTAATGCATGACTTATTCGTATACTCGAGGCATCTTGGACCTCATTTGTTGATCATACCTTTCATTTGGACTCACCTGGATATCCATGGATTATTCCAGGCCCCTTTGGATGCCGGATGGCCAACGTACTTGAATTGTCGGAAGTCCCGACTATGATAGGGACAGACTTGATTATGATAGGGACAACCTCATACTATGCTAGAGGCAACACCACACCCGACTATGATAGGGAACCCCACATTATGAAGGGGCATGTGGTATTTGATCGCTTATCTTGTGCACTTGAGTTATGCCGTTTGAAATCATTATGTTGATCATCATTGCATCTATATACATTAGTTATATCTAATCTAGTAACTCACTCAACTTTATGTTGACCCTTTAGTTGTTAACCTTTTCAGGCACTGACAAGGGTAAGGGTCAGGCCGATCCATCTAACTAAGTTCGGTTGGAGCTAGCTTAAAGCTCCTCATCTTTTGGTATAGTTTTGGATGGCTCGGGTTATGAGCATAGTGGACTTCCTTTTTTATCTTACATGTAAAATGGATGTAATGGATTAATCATGTAGCATTTGATAGTAGATACTAACCCGACATACATTGATCCGTGAATTATCACACTTTGCTCGTTATGGGTAGCAAAATGGGAGGATTCACGTTGATAACTCTGATTTATGGAAATTTAAATTTGACGCAAATTCCTCAAAGTATTGATATATGAATTATTGTTAAATATGTGTGAAATACCCTATTTAGTTGTGAGGGTGTTTCAGTTTTCCCCGAACCCGATTATTTTAAACGGGGATGAGACTTATGATGCCTGACCCGAAAACTCGATTAATTACTCGATTAAAAGACCGATTAAATACCCGTTTGCTTTTACATAATAATAAGTATTTTATTTATATTTTAGATCATATATGTATGTTTTCATTATATTTATATCATATAATAATTAGTATTTTATTTGTTTGTACACATATATATGATTGTTAGCCAAGTTTATAATTGTTTTGTTTATGATTTAATTCATTTTGTACTTGTTTATAGTTTGAATTACTGTAAAATTACTCGTTTAGGTTTAACAAAGAACTCAAAATAAAATTACATCACTTAATTAAACATATGTTATAAATGGGTTCACCGAATCTCCGTGATTTTTCCCGCCTACCCGACGGGGATCCCCGTAAAGGCCCCGCGGGTTTTTAAACAGAGACGGGATGGCCAATCCCCGCCCCAAACCCGTCCCGTTGTCATCCCTAAACACAAACGACACAACCATGTATTCTTATACGTACATAGTTTAAATTCAATATAAAATATAAGTTCGTTAACGTACATATCTTATTATATATACATAAAATTATCATATCTAGAGCTCCAATGACATTCTCCCAAGTTTTTTGTTGGTTTTTTCTTTTGTTTTTTAATTTTTATCATAATACACTCTTATCTTATTGTTATAGTTTATTTAGCCCTTTTATT
Organism: Centrapalus pauciflorus; assembly: GCA_020465985.1. Classification (NCBI taxonomy): domain Eukaryota; kingdom Viridiplantae; phylum Streptophyta; class Magnoliopsida; order Asterales; family Asteraceae; genus Centrapalus; species Centrapalus pauciflorus. The sequence continues at coordinate 17,883 of JAANYP010007846.1, read as the reverse complement.
TTAATAAATTTTGTTTCGTCTTCTTTTAACATTTATTATTACAAATTTTCTTACACTTATGTTTAGAGTTGTGTTTTAAAACTATTACGCTATGTTTAATTGTATTAAAAAAACTTTATTATTCAAATGTATAATATAAAACAAATTTGATCATGTATAACATTGAATATTACTATCATTACAACATTTTCTTACGTACTTAAAATTATGATTTTAGTTAAATTTATGTTTGGAGTTGTCTTTTGAAACTATTATGTTATGTTTAATTGTATGAAAAAGACTTTATTATTCAAATGCACAATATAAAATTCTAATGATATTGTTTTATAATTAAAATGTAACTACTATTTAGATATTTTTTTATTAAATATGATCATATATAACATTGAACATTATTATTATAACGTTGACAAACCCTAATCAATGTATTAGAGACATCACCATTATAAATTTATTTGATTTGATCGTAAACCAACAAATTAAATTGACGATTAAACATAATCAATGTAAAAATTTTAAATTATGGTTATCAATATTTAATTAATTAATTTTGGTTTTGATCCGATTTAATAAGCATTGTTTGTAATTGTAGCATTGCAAAATATAGAATACCAATGATAAGAACCAACTAACAGTATCATTTGTCTTGCTTCTTGAATCTATATCATCTTTCCATTTTCGCTCTTTGCACCTGGTTCAGTTGTGTTTCGTTATTTAAATTGTTTGAAAGTACTTTTATTCATTTATATTTTTATTTATTTTTATAATTAATATTTTAGACCCCACAACAACGCGCAAGTGTTCGATAACTTGTATATATACAATTTGCAAATTGGCTTAATCAATGCAAAGTTGTAACATGGCAAACCATGTTTGGTTAGGGTTTTTATTTTTAATTTAAAATTTATTAATTTGTTGATTTTTTTTTAAATTTAAATTTTTCATCACACACCCTTATCTTAGTGTTTTATCTTTTATTTACCCCCTTTTATTTTAATGAATTTTTGTTTAGTCTCCTTTTAACATTTATTGTTACAATTTTTTCTTACACACTTAAAATTATGATTTTAATACATATATTTGGAGTTATCTTTTGAAACTATTATGTTATCTTTAATCGTATGAAAAAGAGTTTATTATTTAAATGCACAATACAAGATTCTAATAAAATTGTTTTATAATTAAATTATAACTAATTAATATTTAGATTTTTTTATTAAATATGATCATGTTTAGCATTAAACATTACTATTATAACGTTGGCAGACCCTAATCGATGTATTGGAAACATTACCATTATAATTTTATTTAATTTGATCGTAAAACCAACAAATTAATTTGGTGATTAAAGCTAATCAATGTCAAAATTCCAATTTCACTCTTCGAATCTGATTCAGTTGTGTTTCATTATTTAATTGTTTGAAAAATATTTATTCATTTATTTTTTATATTTATTTTTGTAATTAATATTTTAAACCCCGCAGCAACGCGCGGGTTTTGAATAACTCGTATGTACATACAGTATAATATTTTGATTTTAAATAGATATTGATTTAAAAGAAAAACACAACTACTTACGTTTAATTGTATCCTTATAATTAATACGTAATAGGTTGATAAATAAATATTTGGCCTAAGATGTTAATCAATCGTCGTTTAGACAGGGACGGATCTAGTATATTAGATCTAATGTCACTCGACACCGATAGAATTTTCAAATACCGAGTTATGTATGTATCAAAAACTTGAGTGACACCTATAATTTTTTTCAGGTGACACCTACGAAAAAAATTGTAGAAGAATTATATACATACTTAATTTATATATCTTGTTTTTATTACGCAATTTTCTTTAAATATTACAAGTTTTAATCGTAAAAAAAATAAAACAAAAGAGTCAAAACCATATAGATATCAATGGAAGAGACTTGATTCTTGAATCCCAAAAGATAGGAAAAAAAAGCAGCTAAGCTCAAACTAGGTTTATTTGAATGGTGATGCTTTTTATATTATAAAAAACCCTAATCAAGTGATCGACCATCGCATCCAACATATTCATATATACCTCCAGTCTCTTTGCTCTGTGGTTGCTCTATACTGGCTCATTAGTGAACGGATAGCGTCGCTTGGCAATTGATGTCTACTGGTTGCTTGCCTCGCCCCTAAGTCAATTTTTTGGACTCGTATTGACGCTCTCCACTACAAGAAAAGTGTCATTTAGTGATACATGCTTTTAGTGACACAAAAAAATGTCACTATATGAAACACCCATACAACAATAATACATGTTTAAGTGTAATTAACAATAAATACTACAATAATACTTGCGGAATTAGGGTAGAATTAAAACTTTTACAACTAATGCATCATAAGTGATGCATCCGAATAACAACTATTAAGGTCTACAAGGTTACAGGTCATGATCCTGCGAACGAATAGTTAAGGCCAGGAAGCCGGCTACCCAAAAACCCAACACAACATCCAAGTCATACCGTTAGTCTTGAATCTAATATCTTCAACGATGAGGAAGTCTGAAAGCTTCCAACATGGTATCACAAAACCTGTAAAAACGTTAACAACTAAAACGTAAACAAAAAAGTTGTTTAGTGAACTCCAAGATTAATATATATAACAATTACACGGTAACAATGTCATGCATTCGAATTAGTTCAATCATTATCAAACATTTGTCACTAAGCAATTTATGACTCATGTGATGGTTCACCTCACCTATTTGATGACTACTGATTTTCCATAGCATTCTAATTTACTACTACGAGTAAATTACAAGATTTATATCCACATTTCCACTTTCGCCGCCTAACTTAGGCAAGTCGATGTGAGACTAGTTAATTTCACAGAAGCACGTGGTAACGTTCAATCATCACCGACCCATTGCATTACCAAAAACATAAAGTGATGTATCTCCATGCTTGCAGCCCAACGATTGTTCACATTCACCTGCTGGCGGCCCGTTGCTGTCCTCACATGAAACAACTTGTCACAATCCAATCTTTATATGTATATATAAATGACCACGTCTACCCCGAACAAGTACAGGAGTGGTTTCCAACAATATATATACATACACATAAAACTATGTCTACCCCGATCAAGTACGGGAGTGGTTACCCATATTCAATCATGTTGAAAACTTAACAATCCAATTAGTCAAGAATGATCCAATGTGGCTAATCTGTCTCATGTGTTATCATTTTTATCTTTTTAGTTATTAATCTTCCAACCATAACCTTACATATGGGTACGATATGGTTACCATTTTAGGTTTACCGATTAAACGACCCTAACCAACAACTTACAACCAGATAGGTGATCAAGCAATGTGCCATGCATAACGATCAATTAATGATGACCTCAAGATCTACTCGACTAATCAATAACAAGTATTGGTTCTATTCAGTGTTTAGTGTCCAAATAGATTACTGTGCTCAACTAACAACAATTAATCATATTAATGACTCTCCAAATAGTCATAAAAACATTTTAACCAACCAACAAGGTCACCGAGACATATGTTGTCTCATTCAAATAGATAGTATTTCCAATATGACATTCACGACAAAACCAATCCACAACGATGTCAACTAGCATGACAACACATTTTCAATATACGATGCATGTCAACATGTCCATTAAGGGCTACAATGAATCTATCAATATGGCATATGAGTATTCATGATCAAATAGCATATTAACGACATGGTATAAACAACAATCAACATGTAATCGTTATTCTACATTTATCCTAGAACTCACAGTGGTTTGCTAAGTATAACCTTGACGTCTCAATTTGACCCAGAAATGCCCAAATAAGGCAAATGCTTTTTCGAATAGGCTCCAACGGTCCAATTCACCTACATGATATTTACATAACAAATATATAATCCTTCAAAGCTTATTAAGTCCATAAAGTTCTCCGAATGTGAGTTCGGGTATCAACGTGAGAGTTTCAGGTCATTCCGGTACCCAACGAACTCGGATTCATGTTCCGACTTTGGGAACAACTAGACTCATGCAATAGGAGTTGCAAACAAGTGTTGGATCCCAACATAGAGGCTCAATGCTCTCAATAACTCTTTAAACCCTTTATATTACATTTCGGGTTCTAAACCGAAAGCCTTATATCCATTTCGGGACTCTATGAGACCTGAATGTGGATTTAAACTTTAGAACCATTTAAACACTTAATTTAGATGTATTTTACAAGTATTAGATTTTAGTATAGGATCTCGTAGCTCAAAATCAAATTTTTGGACAGCTAGTTTCGACTCATCAAGTCGCTTGGGGCGACTCGTCGAGTTACTCAATTTTTTGGGAACAAAAAAATTGACTCACCGAATCGCCTCAGGCGACTCAGCGAGTTGCTCACAGACCTGCACTTCTTCCCCATACGGGTTCAATACCCAAAATTCCAAAACTCAACCAAACTCAAAACCAACACTTGAAAGATTATACAACATATTTAAACACTTTTGAGCTCATTTTGAGCTTCCAAAACATCCAAATTGCAACCGATTGTTCCATGGCTCAATTTGAGCCCTAATTGAGTTTCTAACTCAATACAACCAAATCAACACATATAGTTACATATTATAGCTCCAATTCAACCCAATAACAACCTATTACAACATTTATTAACATTTAGGTTGATTCCCAAACAAAATTCCATGAACCCATTTGAGTTCATCATCAACCATAGAGCCAAAATAAAGAGAAAATGAAGAAGGATAATGGGAGGAGGTAATGCCTTCAATAACCGACAATATGAGTAAGATTTGAGCTCCAAAATCTTCAATCTTCAACCTCTACCCAACTCTCTACTCTCTCTTTCTCTCATATGTGCAAGAACACACACACACACACACACAAATGCAAGTGTGTGTGTGTCTCACGGTTTTTAAAAGAAAAAGGGGTGAGGGCTTTAGCCCTTTGGCCATTCACCACCCCACACAATCACACTACTTCATATTGCACCCCTCTACCTATAATTTATCTTTCAATTATAAAGTTACTATCCAAGTTTGCATATTACATAATTAATCATCATTATGTTCAACTTTTATTATTAATGCACCAACAATATATATCACTAGACATAATTTATAATTACTACTTTCAACGATATGGTTTATTTGACACTCAACAAATAAATTTTCACTATTCCATAATTATAATAACCGAACGCTATTAGGGATATTTAATTACCTCTTAATTATTTGGGGTGTTACACTATATCTTACTTTTAGTGACACTTATGAAAAATAGTAGGTATACAGTAATCTTTTGCCCACACTTTTTCTAAATTAGTGACACAAAATGTGAAGACCACCCCTTACGGGGCAGTCGTCATGAGTCTAGGTCCCACATCATGCAACACGATATCAATCATAAATAAGATAGAGTAATTATATTGGGAAATTTCAAATTACAAGTACAAAATATTAGGATTAAGTTTAATACAGTTTTAGTGCAAATTACAGATTTCAAATTAAACTTAATAAGGGTACCAAACTAATCTAATTCATTTCATCAAACAATCAAATCAAGTCTACCCAGACCACCACAATTATCATCTGCCAATCAGTACCGAAGGGTTTCTTGAGTAGTGGTCTATAGAAAACTTCAATCTTGATCTTGTAAGACCTAAGAACTAGGTCCAGCAGGTGACTTTCCTTTATCTTTTCCTGTAAAAAGTGTAAACAACATCTGTAAGAAAAGCTTATTTGAGAATATAGATTTTCAGATTACATGCATTAATCAAGCGGATCATGGGTCTAGCGTGATATGTCTGGACTACCGCTACAACCACTCATGATTGAGACATAGTAGTCATAGAGTCGGATGATGTTTAGCCCACGCTCACGCTTTCAGTGGAAGCTATCCACTTATGCTGGGCTAGCTACCAGCGGTCTTCATGGGGGAACATCGAAGTATCAATACCAAGTTCAATAGAACTGGTGGCATAGCTAGGTCTAGAACAATAGACCGACTTATGCTAAGCTGAATCAATATGTCAAAGATGCGATCAATAAGGAAAGCATAGTAATCAAAGTCATGATAGCAATAATTTCATAGCAATATATGAAATGAACTGTAAGTACAATGTCATGCGGAATGATAAGTCAAATAGCTATCATGATCCACAGGGCATCACCGAACCATGGTGTGCACAGGTCACAATCCAGCTGAACAGGTATGAATGTCAAATAAACTATCATCAACAATATGTCTCAACCGGCATCTAGAATGCAAAACTGAATATCTATAACTCACTGGTTCTGTGGTCATTATCAAGCAGATTAAATCCACCGCCTGATTTATCTCAGGATTTATCTTTAAATCTTTGTCTATCTAATCTCTGGCTTTTCTTTTCAAATCTGTGACCCACTGTCAATATATTTAATTCTTTAGTTCTTTGTTCAGAATTTATCTGAACCTGTCCATAAATATATCATAGCAAGAACATTTTAGCTTTAAAATCTTTATTTAATCTGATTCTGATAACTGATAACTCATCAATCATTCATTGGTTCGTTTTCTTTGTTTCTTTGAATTCTCAAGATATATATATATATATATATATATATATATATATATATATATCATGTTGCTTTATTCATTAATCTTTAAATTATGAAAAACTGGATCATCCGGATTCGGACGAATCCGAACCGAAATGGCTGATCCGAAATGGGCATCCGAAATAGCACCATCCGAAATATGTAATCCGAATTGGGGACCACCCGGATTCGGACCATCCGAGTTTGGATCAATCCTCATTCGAATTCGATTCAACTTTCAACCGAAGTAAAGCATCCGAAGTAGATCCGAAATGGACACCACATCCAAATTCGGGTCATCCGAATTCGGATCAATACTTAAATATTTTCCCAGTTTTTGTTCTTGAAGTTCTAAGCTCTATTCATACGGATTTTTACTAAAATTTCACTAAACTCATTTTTATTAACATGCAACTTAAAAATAAGTTATATTATCATATTTGGGTTGTTTTTATATCATTTTCCCTATCATTAACACAATCATTTGGTCAAAATCGTCCAAAATAGGCACTTTTTGTTAAAAACACATATTTTACAAAAATTCCATTTTCTTGCTTATTTGGACGATCCAACCCACGATTTCTGTTTCTATAACTTCTAATAACTTAGATTCATGATTATTTACTGAAATTTTGAACATGCAACACTAATGTCATGTTATAAATCATGGGTTTTGGTTTTTCTCAAAACCGAACCAAACTCATAAAAATTTCGAAATTTAACTGATTATTACCTCAAATCTTTGTAGTTTTCTTGATATATGATGATAGCTTGTAACTTTTCCTTGATTAAATCTTCAATTTATTGCAAATTTATGGATTTTCCTTGATGAATTGTGAAGTGGCCGAATGATTTTAGAGAGAAGGAGAGAGAGAGTTTAATTTTCTTAAATGGTGATAATGACATTTAAGTCATTATTTTGGTTAATATATCTCAACTTAGTTATATTTGCAATTTACCCACTACACTTTTGTATTTTACATCTCTTTAATTTGATCATCTAATAATTTGTAACATAAATATTTAATTAATTAATAATTTTCATTAGTTAATTAAATTACAATTCAAATAATGTAATTAAATTATATTATTAGTTCAAATGCTGAAATTAAAGTTCAGATAAGACTAGGTTGTTACACAAAATTTTTGTCTGAGGCCTATATCCACATACTTTTTTAGTCACTATGTATCTATACCCACTCCACTTTTACCCACTCTTTTTGTTGTGTAGGTAAAAGATTTTGATACCTATAGTGACACTTTTTTATAACAAAAAGAGTGGGTAAAACTGGAGTAAATATAGATTTATAGTGACTAAAAATGTATGTGGGTATAGGCCTCAAGTATTTTGTGACAAAAATTTTGTGTCACTAATTTAGAAAAAGTGTGGGTAAAAGATTGCTCTATACCTACACTTTTTCATAAGTGTCACTAAAAGTAAGATATGGTGACATTTTTTAGTGTCACTAAAAGTATGTGTCATTAGATTACACTTTTCTTGTAGTGCTATGTCTCTTTCTCTGGTAGATATATAATAATTCTATCTCAAACACTCATCTAAATTAGTAATTGGTAAGTTATAGAATATTAATTTTTTACGTGTTTAACAATATGACTTTACATTTTACTATAACTTTATATTTTATATGATTGATTTATTTGTTTAGTTTACTTTTTGTTGGTTTAATTGTTTATAGTTTAAATGATAATTGTTAAATTTATTTGTTAATTCTTAAAACCATCTTAAGTTCTGACACCCTTGCCACAATAACCACTATTACAATACACCCAGGATTAATCACCAAACATATAATTACATAATGATCTGAAAGCTTAATATAATTGTGGAAGCATTGAAGTACATAGTAAAAATAATACAACTGTTTTAAACACCCTACGGTGCTACAAGGTTTCATGTCTAAATCTACATACTCAAAATTTATTACAACATCCCAAACAAATTTCAACAATAACCCCATGATTCAGTTACCAAGATGAGTAGTAGATTTCTTCAAGTCTTCAATTAATGACCTAGCTAGAAGGTCCCGCAGCAGATTTTCCTTTTCCTGTAAAAAATGTCAACAACTGAGGGGTAAGCAATACTTAGTGAATACACAGATTTACGCATTCTATAAATCTTTATGAAGCCCCCCCAAGGGTAACACTGACGACGCACGCCACATACTCTCTACGTACACAAAGTACAACACATGAGCCGTAGCTCCTACGAGCCCAAAGCTCGACATTTAAACCAACCATCTGAGACAGACATAGCATCGGGGATGACTTACTGCCTACCAGAACCACGAAGGGATCAGCTCCGGGTCATATAGCGCAGTAACATCGGAATACAGATGCAACCCGCCGGTCCATTGATAGATGCCCAACAAAAGAACGGACATGCAACAAGATCAATGTGCATCTAAGTCTACGCAAGTTAGTAGAATTCCAAACGAAAGTGAAACAAACTGTCTCAGCAGGCAATAACTAACATAAAGCAGATATAAACATGCGAAATCATATGTACTCACTGTGGGTGCGTTAATTAATATCATGTAATTTTATTTCTCCTCGGGCTTTCAACCGGACTCAAAAGTACCCCACTGTGGGTTAAACAACACCACAAGGGACCCGTTACATTTCCATAAGGAAAACATATCATAAACATGTTCATCAACAAATGAGCATCAATTTGTACAATTAAAAGTGTTACAACATTTGGAACCATCATCCGAAACTCACGTTAAAAACCATCATTTAGTGTGCTATTATTTTCAAATAACCCTTCATTACACGTCTTAATATAATACCAAAATATCCCAAAAGTGTGATTAATTAACCATAAATTTGGGTTCCTTAAAACTCATCCGAAATTCACATAATCTGTGGGTGACTCGCTGAGTGAGTCGAGGCGACGAGGTCCAAATTTCGGATCCTCGACCGGATTTCGGATCTATCCGAATTACTTTTGACCCATCCGAGTTCGGGTCTCATTTGAGTTCGGGTCTCATCCGAATTCGGGTCCCAACCGAATTCGGATCCAACACTTATGAATTTTTAAAGATTTATTTAACTGTTCTTGGCGACTCGCTGAGTTGACATGCAGTTCATCATGTCGAAGCTACGGGTTTTAACATAAAAATCGCCAAAAATCCATTTTTAACACATGCAACTTGAAATAATGTTTTATTAACATATTTGGGGTGTTTCTACATCATTTCCCCCCTTCATAACACGCTAATTCGTCCAGATTAAACCAAAATATGAAATTTTCTTCAAGAACACAAAAAGTCATAAAAATTGAGATTTCTTACCTTCTAGATCGATTCAACCAACGATTCTTGTTTTTAATGCTTCAGTAATATTCAAGAGATGATTTCCAACTAGTATAACATACATGCAACAACATTTCCTTAGATAAAAAATACGAATTTTACATCTTTTCTCTCCAAAAATAAGACCTCAAACTTTAAAACTAATTTCTTACCTTAAACCCTTTTGATTCTTGATAATATTCAGATTAAGTTCCACGAATTTTGCTTCACAATTCGCTTCTCACCAGATTGTTTAGAGAGAGATTGATAGAGAACTTGAGAAGTTAGAGCTAAAATGATCCAAATAAAAGACTAAAAGTCTTTTATTTCCCAACTTTCGGCTAATTTAGCCCCTCTACTTATCTGATTTTATTATATACTGATTTTCATCATCACTAACATTTTAAAAATCATACTTAATAACTAAAAGTTGAAATTCTCAAATTTCTTAATTTCTTAAAATAGCAACCAACTTTTAAATATCCGGATACATAATCATCTTTCGTAATCCAACTTAATTATATTCCTTACGAAATTTAAACTAAATATCCTCAAATTACAATAATAAAATTTTAGGATGTTACATAAGTTAAAGGACAATTTTTTGAAAGAAATTAACAATCACCCTCCAGATCTTGATACGGGCCTTCAAACAATAATTAATCTAATACTCCAGTAGAATGGTATCCATCGGAACGAAAACTTGTTTCATTTTATCACCCAAATCAAAAGGAAATATTGGATTAGAGACCATGTAAATTAATCACATAGGCAATAGTTTGCACAGAAGTTGGTTAGTCGTAAGACAAATCATTTTCATCCGAGTTGGTTTGATAAATATAGTAATGTTAGGTTTTAAATTTTAATGGTATTATACTTTATTAATCAGAAACACTTGTTAACTAGTTGAATACCAGTGCGGTGCTCGGGTGATTTATTTCAAAATTAATTCTTTTTTAATTAAACAATTACACAAAAAAATATTTAATTTTGAAAGACTATACATATATTCTCTTATACATTGTTTGTTAAGAAAAAAAAATATTTAACTTTATCATGAAAATTACTACACGCAATTATATTTGAGGTTTGTTTGTTTAAAATTTTATAATCTCCATTATTTTCAGTTTTATTGGTATAAGAAATTATAAGTTTTCTATTTTAACTTTTTTTAAATAATTTATGTGGGAAAATCTAAAGATATTGTTAAGTTTGCTTTATTTTTTATATATTCTATTAAAAAATGCATTATAATCACACATATATATTGGTTGTCAGTTTATTTTATTTACATTCCAGTAATAGTTTTAATACAACATCAAATATATTTCATATTGTACTTGCTATATCTAAACTTAGTTTCATCTATCGTAAATATCAGTGTTAATATTGAAAAAATCATTATATTTTCATGTTATATAATTTTGGTCTCTTAATATTATTATTTTTAATCATTTTAATCCTTACATTATATTTTAATGAAACTGTTATATTTTGTTCAGTAAAAGTCAACATATCGTTATGATATATCATTTCTATGTTTAAAATTAAAAATATACATCAAACTAATTTAAACAAAAAAAAAAAACCAATGCAATTCAAATACAAGAAAGACACTTATTACATGAACAAAATTATGTAACTTGTATTACTCAACTACTCGTATATAATGTTTTTAGTTTCAATTTAATTTTCTTTAAAGATTTGTCAAGTTGTTGACCTTGCTATTTTGTTAAATGTTTTTCTCAAGTATTTTCCATCATTATAATCGTTGCTTGTGGCCAATCTGGAATTCATAATTATCTTGGAGTGTTTGTTGACCATTTGTGTGTCTAAATCGCCCTTTATTTACTTGATTTTGCTGCTTGAATTAGATAAAAGACAGAATGTTTAAGTCTTTGTGTTGTGCGTGAATTACATATGTGTATGTTAGCTTTCGTTTTTGTCGAGAAATGGCTGGCCAATAAGCCCAATTGGCCTTCGGCCTAACCTTTAATTGATTTCTAAGTGGTTTGTTGATTCAAATGCAAGTATTAATTGTCATTAACCTTTACATTTCTATTGCTGGAAAATAAGATCAAAACAGAAAATAAGTGCAGTATTGGTGTGCTGTCCAGGTGTGTTTAGCTTAAGTTCTGTCCGTAAAAATGGGCAAGAAGGTCAAATGGCCTTCGACCTTGGGCAACTTAATTATCAAAGATGTTTATTGATCAATTTTATGTATCAATCGCCATTTATCCTACTTTATGTTGCTGCTGAAAAAGTTAAAAACAGAAAGATATGAGTTGTGAGTGTGTGCAGTGTGCGATTATGTTTTTGAATATGTATGTTTGCATGTTAATGTCAGGCTCCGAGACTAAATAGTCTTGGAGTGTTGTGTGTGTCTCGTAACCTCTGTGTGTGTTCGTTGAATTGATACGCAAATAAAGGAAGAAACAGCAACATCATAAGTATCAAACATATATATGCTATGTGTATTATAGTATATATGTATATCATTTTCAAAATATTGAAAGAATATTAAAGAATATACTATCAATTTTTTTCTGCAGGAGTTCAAAACGTCTTCGACTCTTCATCTAGTTGATTAGCATACGTGAAGTTCATCTTGAAACAGTGTAGTTTTCTTCACGCAGACACTGCCGATGCAATTTTTTTTATCAATATTGATTATGCCTACTAACTCTGTGTGTGTGTGTGTGTTGTGTGTGTGTGTATGTATGTATGTGTGTGCGTATAAATATATATCAGTACGTAACTTCAATAAAACATGTTTTATCTCATAGTTGGTTACATTTAACTCGTTATATAAACATATAATAATTATCAGGTTTCAAATTATATAAATAATTGATAACTTGATAAATATGCAGCAGAGAATATTTATGATTCAAGTTTGAGTCTTTTTTCCTGCATTATGATATTATCCAGTGTTTTTCTGCATATCTTAATATTTCAGTTATACAATAGCCGATTAAATTTGATTTCTTATTTTTATTTAACTTGATGAATCAGATTGCATCTATTTGCAGCATAGCAAATTTGAAATTTTCTAGCGGATTAAATCAGATCTGTTATTTTTATTTTACTTGATAAACCAAATTACAACGATTTCCAACAGTGAAAATTTGAACTTTTATTGTCAAATTTTATTTCTTTCCGAAAAATCTACATATTTTAATTGCAGAAACATTAAAATATGTAGAAAAATCTTGATAATTATGTGGAATCTCATCGAGCTAAAATAGTGGGGGGAATCCTATTATTTTTGGAATTTTTAACCAATTATATTGCGTCAAATCAGTATCCATAATTTTCTGAATTTTAACCAATTATATTGCGCCAAATAAGCCATAATTTTCGGAATTTTTACTACTAATATTGCGCCACGTGAGCATTTTTTCTCTCTGCTCCGTCGGCAATATATATATATAATTAGTTGGCCACTGCATTCACCTTGTTATGTAGTTTTTAGTGACCCAACCCATCTTAGGAAAAATTCCAAAAATCTGACTGTTAAACCTCATCTAAAATAGTGACACCAAAGAACAAAATTGTAGAATCCATCCCTACATTTAGTGGGTGTTTGGTTTTACGTTATAACGAGATTATTAGCTTATTACGTTAAAATAACACAAATAATTGGTTTAATACGTCAATAAGTGATCAATATTTGCGTTTAGAGTTAATCCTACCATACTTTTTCATATGTTAAAAAATGTAGCTTATTTGTTTAGTTAATAAGTGATTATTTTTTCATTTTACAAGTTAAAACACAATTTCAAACACTTTAAAAACTGATTATTTAATAATTATGATAGCAAACATCAGAAGCTAAACCAAACACTACATTTCCAGCAGCACTTATTGTTACTGTTATTATATGATTATTAGTTTCAAATGCTACAACATTTTTTTAAACGTAAATTCCATCGTCCTCCTGGACCTTGTTTTTTAATGGAATTTGGCAAGGACTTTTGGTGATAACATTTCTCATATAATTTTACTTGTGGGGGAACAAATCGTTCAAGCCAACCAATTTGGAGAACACATGCACACATGCATTATGTTGGTCATCAAGCCATCACTGGTCCATTTAGTTTAAGTTTGACCGCTTTCTTTAATACTAAAAATTTAGAGTAAATTACGTAAATGGTCTTGTGATTTGTATAAAACTATGGATGGAGTCTTTGTGGGTTTAATTTTCCAAAAACGGTTTCTATTTACACTGTAAGTATACAGAAACGGTCACTCTATCATTAACTTTAGGGAAAATTTCATGTATATCATTGTAAACCTCCATTATTACATATATATTCTTACAAAATTTCTTATTACATGTATATCCTTACAAACTTTTTAAACTCACTAATATATCCAAATATCTAATTATAATTATTAAATCATTTTAAAAAACATAAAATATCATTTACTTAATTTAATTATATGTAAATCCCTAAACTACCCGTATCTTGTAAACCTCCATTGCTAAATCATTTGAGCCTTCAGTTTAGACAGCTTACTCATTTCGTCTGGATGATTTAAACAATATTCAATGTGCTCCTTTATCTTTGGACTATTAAATACATCAAAATACAAGATAGAAAATTAAAATTCAGGATAAGACAAGACAACCATGATACAAATAGAATTACACAAATTCCCAAAATTTGATGGGATCAACACACCCGAACTCCCTATCAAGATTATAAGCGATACTAAATCGATCTTCAAATAAATCATCATCGCTGTCATCAGCAAGTGGATGATGGTTTCCAATACTTTCTCCATACCGCTTCTTAAAGTTGTCCTTCACTCTCTCCAGAAATACAAAGGACGGTATGGTTCATAATACGAAAAAGAACAAACAAAAACCTCAAGTTTCTCGATCAGTTTTACGTCAAATACGAAAAAAGAAAACAGAAAAACACAAAACAAATCGACAATGATGGTGACTGTGACGATGAACGAAAATCAGAACCTACAAACACCGAGTGTGGAGTCATTGATTTTGTGCTTCATGGAGGACCCATCAGCGTGAAAGGATGAAGAAGGAAGCGGTTGACCTTTCAATTCCTCTTCGATTTTAATTTTAGATTTTGTTTCCTATTCAACAAGGTAGGGATATTTAAGGAATTTTAAATACATTAATTAAAAAGATAGTTTTTTGATATTTTAAAAATAATTTAATAATTATAAATTAGGTATTTAGACATATTAGTAAGTTTTAAAGGTTTGTAAGGATGTATATGTAATAAGAAATTCTGTAAGCATATATATGTAATAATGAAGGTTTACAAGGATATACATGAATTTCTCCCTTAACTTTAAGACTCAAATAGTTAAATATTCTTTAATGACCATTTTGCACTTGTCATCGTCATGCTTTTTGTTCCTTGTAGTTTATTTTAGTTTTGGTTATTCATATAATTATTTTTATTTAACTCTATTATTATTAAACTTTTTATGTAGTACTTTATTTTTTAACTAGGTTAATACCCATGTATTACATGGATGATATACAAAATTAGTTATAAATTAAATATTTATAAAGATGTGGATCCCTCAAGAACACTTAATTTTTTTTAAAAATTAAGATACAGTAAAAATCTGTAAAATTGACATATAGCAAAATCATTGAGTCAATGGTAAAAAATGATTACTCTAAGTCAATATTTAAATAAAAATAAGACGGTTAAAATGTGATTCAATATATTTGAATTATTGATTTAACTATAGTATTTTATGAATCTTACATGTGTGATTCTATTCAATTATTATCTTCTTATTATTGATTTAAAAATATTGAACCTTCATTCTGGTTTATTTGTTATTGTGCTATCATCAATCCCTTAGATATCAACAAAATAATTATCTTATATTTTAATTTTATTATAAAGCATATTGATTTAAATTGTATAAATTTGTTAGAGACATTAAATTAAACCATATATAAGTTTTCTTGTTAAATATGTTTTAATTAATAATAAATATTTATTGCCTAAGTGATTAAAACGTGATATAACAATTCCAACGTCAATTTAAAAAATAAATAAATATTTAAGATTATTCGAAATTAAATTATTTTAAAATATAAGTTTTGAAGTTTTAGAAAATATTAATATAAAGTTTTATTAAAGAAAATACTTATTAAATTTGAATGATTATTATTATTTTTAAATGTGTCAAGGATTCATACTTAACATATAAAGATTTTATTAAAAAAAGTTTTTCAAATTTATTGTATACTAAGATATATAATTATCATTTCATAAAATTATTTATTATTTCGTACATTTAAACTTTAAGTTTGTTATTTTATTGATCTTATAAAAATTTCTATTTTAAATTTTCTATTTACTAATTTTTTAAAATTATTATTCTTGGGACATTTAAACTTGAAGTTTATTATTTTATTGACTTTTTAAAAACTTTTATTTTAGCTTGTTAATTTTGAAAACTTTTAATAAATATTAATTATAGTTTTCGATTAGTTTAGGAAACAAAAATAATAAGTTTCAATCATAAATTTTAAATTAAATCAATTAAATGATATTTATGTTACTTAAATTAATGTTAATTTTTATTTTTGGAAAAAGAGCGAGAAAATGAAAAAGTATTGTATTAGGAGGATGACATGTCGCAAGAATTACTCTTATTTATTATAGTATATAGATTAAATTTTCTATATTTTAATTTAAATAAAAATTTATTTATTTATTGCTATTAACATAACCATTGTATCAAGTTAATAAATTTAATTAAACATACTTACGTTATATATTTAATATAATATAAGAATATTTATTTACAATTATATATTATACAAACCAATAAATGGATTGATTTTATAGAAAGAATTACAAACCATTTAATTTACATGTTATTTCAAACGTAATAAATTACAAACTTTTGTTTTTAGTTTTTTATAAGAAAAGAATACAAACCATTTTATTTTTAAAATTTTCTAAATGAAAAAACTTTGTACCATTAATTTTATTAGTTTTTAAGAACGAAGAAAGTTATAAACTATTCGGTTTGTAAGGTTTTTCATTTTTCAAATGTGAGAAACTTTGTACCATATTGATTTTTAATTTTTCCTAAAAAAAACCGAAAATCATCCCGTCCTTTAGTTTTCGACCCAACCCGAACCATTCCATTTTTATTAGTTTTTTTCGAACACAAAAAACTATGAAATAATCCATTTTCAAGTTTTTATAAATGTAAAAACTACGAAACGTTTCTTCTTTTAAGTTTTCTTGAACGAAAGATTATAAACAATTTCATTTTTTTAGTTTTACTAAATGAGAAAACTTCGAATAATTCCACATTAAGTTTTCTAGACGTAAAAAACTGCAAACCATTTTATTCTTTAGTTTGTTTTTAAAAAAATTTTTGATTTGGAAAACTATAAAATAAAATGGTTTGTATTTTCATTCAAAAAAACTAAAAAAATAGATTCTAACTTGATACAATTGTTTATAATAATAACAATAAATAAATATGTTTGTAATCTAAATCTGTAGGTCCCGAAAGGTTCCCAAAGTATATAGTAATAAACTGTAGAGGGGGGGTGAATACAGTATTTAAAATCTACACACTCTTTTTCTCAATGTTTGTATGTATTATCAACAAATGTTAATTACAAACAAGCTTGACTGCGGAATTGTTCAAGCTGAGATGACAGAATACAACAGTATGGTTTCTAGTCTAAGACACACTCAAACTATATTACAATGAACACACTCACTAAGATGCACTCACTGTATTTTACAAGACTTTAAGGAACAGCTTAGGTAAACAGCTTAGACACACAGAAGCTTGTTTACAGAAGATTTGCATGCATGAATATCACACTTGCACGTTCACTCTTGGTTTAAGCACTTAGCTTTCTTCACATTCTTTCTGACCTTAGAAGCTTCCTTTTATACTCACTTAGAGGATCTAAGAAAACATCTTCATTGGGCAGAATGAAAAAGGAGAAGTCTT